>CM034147.1:566534659-567072884 GCA_019776745.2 Taxus chinensis
TTATTATTTTAAAGAATAAGTATGTCTCTGAGTAAGGATAAGAAGCTTAGTGTGGGGTGCTGTTTGGCCTTGGAATTTTGTGTAAGTACCAGAGAGCATGTGCACACAAGACTATTACAGAGAAGGGTGCATAGGGAGAAGAACACATGACGTAAAGGTTTAAGAAGGGTTTAGGAGAAAACAAGGCATGCGTGGAAGGTAGAGCCTTTGGATCAAAGGAATTATCCATATTCAGAATTCTTGAGGCACTTGAGGAAATATGTTACCCGAATAGGCATGCTAAATGGATAAGGTGCCGATCTAGAACCTTGAAGGTCAACGAAAGGATATTCCACACAGGGAATATTCTTAGAAGACATCATTACAGATATTGAAGAGCTTACAAAGGGATAAACAATCACCATTGGAGGACCACATTGAAAAATGACATGTGATCTTCTCATAAGGGAAGGCATGATGGTGGGTATTAATTCTATAAAAGGATATTCTCAGAAGCAAGGGAAATAGAGGTGAAAAGGAGAGAAGAGAATGCATGGAGAGTAAAATAATGAGTAATAGAATGCTTCAATAATGTTATGGATTAGAGAACTTAGTGGTGAGGTTTATAAAGGATTTAATAGGCCTTTGTATGACATTAGGGTCCATAACAAGGATCCAAATGGGAGGGCATAACTAGGATCTCTCATCAGGGAAGATCTGTAGGGAATAAGTCTCTATTATTTAAGAGGTATGGTATGTGATGACCTCCTTTGAATGTAATATGGCTACAAAATTATATATATATAAGGGTTCATTCTGTATATCATCTCTAATGGTGCAAACCCTTGTGTTATATGATTTTCAAGGTTTAGATCAGGTTTATTATGCTTTTTACATTGTTATTAAGTTTTTGTAATGCATTGATATATGGATTTATAAGCTCTCGCTTCTGCTTTTCTTTTAACTAAATGTTTGTACTTATCATTCTACAAATCATACTCCTTCAATGAAAAAACCTTCTCAAAATTATCACATTAATGAGGGGCTTGGCGCTTGCTCATGCTTCGAGTGAGTGCCCAGTGCTCGGTGACTTATATGCCAGTGCACTTGAGGGTAGAAACTAATATTGAGAGTAGATTAGAATGACTACAAAGGTGTTTCATCATCCAAAATTTTAGGATACAGAAGAGGAAGAGAAGAGGGAAACTCACCATCATGATGATAGGTCAGAGGTCCCAAAGAAATGGTTTTTACAAAAAAAAGGTTAGGAGGGATGGATTCTAGATCCATAGACTCCATGGGTAAAGGTAGTGTGATAAGTGAGTTAGGTGGGGAGGGATTATCTTTCTCTATGTCGTGGATTCCAACCTTCTTAGGAATAGGTGGCACATAAAATATGATACCATGATAGTCTTTATGTTTTTTAGGTGGTGGAATATATGATTTTGTGGAGAACTTGCTCAAAAATACCAAAGCCAAGGCCCTTCCATACACATCGATGAAGAAAAGTGTGGTAAAATTGGTGGTTTATGAGGTATTGCAATTCAAATAAGAAAGGTTGGGTTGGGGTAGTGATATTCATATTTACACCCCCCTAGCAAATGGATTAATCTAGAGGTCTGGGAATTGATAGTTACAGTGGAAAAGGTTTGGAGCCGGGTTTGTTTTAATGATCGAGCTGGAAAAGTGTATGGATTTCCACCTTATTACCATGCATCAACCATTTCTTCTTGATGCACATGAACCATGCGTCAACCACCACCTCCTGTCAAGTGTCAATGACTTCATGCTGAAACATGATAACCTTTCTTCTTGATGAGTGGAAATTTACATCTTGATGTGCATCACCATTTTATTTTTTCCATGCTACAACATTCCATCTTAATGCATGACAACCATTCCATCTTGATGCACATCATCCATTCCATCTTGATGCACACCACCACTTTATTCCATTCGAGTGACACCATTCCATCTTAATGTGTGTCAAAACTTTATTCCTATCGCACGAAAACATTCCATCTTGATGCATGAAAACCATTCCATCTTGATGCGGGTTACAAATTTCTTCCTATCATGTGATAACCTTCCATCTTGACACATTTCAACCTTCCCTTGTTGTCACGCAACAACATTTCTTTTTGTCCTGCGATAATCATTCCCTCGTTGGTAGCATCACACCCCATTCTTTTCATCTGTCAGCTAGTGGTTACTATTAATCATTAACAAGGAGTTTCTGATATGGCCTAACATTAGTGACATCATACATGGTAGATCAACAACTCAATTATTGAGGTATGACACCTATGTTTTTCATGCAATCAAAGTACCATTAGAAAGTGAATAGGTATAGTTTCCCATACCTCCAAATGGGAAATTAATGAAAGATGTCATTCGGTAGCTCATTTTCTCCATATATATGTAATTTCCCCTTCATTTGGTGAGGGAGACATTCTGGAATGTAAAGGAACTCTGCCAAAATTGTTCCAACATTTTTGTGAGCTATAAGCCTCAAATATATGCATTTTGTGAAGGATTCTTGTTATCCAAAATTCACCCCTCAAGGTAATTTTGATAAACATGCATCAAATTCTTTAATCCCAAGCAATTATGTTGATTCAGAGTGAAAGGTCATGTTTCTAAGGTCCCATCATATTTTTCTAACTCCCCTGTCCAAGTAGAAGAGAGCAAGTTCTGAGGAAAGGTAAGAAAATTGCAAAAAAAACAGACTCGGGCCAGGAAAAATCACAAAAAATGGCTAAGTCCTAGACCAGGCAGCTTGGGACAGTTGGGACGAAAAGGCGCGAACCGGCCGAAATGAGCACAAACAGTCCAAATGCAAGTGGGACAGATGGGACATCTGGGCGCGAACCGGCCGAACCGGCTGAAATTAGTCAAGGCGGCCCGAAAGCAAAAGGGATGCGCAGGCCAAAAGTATGCGAACCGGGCGAATCGGCCGAAATGAGTCAAGGCGGCCCAAAATAGTTGGGCCAAAGGTACGTGAAGTACGCGAACCGGCTGGATCGGCCGAAATGAGAACTTTTTGTCCCGGGACAATTGGGACAAAAAGGCGCGAACCGGCCGAACCGGGCGAATTTGTCCCAGACAGTCCAAAAATAGTTGGGACGCGCGGGCCAAAAGTACGTGAACCGGCCGGATCGGCCGAAATGGGAAATTTCAGCACTATGCCAAATGGGACAAAGGGACATCCGGGACGCGAAAAGCCGAAATGGCCGAAGGCAGGGAAGAAAAGTCAACGTTTGGTCCGAAAACTTCAAACGGCCATAACTTTTGACTCCGAGCTCCGATTTTCATAAAATTGGACTTTCTGGAACGAGCACGACGTTCGCTGTGCCACAAAAACAAAAACTGGATTTCTTAATTTTAATGAGGGTAGATATATTTAAATAAAAGAAACATATTCGGCTCCAGTCAGTCAATGCTCATTCCCGTCAAATGACAGAAACGCCTGCCAGACCCAAAATAGCTGCCCACACTCAGAAGGCCATAACTTTTGCATTTCTCAATGAAATCACACAAAATTGGTACCGTTGGAATCGTGGTTCCGAGCCCGATGCACAACAATCAAGAAATTCCAGATTTGATCAGAAATTGATTGATTTTTTTAAGGAAACGTGGCCGGGTTCAGAACAGTGTTTTATTTGGTAGCTGGGAGTGCAATTAAGAGGCATGGTCATCATTCCTTCTCTGCTGCAGCACATGGGACAGTATGGGGAGCCTTTTTCAAGTAATGTATACCCATTCCACTCAATTTAATACCTCTTACAGGTGGTTGAAGGACAGATTTCGGGATTTCCATTTTCCCTTCTCTTTTCCTTCTCATTTTTCTATAAATTGGAGTGTTGGGCTCATTGTAAAAGGAGAGAGTTTTTGGGTAACAAAGCTCTATCAAAATTGTTTTGTGAAGCTAGTGTGTTGCAGGCCCTTGTAGTGGACTCCTTGCATGGTGATCCAGGCCCTTATCTTGTAATAGATTGAACTGTGCATACCAGGAAGCAATAAAATACAAGTTTGTGGATGTATCTTCCCCTGCTGTGTTTCCTTGCATTCTTCTTGCCCCTTTAATCTTTCTACAAGTACATTGTGTCTATTTATTATGTTCTTGTAAAAATTCATTATCATTGTGCGTGCTTGGAATATTGCTGTGAATGCATTTTGTTGGATTATGGTGAACTGTCATCACCTCTTCTAGTGTGCACTTTGCCTCTGTATTTCACACATTTGGAGATTACTCTCACACCCTCTTTTTCTGGTGTATCACCGCTTTAGTGTAGGCTTTCATTTTATGCATTCTCTCTCTCTGGTCCCTTGGAATTTTAGGTTAGAATAACTAATTTCTCCTGCATTAGAGTAGATTGTGGCAGGTAGTTTAGGAGCAAGAACCAGCTTTCTCTGGAGGTCTATCTCAAGTAGCAAGTCCCACAACTTGGAGATAGTACCCATGTTATCCAATCACACTGGATGCTTAGAGTGATCAAACTAGAAATCTGATCAACATCCAGGGGTGCTGTGATTCGGTGATAACAATTCTTTCCTTGTTCCTATATTGTAATGGATTGTGCATCATTTTAAGTAAGAAAATTAGTGTTTTTTGGATTTTCTTTCCCTATATTGATTTATATTGCAGTTATTTCCTTCTATAATATATTGTAGGTATATTGTGCATATTGTGTTCCTTTATAGGGTTTAAATTTGTTGTGCTCCACGAAATTGGAAGTTTGAATGTGTTTTGGGAATGTGGCACTTTTTCTACCCTCTTCTTCCCCATTTTCCTCCACTTTCACTCACTAGGAATATCTCTAGTCTTGTTTTTGTGTTATCACCTCCCTTAGTTTAGGAATTTTATCTTATGCATCTCTTTCTTCCCTAGTCCCTTGGAAATTCTAGATTAGTGTTAGAATAACTACTTTTACCTTTCTAAGAGTAGTCTTAGCATTACAATAGGTATAGGAACCAACCTTCTCTATATTTTTGTCTCATTTTTTAGGGTCCCATACCTTGAGACAATCCCATGTTAGTCATGAGTAGGATTTTGTAATGTGAAAATACTAGGGTGTTACTTTTTTGACATAATAGTTTTGGCATGCTAGGTGGGACATAAGTCAATATTTTCATTTTTAATCAAGACTAGGTGTGTGTCTTGGTGAATTTCCATCCATTATAGGCTTTGCAGCAACGCATATAGTGACTATGTCATTCAAATCCAGTGGTTTTAACAACCCAAGTTTATAAACTTCATGAGAAGAGTGCAAACCCCATCTAGTGAAAGAGAATAAGGTATTTTTGAATACTTGAAGTTATATCCAAGAAGAGGAAGGAGAGAAAGAAGAGTAAAAAAGTATCCATCTCTACCAATATGAAAATTATCCACACCTCCACCTAGTAGACACTTTATTCAATTGACTAGGGTTCTTAGGTCACTCAAGATGACTCATCAACAACAACCAAATCAACCACCTCCAATCCCCTATGAAAATTTCATGAGAAGCAGTCCACTTTCCTTTAATGCACAAAATTTGGTCTTGATAACATCATTAAAGAATTAACATACTTCACTGGAGAAAATAACACAACTCCCATCAACCAAATTCAAGACATTGTAAATGTCTGTGTCATACATGAGATTTTTGAGATGGATGTTGAGGTCAAGTTGTTGGCTTATTCTTTAAAAGAAAAAATTTGTAGTGGTTTAGAGGCTTGGGAGAAGGATAAATTTAGAATTGGAATCAATTATGGACAAATCTCTCTGGCCAATTAGGGGAGGGTAATGAAAACTTTTCCCTTTTGGAGTAGATGACTATAATCAAAAGGGCACCAACTAAGAAAATGAAAAACTTCAATTCTAGATTCCAAAGAACATTGGAGAGGAACCCAATTACAGTTAGACCAATAGTGGAAGGTACATTTATCTATTTTATTAAAGCTCTAAATTATGATATATTTATTATGATACAATCTATGGGAGTAATAACACTACCTGATGCCTATGCCATAACTACTAGAGCTGAGAATTTCCTAATTCAAGCCGGGTAAACTTGTACCTAGGTCACCTATTCCTCTCTATCTAGATATGGGGAATCCTAACCCTAATTAAACATGTATAATAGAACCCATCCCTTCTCAAATAAATCAAAGTTCAAATGAAGCTTCCACTTCTTCTTCTAGCCCTTCAAATGAACTCAAGGAGGCTATGCAATAATTACAAAAATTAGGAAATGAGTTGGTAACTCTTAAGAGGAAACAAGATCAAAATTCTAGAATTGTTTAGCCTCAGTTCCAACCCAATAAGCCTCCATATCATCCAAACAATCCACTTGTTGAAGCTACTAACCATGGCTAAGGACATCCCTAAGCTACTAATTCATTCCAAGAATATAAGTCAATGTAGCTTCAACATCTAGGGCTTTGGTTCCAACTCAAAACAACATAAAAAAGAATATGAATGGTGTTTCCCATGCAGCCAACCTCATAATTAGGTAGCATGCTTCAATGGTGCTTTAAATAAATCATTGATGGTGACTACAGAGGGTGTTCCTTAAGAACCAAACACCTCCAAATGAGACAACACTTGTTAATTGAAAAGATGATAATTTATATGGAGTAAATTAGTCCCCTTCTCAAATTTTGGTATCCAACATGAGGTCTAAGAAGAGGAATATAGAGGAAGGGTATTCATCTAATCCATGAACTTCTGAGCTTTCTATCAAACTTTAGGGTGTTATTAATCCAAGTGCAACCCCAAACGTTCAAAATCAGCCCAAACTACCTTCTAAGTGAACTCAGGTACCGGTTGTAGCAGCCCATGTGTAGGAGAAAATCATATTGGGTGAGGGGAAATAGAAGGAGAATCCATATCCTTTTACCATTATTGATAAAATGGAGAAGACCAATGTAATAATTTCTTTGGGAATCATTCAAAATTTCAGGCCAATAGGATTTGTTACAAGTAGCCACGGAAAATTTGTCAACATCAAATAATTTGTCCAAGAATCAAGAGAATGTGCTCACTAATGGAGCTCCAAAAGAATGATTTTATGGAGGTTAGCAAGGTAAAAACATAAAGCCTCCTCCATTATATATATATTTTATTATTGGAAACAACCTTATAAAAAATTCCATGATTGACTTTGGGGCTAGCAGTTTGGTAATGCCGAAATAGATTTTAGATCAGTTGGGCCTGAAATATGACCTAATTTCCAAAGGAGTGGTACAATTAGATGGGAAAATAGTGGGGATTGTTGGGATCATAAATGGTTTAAAACCTCACACTACATACATGTCCTAATCTTATAGTTCAACATGATCTATACGTGATTGAATCGTCACCACTATTTGCATTGCGTTTGTCAAGAGAATTCACCACAAAAATTGAAGGCTACTTATCAACTGATTGGTCACATATTCTCTTCAGAACAAGGTATTGAGATAAGGCTACAAATTTTTTTGAACCTATTAAAAATTTCTATATTAATCCTCATTTACCAAGCCCAATCAACGTAAATTTTTTAGCCTTTGATAAATAATTTCCCAAAAACTCACGAAGAAGATGCCAAAGTTTGGATCATCCCAGATTTGACTCTTGATGAATGGGAAAACAAAAGACATGGATATGATCCATACAAGGAAATAGAGTAGGCTAATTTGGGAGTTTATTTTTTGCACAAGGAAAAAACCCCTCTTCCTAGCCTCACCAAAGCGAATGATAAGGGTGATAATGAAGTATGGAATGTATTCTTTGATGGATGAAGGAGTGGGCAAGGAACTGGAGGAGGAGAAATGATTTTTTCACCACAAGGTATGAAGTACTACTTAGCTTTCCATTTTTAGTTTACTTGTTCAAACAATACATCTAAATATGAAGCTTTGATATATGGATTGAATTGGGAAAGAAAGAAGTGTATAAAATACTTACAAGTGTTTGGATATAGTGATTTAGTTGTCAACCAAGCTAGGGGAAAACATGATGCTAATAATGATCTGCTCAAAGGCTACAATAATTGGGTATGGGATTAAATTAATGATTTTAGAGCCTTCAATATTCAAGCCATACCAAGGAAGAAGAATGATGGTGCAGACATGATTTTGGCAATTGGAGAAACATTTTATGTGGTGGATAGTATTAAAAGAGATAAATCGCATCCACATATTCATGTAATTGTGAGGCCATCTATATTGGACAATAACATGAGTTAACAAGTATTTGAGAATGATCAACAGATCGTTAATTTCTTACAAGAAGAGGTTGAGTTCTCAGTTAAAAATTAGGAGAAATTGGAGCAGTAGTATGGGGATCAAGTGGTACAGTTGTGGACAAAAAAAATTCCAAAGATTTTAGTGACTCTAGAGTCAATTTTCAATCCCAATGATCAATTTTGGAGAGAGAAGACCAACATTCAGGTAAAAATGGAAGATTCATAATCCATTTCCATTTAAGAGGGTAAAATGCTCCAAGTTGGCAAGGTGGGCATGAATCAAGAAAAGTATGAATCCATACAAATTTTTCAAGAGTTATTGGACGTTGTTTCTTGGAGCTACGAGGATTTGAGAGGGATTAATCCAAAATAGGCACAACACACCTTTGAGCTAGATCTGAAATCCAATCCCACTAGACAAAAGTAAATACAGTAAAACCTCACATTTATCCTCTCATGAAGAAGGAACTAATCAAGATCATAGAGGAAAGCATCATATTCCCTATCAAGCTCTCTTCATGGATATTGAATCTGGTGTCAGTTAGGAAGAAAATGGGGAAATCGGGTTATGTGTGGATTTCTAATACTTAAATAGGGCCTCTTTGAAAGAACACTATCCACTTCCCTCCATGGAGAAAATATTACTAGTAGTAGATGGATTAGAAAGGTTTTTAGTTTTAGATGGTTACTCAGGCTACAATCAAATAAGTGTGAAAGAGGAATACCAATTCAAGATAGCCTTCAATATGAAGTGTGGTACATATGCTTATAGGAATATGTCATTTGAACAGTCTAATGCCAAAGCCACTTTCCAAAGGGAAATGGATGTGGAATTTACAGGGTTGATCAATAAGATAGTTCTTATGTATCTAGATGACATTAATGTATTCTCCAATAATGCAAAAAGTCATGTATTTCACCTAAGACAAGTATTCCAAAGATGAAGGAGATTTAGAGTGTTTTTGAATTTGAAAAAGTTCATATTCTTATCTCATGAAGGAAATCTATTAGGCCACATTGTGTCTAAGGAGGGGTTGGAAAATGATCCAGAATGATTTGAAGCTATTCAAACATTTCCATTTCTAGGTCATAAGAAGGCTCTCCAAATTTTTTTGGGGAAAATTTATTTTTCTAGGAGGTTTATTCCTAAATTTTCCCATCTTGTCAAGCCACTCACACTGATGCTAAAAAATAACATGCTTTTCAAATGGACTACTGAAGGAAAAGAAAGCATTGAAACCATAAAGTAGGACATTGCATAGGCTGCAACCCTCATTAATCAATATTTCTCGAAAGACTTCATTTAATACACTTTTGGAGGCATGGATGCAATATATACCATACTAGTACAACCAAATCAAGGAGGACTAGAGAATCCTATTGCATTATTCATTCAAGTTCTTCATGATTATGAGGTGAGATATTCATTCATTGAGAAGCATGTCCTTGTTTTGATTACAAGTTTAAATAAATTCAAGCATCTAGTGTCAAACAATAGAATTCATCTATTAGTTTCATATATTGGTGTAAAATATTTTGTTTTGAATAAGGACCTTAATGAAAAGAGAGATGGTTGGATAACCAAGGTCATGGAGTATTATATTGATATAAATGTGACCAAATCAGTTAGGGGGAAAGGGTTGTGTGAGCAATTATCTTCCAACCATCATGTCAAATCAAGAGAGGAGAAAAAATTTGATATGGTGTTGCACGATAATCAAGAAAAAGTTACAGATAGCACACCCATTCCTTTTTGGACTCATCATAATGTATATTTTCTTCAAATGGGTCAAATTCCTCAAGGATTGAGTAAGTCCAAAAGTAGGTATTTAAAACTTCATTTCATCCCATATGTGCTTGTAGATAATATTTTGTTTAAGAGGGATGTGAATGGTGTCCTCCTAAGGTGCATCAAGAAAAATTAGATAGAGAGGGTATTGCACAAGTTTCATGATGGAGAGGAAGGTGGTCATTTTTCCCCAAAATAAAAAAATATTATAATCATGAGGGCTAGTTATTACTGGCCTAATATCTTCAATGATTATTACTCATGGATCAAGAAATGCAAGAAGTGTGCCTTCTTCACAGGTAAAGAGAACCTAACCACCCTCACACTCTATCCTATCTCAATTAAACAACATTTCATGCAATGGGGGTTGGATTTTATTATGGTGATGAATCCAAGTTCTAACCTAGGTCAACAAAGGATTCTTACAGCCACAGACTACTTCACTAAGTTGAGAAAAGTAGTTGCACTTAAGGAAGAAAATGAAGCTAGAATTCGATATTTCTACAAAAGTATTGCAATAAGGTTTGGTGTTCCTTACACTATAATATCAGATAATGCCTTAGCTTTAATTGGAGAAAAGATATCTGATTGGGCTGTTGTAAATGACATCTATTTGAGCACTTCTTCTAATTACTTCCCCTAGGGTAACGATCAAGTAGAGTCCATGAACAAGAACCTATTGAGAATCATAAGAAGAACCCTCGATGAAAATTAGAGGACTTGGCATACCAAATTCAAATCAGCCTTGTGGGCTGATATAATCACTCCCAAGAAGTCAACTAATTATTCCCCTTTTTAGTTGGTTTTTAGAAGGGAAACACAACTACCAATATCCTTTGAGTTATTAGCCTTGGATATTATCAAGAAGTTGGAGTTATTTAACATTATAGCTATGGAAGTTAGGTATGTAGAGCTCGTGGAGCTAGAAGAGGTAAGGAACTAGACCATGAAAACAATGGAGAAGGACCAAACTCAAATAAAGATGAGATTTGACAGAAAATCCAAAAACAAAAATTTCAGGGAAGGAGACTTAGTTTTGAAATGGGATGCAAATAGAGACAAACTGGGAAGGTAGTCCAAGTTTGATACAATATGGAGTGGCCCTTACCCAAGCTCAAGGTACAGAGAAAATAATTGTTTCTAATTTTTAAATTTAGACAGAGAATAATTGTAGATTCCAGTCAATGGGATCTACTTAAAGCATTGTTATACAGAATGAATCTCATTTCTAAACATACTAGTTTAGGTTCTTAATTCCTATAATTTCTTTTATCACATTGTTCTATTGTAGTTAGGTTTTTATTTTAGATAAGTGATTTTTCACTCTCTACATGTTCCATTTGGGATATGTATGATTTTGTTGTTTGTATATAGTTCTACCTTTTTGCTATTGCACTTATGATTTCACTCAATCAAAATGACTCCATTCCCAATAGATGAAAAATCACTAGTGTTTCAGATCTAGCAGGAAGATCACCTTGCAAGTCACCAAATTTTTAGCCATATTTACACCCCTCTGCAAAATGGATTAACCTAAAGGTTTGGGAATTGATAGTTAATGGGGAGTTGGGTTTTTTTTAATGTTTGATTTGGAAAAATGTATGGATTTTCCCCTTGTTACCATGTGTCAACCATTTATTTTTGACGCACGTCAACGCCCCTCTTCCTATCGCACATCAATCACACTTTGTTGAAACACATCAACCATGCATCAACTGCCACCTCATGTTGCGTGTCAATGGCTTCATGCTGACATGTGAAAAAATTTCTTCCTGACACATGTCAACTTCCATCTTGATGCACATCACCACTTTGTTCCTATCACGTGACAACATTCCATCTTGACGCACAACAACCATTCCATCTTAACGTGCGTCACCACTTTCTTCTTATCATGTGACACCATTCCATCTTGAAACGCATCATATATTTCTTCTTGTCATGTGAAAGCATTCCATCTTAAAACACGAAAACCATTCCATCTTGATGCACATCATAACTTCCTTCCTATCACGTGGCATCCTTCCATCTTGATGCATGTCAACCTTCCCCCATTGTTGTGTGAAAAAAAATATCTTTTTCATGCAATAATCATTCCCTCTTCGGTGGAAACACTCATTTTTTTGTCAGGTGTTAGCTGGAGGTTACTTTCAATCATTAAAAAGGAGTTTATGATATGACCTGACATTAATGACATCATACAGGGTAGCTCAACAACTGGATTAATGAGGTATGGAACCCAAGTTTTCTGTGTAAGAAAACTACCATTGGAAAGAGAAACCATATGGTTTCCAATACCTATGTATAGGAAATTAATGAAAGATGTCGGTTGGTAGCTCTTTTTCTCTATATATATGTAATTTTCCCTACATTTGGGGAGGGAGACTTTATAGAATGTAAAGAAACTCTGCGAAAACTGTTCCAACATTTTTGTGAGGTGCAGGCCTGAAATTTATGCATTTTGTGAAGGATTCTTTCTGTGTGCCTATATTGTAATGGATTTTGCATCATTTAAGCAATAAAATTAGTGTTTTGTGGATTTTCTTGTGCTATCTTGATTTATATTGCATTTCTTGCCTTCTATTATATTTTGTAGGTATATTGTGCATACTATGTTCCTTTATAGGGTTTAAATTTGTTGTGCTCCATGAAATTGGAAGTTTGAAAGTGTTTTGGGATTATGGCACTTTATTTACCCTCTTCTTCCCCATTTTCCTCCACTTTTACTCACTAGGAATCTCTCTAGTCTTGTTTTAGTGTTATTGCTGTTTCGCAAGGAATGTTTCGGATTTTGGGAATAGATTTGCTTTTATCCTTTCATTCCTTTGAGAAACAGATAAGGGTTAGGGCTAGGAGGAATACCTGTTGAATGTCGAGAGGGTGTGCGCGTACCGTAGAGAGAGAGATCAGGTCGACTGCAAAGAACTCCTTTTTGTCTGGGAAGGACTACTTGCAAGTAAGAATACAAGACCACCAGATTTTAATTAGATAATAAATGAGGGAACTGCCTTGGGCCCAGGAAATATAAAACATCCTTTCGAAGGTGGTCGGTTTCCCTACTAATATGAATTAACACAAATTCTAACAAATAAGCTATTGTCCAATTACAAATTTTTTACCTTGTTAGAACAATAGAGAAAGGGTTGGTCTTGGTTTAGAATCACGGTGACCGATGCCGGTCACTGTAACCGATACCGGTTGTTAGGAAACGATATCAGTAGGGGCAATGTTTTAGGGGCTTTTGGTGAAGGTTGATTGTAAGGTGGTTGTGTTGTTTTATAAGGCTGATAAATGGGTAGGGTTAGGTAATGGGGTGATGAGAAGGACTCAGAGAATACGGGGGGTGTTCTTGAGGTAACGTAAGTGTGGAGGAATGACAGTTAGATGTAGTGTGTTGCTGGGTAGTAGATCTAGGAATAGACTTATGATGGCTGTGATTTAGAAGTTCAAGAAATGTTATTAAAAGGACATACAAGATATTACTTACTGATTATTAATGAGGATGTAGGTCCAAGAACTGTGATGACGATGGCAAAACTTAGGTAGGATGACCTGACAATCAGGAGATGAGCTATCTTCCCTCCCGACAAATAGATGAGTGTCACAAGGCTCTGGTTACTCAGTTGCAGTTTTTAGACTTGATGTCCTTCTCTGCAAACTCTTCTTGTTTCTTTTTTCCCTTGTCTCTCTTTAGCCAAGTAAAAATCCAGATCCTTCCCAAATGACTTCTGATTTTTGATCCACGAAAATCCAACCCTTTGTTTTTGGTTGGGAGTGGTCATTTACAGGGAACCGATGACAGCTACGCAACCGACGGCGGTTGAGTAGGAACCGGTATCGGTCAGGTCAAAGCGGGCTATTTTTGGTAAAATGGCCAGCTTTCCCTCCTTTTCTCCCGCGGGATTAGTCGCGGGCTTGGTCAAGTCATTATGAGGTTAGTTTTAGGTGTGGGTGAGTAGTAATTAGTCATGGGTGTGGATGTGGACCAAGTTATAGGTCTTAATTAGCTTAGTTTAGGGTTAAGACTAGGTCATGATGAGGTGGCGAAATGAGGTGGCAGGTATGGTGATGTGGATTTATAAATTATAAGGTAATTAATAAATAATTGTGTAAGGTTTAGGTGATGAGGTTAGGTTGTGAAATGAGATGCGGGGCACAGGGGGTCGTAAGACACAAATTTGGTGTCTACATTAGCCCCTTGTTGTCGTGTAGCTTGTCTTTGTTAAAGCTGCATGGACAATAATAAGAAGTGGTTACCCCTGTTAAGGGTATAGGAAATCCCCCTCAAATCTATCACAGATTGAGGTAGCGTGAAATCAAAGATAGGGTTGATAAAGGGAAATGGTGTTGAGATGATGGTAAGATAGTGGGGTAGGGCCAAGGAAGTAGACTTACGTTGAAATGTAGTAGTGCGACCAGGGTACATGATTTGAAGAGCAAACAAGCAATTCATAGGCAAAGGTCGATAGTTTATCCAAACAAGGGTGATATAATCCTGGTATCCAAGCCATAGGAATTAGCTCCAGGGGATATAACGGGTAAGGTACAAGAATGGTTAGGCATGTTTGGCAGTACCAAATGGTTGGTTTGGTTGAGATAAATGTCACGGTCTTGGTCTAGGCAAAGTTGGTTGACTGATCAAGTTAAGGACCCTAATCATGCTAAAACACGAATAGGTGAGCTTGATTAAACAAAAAGCTACATGATGGGTGGATAAAATTGTAATTTGTTGATTTTGGGTGAGGTATTTAATTGGGGCAGCCTTGGGTCGGGCCAAATGGGTTGGTTGCAGCCTTGGGTCGGGCCAAATGGTTGGTTGCGGCCTCGGGTCGGGCCAAATGGTTGGTTACGGCCTCGGGTCGGGCCAAATGGTTGGTTACGGCCTTGGGTCGGGCTAAATTGGTTGGTTGCGGCCTTGGGTTGGGGCAAATTGGTTGGTTGCGGCCTTGGGTCAGGCCAAATTGGTTTGTTGCGGCCTTGGGTCGGGCCAAATTGGTTAGTTGTGGCCTTGGGTCGGGCCAAATTGGTTGGTTGCAGCCTTGGGTCGAGCCAATGAAGTCAACAAAGGGTTTTCAGCGAAGGTGGATATAGGTGATGTTGTGAGAAAGGGCGATTAGTAAATAAGGGCAGAAATTTGGTGAAGGTAGGTATTAAACCGATATCGATTGTCTATGACCGATATCGGTTAGGTGACCGATACCGGTTCCTTAGGGCACAATATAACCGATATCGGTTATAGGTCGAAAACCTATAAAAAGAAAAATATGGCCTGTCATTGTCATATTGTCAATTTGAAAACCAACTTTAGTTTTTTGAGGTATTTTGGTGAGATTGTTGAGTTTGTCGGCTGAGGTGGCACTATTTGAGTGGAGAAGTGAGTGATTGGTAGGCCCTAGTGAGGAGGAGGCAACATTTGATTGGTGGAGGACCCAGTAGAGGAGTTTGAGAGCCATGGCATAGCTAGGAGGAGCTGGAGGTGCTGGACCAGCTGGACCACCACCACCTATCCCACCATGACGATGTGTCGTCGTACCGGTAGGTTCGAAACCTCTCATTGTGTGAATTTTATGTTGTTAAACTATATTGGGGTTTGGGGTAGGAATCCATGTTTTTAATAAAAGAATTAATAAATGGAAGTGGTTTGGAAAAGGGAGAGGGTAGGTAGGTTAGTGAGGCTAAAACGGTAGGGTGGGTAGGTTTTTAGGATGTTTTAATGAGTAAAATGGGAGTAATAGGTCAAAGAAGGGTTTGGGGGGCCGCGTCGGGTTTGGCTCCGCGATTTTACAGTGACCGATGCCGTTCACTAAGCGACCGGAGTCGGTCACAAAGTTTTCAGGCAAGGTGGGTTTGTGGTGGACCGGTGTCGGTCGTACGTCGACCGGTGTCGGTGGAGAGGGGACAGGTGGCGGTCATGGGTGACCGGTACCGGTCCCTAGTTAGGATTTTCTATTTTGTTGTGGTTTTGGGTGTTTGGTTGTTAGTTGGGTGTTTTGGTTATTGTTTGAGTTTTGTGTTTATGGGGGTGAAGAGGGAAGGGGTAGAGGTTGATAGGAAGGTTGGTTGGTGGGTGGGGGGGAAAATGGGGTGGTTGTGTGGTCGGGTGGGTAAAAGGGGGTATAGAAGGTTAAAGGAGTTGCTGTGATAAAGAGTAGGGCTAATGCAGTGAGTGGGTTTTGCAAGCACGTCAGCAGCTGACAATGCGGGATAGGATGCCCCCATTGTTGAGATGGATGCAGCCACATGTGTCCACAGCGCAGTGGGCCATCATGCGTGAGGTGGGGCTTGGTAGAGTCCAGCGTTATAGGGTGATAGATAGGGATCATAGTCTGATGGTTGCCCTCGTCGAGAGATGGGATCCGGCGACCAATGTGTTCCATCTCCCGAAAGGAAGAGATGACAATTACACTAGAGGATGTGTATCGCATCCTCAGACTACCAATCGATGGAGAGGTAGTCTTCCAGGTGGATGCAGAGACAACCATGGACAACATTTTATAGGTATTCGGGGATGCAGCCGCGCTATTGACTTATCACAGCGCGAGCATTGCCTATGGGGACATGTATCGTGCCCATAGACATGAGACATGGCTTACCATGTTCATGATGATTGGCATCACATGCTTCACCCTCTCGGACTCAGAGGGAGGCCGCTTTCCATGGGCACTGATGGGGGTACTACACGAGATGGTGGAGGAGCATACGTGTTATGCTTGGGCACTAGTATACCTGGTGCAGTTATACAAAGAGCTGTGGGGCTACCGCCGGATGAGGTGATTCAGGATTTGTTCTACATTCTTGTTACATTACTGGGCATATGAGCATATCATATGCATTCGACCAGTAGGGCTATCCTTAGCAGCCAAGGCCACAGGTGATCTATAGATATGGCTTTCAGAGGTGGCTGGGGGTCGTGGGCCAGCCACGAGCAATTCTCGCCAGACGGGATGTAGCGTATTACCGGCATGTATTAGATGGCGTGACTACCTTGGATATTGTATGGAGGCCTTATAGAGGTCATCAGCCCTGCGGAGGAGCCCGATCACAATTGCGGTGGATCCAGTATACATTTTGGATAGCAGGATGGAGGCCGGGAGAGCATGAGCGAATACCCCTGGAGAGGGTACAACGGCAGATGGGGCTACAACAGGATGATCCACCTCCCTTCCCTCAGTACCAGAGGGATGATGTAGAGGCCTCACTGCCTGCACCATAGCCCATGAACCCAAATTGGGTAGCCGAGAGGCCAGCAGATGATACTGTAGACGACGCCGGCTGCACAGGAGCATTTTTGGTATGGTGGGCAGGGGAGAGAGCCGCGAGGAGAGCACAGCCCACACAGCCAGACTTAGCAGTTGTTAGAGTAGAGAGGGACCAACTCAAGGGACAGGTACAGTTGTTACAGGGGCAGCTTGCTACTGCACAGGCACAAATAGGTCTCCTACAGGGGTAGTTAGCCCAGGTGTAGGTACAGGCACAGGCACACGCACCACTAGCGGCACCACCACAGGCACCACCAGCGGCACCGGCACATCCATAGGTAAAGGTACCGCCACCGGTGCCGCCATAGGCATAGGTACCACCACCGGCACAGGGGCCATTATTATTAGGTGTCGGGGGACCAGCCCCAGCAGCTATGGTGGCACGATCCCGTTATATGGAGGTGAGAGTGGAGGCCTGGTACTATCAGGACATCCTTGATGGTACCGGGGCTGACTATCAGCCGTATGCGGCGTATAGAACGGATACCTCGTGGAGTCAGAGATCCCAGGGTGGTGCAGCTATAGCCGGTGGGTCGGTGATAGGGAGGAGGCAGGAGCTAGGGCCAGCACCCACAGGGAGAGGTGCCGAGGGCAGTGGGGAGAGTTGAGACATCCCTGGGTCAGAGTTAGATGTTTTTGTGTGTACATTGGATATAGGCACTGGTCTGCAAACCGGTTACGTTTATAGAGGCCTGCGTGCCCACATATGATGTATCCATTCATTTATTCATTTATTGTATATACCGGCTTACGAGCCGAGTACGGGTTGTACAGTTGATACCGGCTTGCGAGCCAAGTATATTTTTGATATGAGAGACCGGCCTGCGAGCCGAGTCGAGATTTTTGACAGTTATTGCGGCCTGCGTGCTGGCTTTGTATTATTATGAGATCACAGAGGCCCCTATGCAGGGTAAGTTGTATATTTGAAACCTTTGATATATAGATATATATGATGATTTTGATCCATATGCTGTGTTTAAAATGTTTTAAGTATTTTGTTGATGGTTTTTGAAATTGAATGTATGATGAGTTGGATCCACATGGTTTATATATTGATGGTGTTGATGTCTATATGATGTTGTATGTATGTTGTCGATGGTTTTTATAATGTAGATGGATGATGTTGCTGAAATTATGAGGATATATATATATGTGATTTGGATGACAAATATTGATAATGGTGTTGTTATGTAGGAAAAAGAGGCGGGTGCCAAAAAAATTTACAAAAACGAAGAAATGGTTTAGGTTTAAGCAAAAAGGGGACACATGACCGATATCGGTTATGTAACTGATGTCGGTAGCTATACGACCGATAACAGTTATGTAACCGATATTGGTTATTTCAAAATTATATTTCCTAAAAATAGAACTGCTAGGTTGGCAACTTAAGTTCTTATTTTTAGCATTCTTATTTTTAGAGTCATGCAACAAGTTAAATACGTGAATGCGATGTTGTTTGACGACTGATACAGGTAATTGCATGAAAGAATTTGAGTGATAAGGAGGAAAGAGACCGGTGAAGTGAGCGTGGACTGAGATTCAGAAGGCAGAAAGACAAGTTATATTTGAAGAGGGTGGTCAACATGGCTGAACGAGGAGAAGCATGCAGCAGGCAGGGACGAGGGGGAAGATAAGTTCCACCTCAAGCTGTTGCATCCCGAGAGGTAAACTATTTGGTTGTAATTTGATTCTTGCATGTTTGGTGTGAATAGGATGAGAGAGAGTAAGTGGGTAAAGATGAGAAAGAAAAGGTGATAGGCAAAGGTTTGGGATGGGGTGAGTGCTATGGGGTAGGTAAGCAGGGTGGTCACGTATGTTTTTAGGTATAGATAGGAGTAAATGAGTAAAATAATTATCGTAGGTGTATGTTTTTCAGCAGGGTGTATATTTTTGACAGTGACCGGTATCGTTTAGAGATAACCGGTATCGGTTACTGTAGGAGTTTCCAGAATTTGAGAAAAAACCCATGGAGATTTGTTTTATTGAATAATTATGTGTCGTTTTGATGTATGCAGGCGGAAGCAGGGTTAAGGATGAATGATACTGTGTCAGCGTTGTTGTCACAAATCCGAGCGGATGTAACACCAGCTGAATGGGCATTGATAAATTGTTTGGGGTTAAGTGGAATCTGCTATTATTCACGAATCACGCGTAACCATGCTATATTACAAGCGTTGTTTGAGAGATGGAATCCAGAAAAGAATACCTTCTATCTGCCAACAGGGGAGATGACAGTGACATTGGAAGATGTGTTCCTTATTTTGAGACTCCCAATGATAGGAAAAATAGTGTATCAGGCGTTGCCTAGCGTGGGGCAGGTAGCGATAACAACAGTATTTGGTTCAGCTGCACGAGATTTGACACAGCGAGGTTTAACATTTACGTATGGTACAATGTATGCAACACACCCTGAGGAAACAAGGTTAGCCGTGCTATTAATGATAGTGGTGGGGTATTATGCATTACCAAGGGTGGAGGGTGGAAGATTTCCAAAAGCATTGATGAGTGTTATTTGGGAAATGATAGAAATGAGCGTGACTTTCACATGGGCACCCGCATATCTGGCAGAGTTATATAGGGGTTTATGGGCCTGCAAGTGAAAACACAGGATGACACTGGATTGTTCGTACTTATTACATTGTTAGGCCTATGAGCACATTTTTTGTGTGCGTCCAATAGGCCGACCCATCGAGTTGGGAGAGGCAGGAGTGTAGAGGTTGGGATTCAGACGATGGGTCCAGAAAAAACAAGAAGCGAGATCCCAGGCCGTGATAGATGACATTGAGTATTATAGATAGGTATGGGAGATGGTGATGAATGCCGATATTTGTTGGAGGCCTTACGGGAACTATATGGTGACAGAGAACATAGCTGAGGAGTTAAGGGGTGTGGAGCGATTGAGGTGGATCGCAGGACACAGGCCGGGTGAGTACGAGAGGATTCCTCTAGATCACGTGCGGTGACAATTTGGGTTCGTTTAGGATATACCTATGACATATAGACCATACATGAGGATCGACGCCGAGGCAAAATTCTCACCTCCCCGGCCTACACCTCCAGAAGGGCCAGAAGAGATAACAGCCAATCGTAGGGTAATGGATGCGGGAACGACAGAGGCCTATAGAGTATGGTGGGTAGCAGAGCTGCGAGGTGCACGTGAGTGCCCTGACATAGCTGTGATTATAGCGGAGAGAGATCGTCTGCAGGATTTATTTCACCAGCTTCAAACACAGGTGAATGAGACAACGAGATTGTTAGAGGTGTCACAGTTACGAGTGGAGAGACTTGAGGCAACATTCCTCCACGCGAGAGGACGTATTCATATGTTAAAGGAGATGTTAGCGGATCAGTGGGAGGAACTAATGGCAGTGGCACCTTTGAGGATGGAGAGGCCAACTGAGGGGCATCGACGATCATGATCACCACCTGATTCGGGAGGAGGCGCAAGGGTCTAAGTGAATTTCATAGGAATATAAGAATAAATAAGGATGCCGACCTGCGAGTCGATGATAGAGAAGGTGTATTTTTTTATCATCTAAAATAAAACTAAATATGTATGTTGTTTTGAGTGATGATAATAATAAGAATGGTTGTGTTTTGGATGTTGTTTTTGTTTGTTTTGAAAAAGGATAAAGATGAATGTTGGCAAATAGAAATACACACAAACTATTTATATTTACAACACATGATAGGGTATGGTAGGGGATGGTCAAGCTAACCTTGGGAGACCCCATGTCTCCTAAGTGCTACCTACATAGCCCATTGCACAAAGCAAGGAGGGGCCTCAGACTGATGTAGTTCTCCCTTAGGACCAG
The DNA here is from genome assembly GCA_019776745.2 of Taxus chinensis. Lineage (NCBI taxonomy): Eukaryota > Viridiplantae > Streptophyta > Pinopsida > Cupressales > Taxaceae > Taxus > Taxus chinensis. The sequence goes on from CM034147.1 coordinate 566,555,715, forward strand.
GGAGAGGTGAATTCAGGCAATTTGGTTGTGGTTAGGCAATTTGTCGGTTGGTAAAAATTTGATGTTGGTAGGGTAATGTTGTTGGTGTAGGTATAGGTGAAGTGAAAGTTATCATACCCAAGTAGTAGGGAATCGTGTCCTGATTAAGGTCAACACACAATCCTAGAGTCGAGAAAAAGAGGCAAGAGTGTCCTGTAGTTGAGAAGAGCTAAACAAACCACATATTAATGTAGGATGAGCTTGAATCCCTAGGTACCTTGCATAGGCGAGAAGTCAATAGGTGAAAAGAGTTATATAATCACAATATATCATATATACGTCACGTCCCTTGAGTTTTGTTATTTTGACGAATGGTGAGGTGAGGTGGCCGGTATAGCTGGGGTGCAGAGAACTTATTATAAGATGATTATTCTAACGAAAGAGAACCAAACCTAAATAGACAAGTCCATGACTCAAAAGTTCTTTTGAAATACTGCTTGTATTTTTATTTTATTTTGTTGAATATAGACAGATCGATGTGGGCAGTCTACAATGGGATATGTTTTTTTTTGTTCTTGAGGTCTTCACGAAGTTGATCAATGTGAGAAGCTTCTGATAAAAGGCTGACTGTGTATAGCTGTCCTTCAAGGGAGCAGTCTATTTATAGTAGCAGATGCGGTGATTGTGTATAGCTGTCCTTCGGGGGAGCAGTCTATTTATAATAGTAGAAGTAGATTTGCACATAGTTGTCCTTCGAGGGAGCTGTCTATGTATGACTTTAGAGGTCTAGTTGTTCCGTTTGGCATGAAGCATCTAGTTTTGTAGGAAGTTTGACTCAAGAAAATCTCATAAGTGTTTAATTAAGAATGTGTCATTTTGATACTTTGAAGTCATGGACTAGACTAAAAAGGGGAAGGCATCTTTTAGGGAAGGTGATAATCAAACGATGTGAGCTTGATTTTGATTTTGAGATGTAGGAAACAAAGTGTATGCGGTGGTAAATGAGCTCAAGGGATGAGCTCAAGGTAGATAAGAAGTGATATAACACTGAATTCAACAGTAGAATGGTCGAAGATGCAAGGCATTAAGGGGTTCAAGCTCAGGTTTACCATTAAGCGAAGCTAAACGATAAGTACCTGATCCATAAGTGTGAGTGATAATGTAAGGCCCAATCCAATTAGGAGCAAATTTTCCACGTTTGCTCTTTTCTAGTTTGGTTACATGTTGATTCTCTTTGAGGACAAGATCACCAACCTTAAAGGTACGCTCATGAAGTCGCTTATCATAAGCACGCTTGATGCGTTTTTGGTAGATTTGAAGGTGGTCAAGAGCCATAAGGCGTCGCTCATCAAGAAGCTCTAATTGGGCTAACCGCTCTTGGCGGAAATCATCATTGGTGAGAATATCCTGAAGAGATATTCTGAGGGAGGATAGTTGTATTTCGAGAGGCAAGACAGCCTCGGTACCATGTACCAAAGAAAATGGTGTGGCATTAGTGGAGGTACGAATGCTAGTACGATAAGCCCAAAGGTCAAAGGGAATGTGATCATGCCAATTTCTTCCAGAATCATTAACAACTTTCATGAGTATTTTGGTTAGGGTTTTATTAGAAGATTCAGCCTGACCATTGGCCTGTGGATAGTAAGGTGATGAGAAACTAAGTTTGATACTGAAGTTTTTACACAGATCTTGTAACAACTTATTTTTGAAATATTTTCCATTATCAATTATCAGGCGATGAGGAACACCAAAACGACAGATAATGTGGTGGTTAATGAACTCGATGATTTTTTCTTTTTTGGTTGAAATGAGTGGAATATCTTCCACCCATTTTGTGTAATATTCAGTTGCTGTGATTATCCAATGGTGACGTTGCAAAGAGGGTGGGTGAATCTCACCAATAAGGTCTAAACCCCATTGTGAGAAAGGCCAAAGATCTCGTGTGACCTATAGTGGATGACTAGGAGTATGTTGAAGGTTGGCATGTTGTTGACACATAACACAACGCTTAACATATTCGTAGCAGTCGTTATTAAGATTAGGCCAATAATAGCCTAGGCGAAGGATTTGTTTGGCCATGGCAAGGCTGCTAAAATTTCCACCAAAAATACCGTCATGGACCTGTTGGATGGTATAGGTGACCTCCGCGCCGGTTAGACATTGAAGGAGGATGCCATCAAAGCCACGTTTATAAAGAAGTCCCCCCAGGATGACATAACGAGAAACACATTTAAGAAAAGCACGTTTTCTGGTACTAGTAAGGTCAGGTGGGAGAACGGAGGTTGTAAGGTAGTCGTGAAATTGGTGATACCAGGTATCCTGCGAATTAGCAGACACATTATTTATCATACAAACAACCGGGGATGAGTAAGATGGGGCAAAGAGTTGTTGGACCAAGATGAAAAATGTCAGAGTCAGTTGATGAAGCAGGAATTTGTGAGGCTAAACAAGCCATAGTATCTGTGAATTTGTTAGTGGAGCGGGGAATGGTCTAGATAGAATAACGAGTAAATGAGGTCAAAAGTGAATCCACGTAATGTTTGTACTTTTGAAGTTCCTCATTTTTACATTGGTAGATGCCCATAACTTGATTGACTACCAATTGAGAGTCACTAAAAATATTAATAGATTTGACACCTAAGTGTAACGTAACCTGGAGACCAAAACAAGGGCCTCGTATTCCGCTGTATTATTAGTGCAGGGGAAATTGAGTTGGAATGAAAGAGGCATAGGCTCAGTGTCAAGAGGAATGAGAAAAATTCCGGCCCCTCCGCCGCACTGGCATTTGGATCCATCGAAGAAGAGGGTCATTGGATATGACTCTTCCCTGAGTAAAAGAGTGGCGATGAGTTTGTCAGGGAAATTAAAATTGGTAAATTTTTCCCCAGGTAAAGGGACCTCCGTGAGTTGGTCTGCAACAGTTTTTCCTTTAATTGACTTCTAGTGTATAAATTCAAGGTCGAGGTCAGCAAGGAGCATAAGCCATTGGGCAATGCGTTGGTTTAGATGTGGTTTAGCATACATATAATGTATGGGGTCTGTGTTGGTGATGAAAAAAAATTTGTGATTCAGGAGGTAGTGTAGGAGTTTGGTGGCTATGAATGATAGGGCTAGGCACAATTTTTCTACATGTGTATGCCTAGTCTCGTAATCCACGAGAGTACGACTTATATAATAAACGTCTTGTTCTTGACGTGCCGAGTCCTAATGTGCGAGCATGGCTCCTATAGCATGGTCAGTGGCAGAAAGGTAAAGGTAGAAAGGGTGATCATCCTGAGGTGGGATAAGCATGGGTGGCTGCAAGAGATAGGCTTTGAGAGCTTCAAAGGCTCGGTGACACTCTTCACTCCATTGAAAGGTAATGTCCTTTTTAAGAAGGTGATGGAAAGGTTGACATCGATCCGAGAGTTGGGAGATGAAACGTCGGATGGATTGAAGTTTACCTTGCAAACTACGCAATTGTTTGAGGTTTTTAGGTGGGGGCATTTCTAGGATAGCTTTGAATTTAGATGGATCGAGCTCAATGCCACGTAAAGAGACGATAAAGCCAAGAAGTTTTCCCAAAAGAACACCAAAGACACATTTCTTTGGTTAAAGATGGATAGAATATTGTAACAGGTGATCAAAAATAATGGTTAAAACATCGAGATGTTCACTACGATGTTTAGATTTACCAAGAAGATCATCGACATAATCCTCAAGGATAGTGTGCATAATGTCATGAAAAATGTAAGTCATAGCCTGCTGATAGGTCACACCAGCATTCTTAAGGCCAAACAGCATGACATGATAACAAAAGGTTCCCCAAGGAGTGATGAAGGCAGTTTTATGTTGATCGGCCCGGGGCTACCAAAATTTGATTGTATCCCAAAAAGCCATCCATGAGAGAAAGCATCTCATGGCCCACAGTGAGATCAACAAGTTGATCAATACTTGGGAGGGGGAAGTCATCCTTGGGGCAAGCGAGGTTAAGGTCTCGGAAATCCATGCATATCCGAAGTCCCCCCATCACTTTAGTGACAGGTACGATGTTAGAAATCCATTGAGGATAGTCAATAGGCAAGATGAAGGAAACAAAAAGGAGTCGTTGAAGCTCTTCTTTGACCAAGAGGGCAATGCGTGGATGCATTTTTCTCATTTTTTGTTTGACTGGTTTGGAATCGGGTTTTAGGGTGATGTTATGGACAGCAATGTCAGGATCAATTCCTGGCATGTCAGCGTAGGACCAAGTGAAAGCTTGGTTGTGGGTATGAAGAAAGATAGTAAAGGCGACTTGTTCTGATGAGTTAAGGGATTGTATAATCTTCACAATGTGAGGATCCTCCTTTGTGTGGATGTTAATTTCTATAGTAGACTCATTCAACATGGTTTGAGTTTCAGATGGTAACGCGCGTTGAATATAGGAGTCATCCGCACCAAGGTAAGTGAGGATGGAGTCGTCATCCTGGCACTCAACAACATTAATTGAAGGTGAATCCTCTTCGATCATGTTTGGATATAGAAAGGGAAGAGAAGACGGGTCCTCATTATCACGTTGATAAGTGAGAGGACCTAGGAAGATAGCGTTTATGAAAAAAAAAGTTAGGAGGGATAGATTCAGGATCTATCAACTCTGTGGGTGATGATAACAAAATGGGTGATGATGGTTCGGTAGGGGTGACGTCTTCATCTTCCAGGAGACAACTGACACAAGGTTCCTTCGGTGTAAGTGTTTCAGGAAATCCGAGACCACTACGATCATTGTGCTTGTGTGTAGTTACGGGAATGATTGTATGTTGGCCTTGTTCATAAAGACCAAAACCAAAGCCTTTCCAACCACAGTGAGTCAAGAAGGTGAGGGCGAAACGACGATTTCTTAGGTATTGAAAATTAGATTGGAAAGGAACCACACCAAGAGGAGGTTTAGGGGTAACGGAGGATGCGTTGACACCCCCATACGTTAGGTTGGTGCGGCAATGAGGTGGTCCGTAGGAGATTACTTCCCCCACACGACGGTCATAGGTAGGATGTGTATGTAATTGTCTGTACTCCTATGGGGTATGGAAAGAACTAACATTATATAGGCGATACTCCCCCAGCGTAAGGTGTTGAAAAACATCTACTAAGGGGTCAGAGGTTGGGATGTTACCTACAGGAAAGGAAGTGGTATTTTTGATGGCGGTTTCATTGGTTGAAGGTGTAGGTGCGGTTGAAGTGGATGATAGAGGTGTGGTTGGAGTGGATGGTTGGGTTGGATGAATGGATGTCTTAACTGGTACAAGCACATCATTAGGGCGATTTAACATATTGCAGGTTTTGAAGGGGGGAGGATCAACTTTTACATTGTAGGACTTCCCCTCATACTCAAATTTTATGCATCTATGTAAGGTGGAGGGAACACATCCCATAGCCTGGATCCAAGGGCGGCCTAACAACATATTGTATTGGAACTCTCCCTCAAGGACATAGAAGAGTTCAGGTAAAGTGCGTGGCCCTACACGAATGTTAAGGATCACGGTGCCTAAGGTAGAAGTAATAGCATCATTGAATGACCGCAACATAATGGGGTTGGCACACATGCAACTAGAAGGGATATTCATTTGTTGGAAGGCTTTTGAAGAGATGATGTTTAGGCTAGCGCCCCCGTCAATCATAACACGACATACCCGAATGTCCCGAATGTAAGCTGAGATGAAAAGAGCAGGGTCAGGATCTTCAGCACCAAAGTCGATAATTTCGTCTTCGGAGAAAATGACAGCAGTGGCTTGCTGTACAGAGACAGAAGTGGTTGGGGAGATGGGTTGTTTGGTGAGTGAAGCAACGTGATTGGGTGTGAGAATGGAGGTAACATGAAAGGTTTCATTAGGTAAGACCTCTATCCCTTGAAGGATTTCAACGAGAACTTGTCAATGAGATTCAGAAGTCTGAATGAGCTCATACAGTGTCATTTTTACAGGTGATTGGTGAAGCTGTTTGATCATGGTTCAGTGGGAAAATCCATTAGAGACAGGGTAGGCGGGTCCACGAATAACCACTTTAGATGGTGGTGCGATCGGGATGGTGGACAGAGAAAGAGATGCCGCAGGTGTGTTTTGTTTCGCTTTCCCATTGCTTTTCTGCCCTCGAGTAGCAACACTAATCATATTGATCTCATAAATACGAGAGGAGGAAGACGGTAGGGATAAGTCATGGTCTTCGAGAGGTGGGGCTGTAATAATGATAGATCTTGGTGAGGCGGGGACAAGTATTACAGGAGAGGGAATTGAAGCTAAATGTCTCTCCCTTCATAAGTTGTCTTTCTTAACTTTTCTATCTAAGAGAGGTGACTGATGAAGTATGGCTTTCAACGCTTTACATCCCTCTACATCATGTCCTGGTGTGTGGTGGTAAGCGAAGATTTTAGACTCATCATAACCTATAGGTCGAGGTTTAGATGGATCATAAAGTCTAAGTGGGGGTAGGGAAATGGTCGCATTCTCCACCAACATAGCAAGGATTTTGGCGTAAGACCCTTTGAGTGGGTCAAAGTCAGAGGAAGATGAGGCTATTGACTGGGTAGTTTCTGGTAATGACGGGGTATGGTTGTTTTGTATGTGTGGTGGTTTAGCCAAGGAGTTTTGATAATGGGTTTTAACTAAACGTGGCTTCTTTAGCGCAAAAGCTATGTTTAGCTGGTTAGATAATGAGGCCACAGATGATGTGGTATCAAAAAACAACCATGGAGAAATAGGAGTGACAGCAAACAAATCTTTTGATGATGGAATTTGTTTAGGGTTGGTAGGTGGACAGGATACGCGGGGTGACGGTGTTGATGTACCCTTGGATCTCTGTATGGGTGCAGAAGGTGTAGGTCGTTTTAAAGAAAACGCAGGAGGTATGATATATTGATGCAAGGTGGAGGGATGGGGTCCCAATAAGGAAGGTAGGTGTGACGATGATGGTTTTAGTTGTGATGGAGGCATAGGTTGAGGAGATTGAGTCTGTCTCCTAAGTGGATGGACGGCTTTATTTTTAGATAAATCAAGCCACTTAGGTGGGTGTGTTAGATTGGGTATTGGTGAGGTCCCCAGCGTAGGGGAAAATTGGGTTAGGTTAATAGAAGTGGATGAGGTATTTGGTAGAGATGAGGGGGTGAAGATGAGGACATAGGCATTTTAAGCTTCTATAAACACTTCAGGTATATGGTAGAGGCATCTAGGTCGGTCATCTGCATTTGAGTAGAATATGGCGTACTCAAACGTTCCCGTAGGACCTTTCTATCTTCTGGGGAATGACAGTCCTCACGTGTGAATAGGAAATTTTATATGGAAGAAAGGTGGGTTGTGATTCCAGTCCACTATGGGTGTGATACAGGGGGAAGATGAGGCACTGTATCAATGGGCATTAAGAGGTTAACCGGTTGCTGAAAATATTTAGGTGATGAAGAACTAATAGGTAGGAGGGCATGTTTGAGAGGATCCGTCATGTTTAAAGAATGTGGTGATGTCGGTGTAAGAGGTTTCTCATCTAAGGATGACAAGAGAAGTGGTGAGCCTTCCTCTTGTACAGCAAGAATGGTAGAAGGAGACGTTTGGGAAATAGATAAATTAGATAACATTCGATCACAGTCTTGCAAGGATGTGGTGTAAGAAGGCTCATTTGTGAGAAGAGAACTCTGGGCAGTTAATTCCTTGATGGGTAAAGGAATGACAAGGATTTGGTCGTGTCTTGATGGTGATGAAGGGGGTTCGGGTTCCTGCGTTAGTGAAGAGGCTTGATTCAGAATTTTTTCGATAGAGGCTTTTGGCTGGGAGTCGAAGACTGCATGGATCTCATGAACACTCTCCTCGACTAAGATATCTTGGTTTATATTACTGTTAGGAGAGTGATTCGGGAATGGTTTGTTGAAAATTTTCAAATTTTGGTTAGCAGAAGCGTTAGGATTATTGAGGGCTATATCCCCTGCATCAACCATTTCCTGCACTATGTTTTTCAACATCTTGCAGTTTTCATGACTGTGTCCCTTCACGTGGTGGAAGTTACAGAATTCATTTTCTTTGTACCAAGAAGGTATGGAGTGAGTGGAATCAAACCCGGAGTGAGGTTTAATAGGAGGTAAGGTAATGGCTCCTGCTTTAAGAAATTTTTCCAATATCACACCATAAGTTTCTCCCAAGGGGGTGTAATTGATGGGCTCAGCTTTATACTTATAGGTGGTTTTTGGCGGGGTATTAGATGGTGGTTGGGATTTGACCATCACCGCGTGCACAGCTCCTTTTGATTTCGAAGCAGTCGATGGGTGAGGATTGGTGGTGTTAGGTTTGTTGGTGGAATCTTGAGTTTAGAAATTGGGGTTTTTGTTGTGCAACCACAATTTCTCTTCCTCTAAGGCTCGAATCTCTAGTTTTTGAGCCATAGTAAAGACTTCGTCAAATGTGTGGAAAGTTTGAATTTGAAGGGTAGGGGAGATGTGTTTAGTGCAGGCCCGGGTAAAAAGTTTGATAAGTTCGGCTTAAGGCAAGGCATACGTAAGTTGGTTGATAAGGCCCCGCCATCGTCCAATGAAATCTGCGATAGATTCATTTTCAAATTGTCAGATGGCATAGAGGTCGGTGATAGATACTTTCTTGGCAATGTTAATGGAGAAATGATCCAAGAAAGATTGGGCTAGTTGGTTAAAAGAGAAGATTGAGTGCTGGGTTAAAACACTGTACCACTCCAAGGCAGGTCCTGATAAGGACATGGGAAAGGTGCGGAGTAGTAAGGCATCATCGTGAGCAATTAGATAGCAGGCATGTCTAAATGAGAACAAGTGTTGTTGAGGATCCTCCTTACTATTAAAACGAGTAAATTTTGGTAATTCCCATTGAGGAGGATATGAATGAAGGGGGACAGAAGGGTGGATAGGCTCCTGACAAACTTGCTCGTATGTCAATGCACTACGACTTCCTGAAATAGAAGCCTCTAGATTTTGCATTTTTTCCATCATTTGTTTGATGAAATCCATGGTTGGATGAGCTGATGGTGCGGTTGCGGCAAATGGAGGCAAATTGGGCCAAGGGCCTCCACTAGACAATGGTGGCGTTAAATTTTGATAAGGTATGGAGGATGAATGTGTTGAGGTGATCGAATAGGGATGTCCTATATAAAACGTTGAGGTCATGAGATACGTGTGTGGGAATGAAAATGTGGGCGGAGCTTGAGAAGGAAAGCTTGTGTGGATAGGTGGCAGAGAGCAAGTCATGAACGGAATAGTCTGCAAGAGAGACGAGGTAGGAGCAGTCGGTGGTAATGACATGTGGGGCCAGAGATTAACCAAAGGAAAGCCAATTTGTGTCGTATGAACCTCTGAAGCCACTGGATTGGGAGACGGGGCTAAGGATGCAGCAGGCAAAGCGGAGTTATCAGGTAGAAAAGGAGATAAATGAGCAGCTATACTAATAGGCATGCCAACAAGGAGTTGACTGTCGGGTGTATGGTCAGGGGCATGAGAAAAATAGTATTGTACAACGCTAGGATTAGCATCTAGAAATTTGGCAAATTCTTTATCTCCTACAGGAATTTTAGGAACCTCACTGGTATCCGTAGGATTTCCTATAGAATGTGAAGGGGGTGATTTAGGTAAAGGCACAGAGCAGGCATGTGAAACCATGGTGGCGGCTTGCTTTCGAATGATAAAAACCATGGACAGGGGTACACAATAGGATGCAATCTAGTCAGGAACAGAAGCAACAACAAAATGTTGGAATTGGTAGGTTGCTGGTTTCAGAAACTTTGAAAGAAAATAACCGATATCGGTCAGGTAACCGATGTTGGTCAGGGTTTTAGCCAGTGTCGGTAAGCTAACCGATGTTAGTATAATAGAACTGGTGTAAGAAGCAGTAAGAAGTTGTTGATTTGGTGTTAACAGTGATTAGTATGCCTACCCAACTGTTCTGTAGTGATCACAGAAAAAATAGTGTATGACAGAGAAACAGAACTGAAAACAAGCAAGAATGCACAAACAAATTAACAGACTAACCCTAGGGTTAATTTTAATCAATTTGGGCTTATGCCTTTAGATGCAGAATGATGTCAATCCTAAACAAAAGTCTTAGGGGAAATGTCAAGTTTTTTTTGGCTTATAAGGTTACCTCAATCGGGCGGAGGAATACCACGGAAAAGGGGGGGATGTTTTGAGCTGTTGTGTTAATTATGAAGTGATTTGGTATGTGTTGTGCAGTGAAAGTAAGATTAATTTTCTGTCAATACCGTGGAAATCACCTCCATGTGTACGACTTGTTACTTAGTCTACATTCACTAGAATTGAAAACAACAAGCAAGAATGTAATGCACGTGTTTCAAACCCAAATCGAAAATGATATTCGATGAAGCAAAGAAGATGACTTTCACTAATGCAAAACTGGGAAAGCTAGAAAAAATTCTTTTACTAAATATAACAAAAATACCGTGTGAAATGTTTAGAAGAAGAAAATAGTAAGTATGCTCCCTATATGAAAGCAAGCAAGAGAAACAGAAACCCGAAATGGGTCCCATCAGGCATGCCAAAATGTTTCACAAGGAATGTTTCGACTTTTGGGAATAGAGTTGCTTTCATCATTTCATTCCTTTGAGAAACAGATTAGGGTTAGGGCTAGGAGGAATACCTATTGAATGTCAAGAGGGTGTGGCGCGTACCGTAGAGAGAGAGATCAGGTCGACTGCGAAGAACTCCTTTTTGTCTAGGAAGGACTACTTGCAAGTAAGAATACAAGACCACCAGATTTTAATTAAACAATAAATGAGGGAATTGCCTTAGGGCCCAGGAAATATAAAACTTCCTTTCGAAGGTGGTCAGTTCCCCTGCTAATATGAATTAACACAAATTCTAACAAATAAGCTATTGTCCAATTACAATTTTTTTACCTTGTTAGAACAATAGAGAAAGGGTTGGTCTTGGTTTAGAATCACGGTGACCGATGCGGGTCACTGTAACCGGTACCGGTTGTTGGGAACCGATATCGGTAGGGGCAATGTTTTAGGGGCTTTTGGTGAAGGTTGGTTGTAAGGTGGTTGTGTTGTTTTATAAGGCTGATAAATGGGTAGGGTTAGGTAATGGGGTGATGAGAAGGACTTAGAGAATACAGGGGGGTGCTCTTGGGGTAGCATAAGTGTGGAGGAATGATAGTTAGATGTTGTGTTGCTGGGTAGTAGATCTAGGAATAGATTTATGATGGATATGATTCAAAAGTTCAAGAAATGTTATTAAAAGGACATACAAGATATTAGTTACTAATTATTGATGAGGATGTAGGTCCAAGAACTGTGATGACGACGACAAAACTTAGGTAGGATGACCTGACAATCAGGAGATGAGCTATCTTCCCTCCCGACAAACAGATGAGTGTCACAAGGCTCTGGTTACTCAGTTGCAGTTTTTGGACTTGATGTCCTTCTCTGCAAACTCTTCTTGTTTCTTTTTTCACTTGTCTCTCTTCAGCTAAGTAAAAATCCAGATCCTTCCCAAATGACTTCTGATTTTTGATCCACAAAAATCCAACCCTTTGTTTTTGGTTGGGAGTGGTCATTTACAGGGAACCAATGATAGTTACGCAACCGATCATAGTTGAGTAGGAACCAGTATCGGTCAGGTCAAAGCGGGCTATTTTTGGTAAAATGGCCAGCTTTCCCTCCTTTTCTTCCCGAGGGAGTAGTCGCAGGCTTGGTCAAGTCATTATGAGGTTAGTTTTAGGTGTGGATGAGGAGTAATTAGTCATGGGTGTGGATGTGGACCAAGTTATAGGTCTTAATTAGCTTAGTTTAGGGTTAAGACTAGGTCATCGATGAGGTGGCAAAATGAGGTGGCAGGTATGGCGATGTGGATTTATCAATTATAAGGTAATTAATAAATAATTGTGTAAGGTTTAGGTGATGAGGTTAGGTTGCGAAATGATATGCGGGGCACAGGGGGTCGTAAGACACAAATTTGGTGTCTACAATTGCCTCCCTTAGTTTGGAATTTTATCTTATGCATCTCTTTCTTCCCTGGTCCCTTGGAAATTATAGGTTAGTGTTGGAATAGCAGAATTTCCCTTTATAGGAGTAGTTTTAGCATTATAATAGGTAGAGGATCTAGTTTTATCTAGAGGTTTGTCTCATTTAAGAGGGTACTACACCTTGAGACAATCCCATGTTACTCAACAGTAGGGTTTTGTAATGTGAAAATTGTATGGTGCTACTTTTACGACATAATAGGTAGGTGGTTCAGGAGAATAAGAAGAAGTGTCAAGTCCCCCATATGTTAGGTTGGGAAGAGTGTATAGAAAAAACACTCCTACATGATGGTCGTAACATGGGTGTTGGTGAAATATTTCATACTCCTGAGGAGTAAGGCAAGTGTGTATGTTGTATATGGGGTACTCCCCTAGGGAAAGGTGTTGAAAAAAACCTAAGGGGCTAAGGTCATTACTTGGGTAGTAGGGATGGATGAACTACTTGAAGCCTAAGAAGGTGGGGCATCAGTTGCTAGTTAAATAGGTAGGTTGGTAGATGGGCTAGCTATGGAAGTTGAGGCAACATAAGGGATAGATTGGATTGATGTGGAAGGTGTAGTGGTAGAAGTGGTAGATGAGGCAGCGAAAAAAGATTAAGCGGTAGGGGTCATAGATACCTTGACTAGAACAAGGACATCATTTGGTCAGTAAAGCATGTTGCAGGTTTTAAAAGGTGAAGGATTCGCTTGAATGGTTTAGGGGTTCCCTTCATAATCAAATTTTAGGCAACAGTGAAGGTTTGAAGGTATACACCCCATTACATGAATCCATGGTCAGCCAAACAACATGTTATATTTAAATTCCCCCTCAAGAAAAAAGAATAGTTCAGGACTGGTGTGGGGACCCACATGACTATGGAGGATGATGGTGCCAAGGATAGAAGTCATGGAATCATTGAAAGAACACAACATAATAGGGTTATTATGTATGTAGTTGGCATGTATGCGCAATTGTTCATACGCATGTGAAGAAATTATATTCATGCTGCAACTCTATCAATCATAATGTGTGAAACATGATTATCATTAATGTAGGTGGAGATGAAGATGGTGAGATCATGATCATCTTATTGTAGAGGGGAAATCTCTGAGTCAGAGAAATTGGTGATGGAAACTTGATGAGAGGTAATGGGGGAAGAAGTTTGAGGTGGTGTGGTGAGGGCCACCACATGAGGAGGGGTAAAGATGGCAGCCACTGGTGTAGGATCATTTGGTGAAACCTTGATAGATTTTAGGACCTCAATAAGGGCCTAATGATGAGACTCAAAGGTTTTAATTAGGTCATACAAGGACATATTCATAGGAGAATGATGAAGTTTTTTAATCATAGAGAAATGTGTGAATCCATTAGAAAAAGGATAAGTCAGCCCATGGATATTTACCTTGTAGGTAGGTGTGGGTGGAATGGTGGGTGAAGGTTCACTAGATGGGCTACTATTTTTCTCATTTCCTTTATCTTTTTAATATTGAGTGGCTACTCAGATCATATTTATTTAAAATATCAGAGGAGGAAAATAGGGTTGTGGAGATGCAGGTAAAGGCCACTGAATAGAGATAAGGTTGGACCTAGTGGAGACGAGAGAATGGGGAATGGAATTCTCCATCAACAGGTCATCTTTTTCAAAGAGACCATTCAAAGTATAAATTTGAATGAATTTTTTTATGGTCTTAATACCTTCGACATAATTCCCTCATGAGTGATGATATGCACAAATTTTTGTTTCATTAAACCATAATGGTTTGGTTTTCAGTGGGTCATAAGGCCCAATAGGTGAAAGTGAGAGAGCAGAGGTTTCCAACAACCTGACAAGGATGTTAGAATAGGATCTTGCCAATGGATCACAGTGAAAAGTAAAAATTGGCTTTAATGAAGGTGCAAGTGATTTTCGTAGGAGAGGTGCTATAGGAGGTGGTGTAGGTGTGACGCATTTCTAGTAGGTAATGAAGGTTTTGGTTTTGGATTAGGTTGCACATTCTTTGGTAAAGGTACATGAGGGGTGCATGAGGTAGAAGGAGATGTAGAAGGTGAGAGTGGTGGTGTCATAAATAGTTTGGTTGTAGGTAATGGAGAAGATGTAGGCAGAAGAGGTGATGAAGGTGAATGTGTGGGAAAATTATAAGGTAAAAGTGTGGGTGCAAGTTGTCATGCCTTGTATTTTCCTTGGTGAAGAGATAACCTAACCAAGGTGGAAGGGTGTGGGCCTAAAAATAAAAGATAGAGGAGAAGGTGAAAGAGATGGCATGGGAGATACTGGGGTGTGAGGCCTAGGAGGTTGGGTCTTCCTCTTAGGTGCAGGAATCAGTTTTTGTGATGGGTGGGTATTGAGTAGACAAGTCTAGTTTAACTGCGGGATGTAGTAGGCTAAGTGTTGGTAGGATCCCTAAGGAAGTGGTAGGTTTATATGTGTATATGGTTTTAGGTGAAGGAAAGGCTGAAGAAGAAGTGGCTAATATGATTAGCTCAGGTTCCATGGTTTTAGTTTTCTTTAATAACTTAGGATAGATAGTTGAGGTACTAGGGGAAAACATCTACATTTCGGTGGATATTGGGAGTCAAAGGCACCCCCAGAGTGTGGAGAAATCAACATACTCTAATTAGTCTACAAAATCTGAGAATGGTTTTGGTTTAGAAGATGATAAACCAGTGGTGAAATCCATCCATAAATATGAGTTTTGTGATATAGGGAAGGTTTTTACCTCTAATTCAGTACATACGAGTGGTGTAATAAGCTTGACATGATCTTGGAAGACCGTGGGAAAAACATCACCTATATGAAGAGGAGATAAGAGTGGCTCCTCTATGGGTCAATGAGAAGGAAAAACAAGGGATGTGGACTCCTCTTTAATTAGAAATGTGGATAGGGTAAGCTCCTCCTTAGGTAGAAGAATAGGTGGGGTATGCTCCTCTATGGGTAGAGGAGTAGGTGTGATAACATCCTTTATGGATAGAGGAGAATGTGTGATAGGCTCATTCATGGGTAGAGGATTTCATGCAAGAATTTCCTCAATAGACTCTATAGGATGAAACTAACTACATGGAACAGGTAGAGTGTGATGAAAATGACACAAAACCTCATGCACATTGGTGTCACTAGTTGAGGTCTTTGAAGCTTGGTTTTATAAATGGGTATGATTAGGAAAAGGTTTCTAAAGACACACCCATATTGGAATTGGAAGGTGCATTAGGGTTGTCTAGGACAATATCACTACTAGCTAGCATTCCTTGGACAATTTTCTTGAAGGTTTTGTAATTGATGTCGCTATGTCCCCTAGTTTGGTGATGGTTACATAATTCGTTTTCTTTATACCATGATGGTGTAGGAAGAGAAGAATGAAAACTATTTTTTGGTTTGATAGGTGGAAGGGTGACATCTCAAGCATTTAAAATATTTTCCAACATAGAATAATATGGTTCTCTGATAGGAGTGTAATCCATATGTTCATATTTTTATTAAATTTTTTTAATAGGAGAGAGGTTGGTAGGTGGTTTTGGTTTATTATATGGATGAAAGGGGTCGTATTTCAGAATCACCGCATTGGAAAATCCTTTAACAGTGGAATGGTTATTAGAATGGTTTTTCAGTAGTTTAGAAGAAGAGTCATTCAATTTGAAGTTAGATTTCTTGTTACACAACTTAAGTTTCTCTTCTTCAAAGGCACATATCTCCAAATTCTAGGCCATGGTGAAGGATTCATCAAATGTGTAAAAAAAAATGAACCAGGAGACTCAAGGAAATGTGTCTAGCATGTTCCCTTGTGAAAACATCTATGAGATGTGCTTATGATAGCTAGAAGGTGAGTTGATTGATGAGGTCCCACCAACATGTGAAAAAAATCTATGATAGATTCTTCCTTGTATTGGTGAATACAATAGATATCAATAATGGATACCTTCCTAGAGATATTTATTAAGAAATTATCAAGGAAATTATGGGCCAATTGATTGAAAAATAAGACTGTGTTCCTAGGTAAAGCATTGTACAAGTCTAGAGCGAGTCCTCTCAAGGACATGGAGAAAGTTGTAAGGAGCAAGGAATCGTCATGGGTGATAAAAAAACACACGTGTTTGAATTATTGTAAATGTTGTTGAGGGTATTCCTTTTTATTGAAACAATTGAATTTGGGAAACTCCCACTAAATGGAATAAGGCTAAATATGTATATAAGGGTGAATGGGTTCATTACAAATCTCATCATAGGTTAAGATGTTACGATATCTTGAAACAAATTCCTCAAGTGTGTTAATACCCATTTTTTTTCTCCTTTTCAGTATGAGAAACATCAAAGATATGGCATGAATCTTGAATAAAGATAGATCATGATGTATTTCATTTTATAGCTAGGGATGTGATCTAATAGGAACTCAGAGTTTTGAAGAGATGGAAAGAACTCAAATAGGACTTGATCTTGTCCTAACTATTTTAGGTTTTTCCTTTCAACCAAGGTAAGAGGACCTATTTTCTAACCCTCAAATGGTGAAGGAGATGAAGATATCCCTTAATTTGTACAAATAGTATGAAGGGGCCTTGGGAAAATCTGATCAACTCTCCAAATCTGACTTTCACAAGTTGTCACTTCCAGATTATGGAGATAATTTCAATGCAAGGAAAGGGTTACTAAAGACATTAGGAATCCTGATTTGTTCTATGTACTTTAGCAAATGGATTTTGATCTTCTCTGGGTATACAGGTCAAAATAGGGGTAAAAAAGGGTAGGATTAGTTGTTTTGAATGATTTTTTCGGTGGGATTTTAGATAAGACAAACCAAGGTCCACCAGACTCTTTGAGGATTTTAGGAAAATATGTAGAAAATTAACAGAAAAAGTATCAAAATGGTTAATCAACCCTTCAAACAGGATATGTGCATCAAATGGAGGCCTAGATCTTCACTTTTCCACACAATATTTGATCATCTTGAGTTATAATGAACCAATGAAGCATTTAGCAATCACTATTTAATCATGACCTAAGGTGCAACCAAAGGTTTACAAACAATCTTTGAAGTCAAGGAAGGTAAAGTGATTTTAAATTTGTTTATCTCTTTATCAGATGAAAGATGTTCTGAATGTGAGATTGCAAATACCAATAAACTATCAACAAGAAATGATACCATGTATGATAAAGAGATATTTTAAACACAATACTGCAATAGGAAACAAGAAACACAAATTTTAAATGAATTATGAAATGTAAGAATTCACAATTTTTTTCCAAAGACAACAAAGAATAACTCAAAAATGATCAGATTTATCAGCAGGGGAATGTTTTGAAAAAAAATATTAGAGCTTGTTAATGGCTATACATGTGTAACTACCTTAACATGATTTTAAATATGATACATAGAGAGTTATATGATTTTCTCAGGTGGTCACTCAGAGAATGGGCTTCTTCCATATTTTCTCGTGAAATTTTTTAGTTTTCCAGGATTTTTTAAACTCTTCCAACCCTTTGCATGAAAAATTCATGCAATATATAGCTTTCAACCTCTTTCAAGCCTTCTTTCCTAAGAAAATAATATGCCAAAGGATCAAATTTGTTACAAATATTTGTCATGATTCGCAGACAGGGACGTTTACCAGAACACATCCAAAAAGTTGCTAGTTGTCTTAAAAAGAAATGAATAATTGGAAAAATCTCATCATTATCCATTGTGGAGGCACATTTTTCATCTTCAAAGCATGCATACCCTCTTCCTTTCATTATTTCATCCTTATCCCTCCGAAATTTGACTCTGCAACTTTTGGATCTAATATTTCACATTTTTGGATGGGTTAGGGTAAAAAATTATTTTCAAAAACATCTTTGATATTCAAATTGATCCTCAAAACCAATTGCATTGGTCCTTGCAGGCACAAAAGACGTGATTTTTCCAAAAATTTGGTGAAAATTGATGCAAAAATCACATCTCCAAGCTTCCTAGAGCTCAAATGGCGGTAAAACTAAAAAATGCACAGTTACTATTGATCTTCCTTTATCCTTTAATTTGAGCCCTCCACATGTCATAATGTGATTGGAAATGGGCTTGGGATAACCTTTTGACATTTTAAAATTATTGGAAAACTGTAAAAATTTGACATTTTTCTTCACCCCTCTACCCTTTGAAAATGAGCTTGAAACATGTTCCAATGTGGTCCCAACGGAATCACAGCTTGATTCTACACATTTCCACTTTTTTTGGAAAAAGATTTTTTTTCAAAAATATCCCCACATCTCCACCTCATGAAAATGGGCCTAAAACATGTCCCAAAATGGGACCTATTGGAATCGCAGACCGATTCTATACATTTCCACCTTTTTTGGAAAAAGGAATTTTTTTCAATTTTCCTCTGCAGCTCCGCCCTCCCACATGACACGTGTCCTCATATGATTGGCTGAGGGGAAGTGCTTCTCATTTCATATTTTAATCATGTTCCACAAAGGAAAATTTTTAACATTTCCTCCACCATCCCGCACCTCCGCCATTGACTCCTCAGATGAATCTTTACTTTTTACCTTCGGGCTCGCGGGTCCATTCAACAATTTTACCATTTTTATAAGTAGAGGAAATTAAATACAACTTTCCTCCAAAGGCCTACTTCCCCACCCTGTGCTCTAATGCTAACACGTGTCTTCATCCCAGTGGTAGTGAGTTTGCGGTTCAATGCTATATGTTAACTCTTTTTCACCAAAGGTTGAAAAGTATTAAACTCCTCCACCTTTCCATCTCCCCTCCTACCACGTGTCCTCCTTTGATTGGATGCGGGATTTAGGGTATTTTCTTCATTTCCACGCATTTTCCAAAGTTCCCTAAGGCACAAAATTACCCTCCCATCTACCTTCACTCTTCCTGCATCAAATTTACCATATTTTCCCTTATCTTCATGCCTACTATGCCACAAAAAATCAGATCTCCAACATTGAAAGCCCTAGGAGTGACCTTCTTGTCAAACAACCTCTTCAACTTCTCTCTAAATTTTACATGCCTTTAATGGGATGCTCTTCTTTTTTCATCCAACTCAACAATATGATTAATCCTTGCTTCATATGGACTGACCGCTTAATATTCAAGTTGTTGAACAAACTGAAATGAAGATAATTACAGATGTAAGGGTAGAAGAGCTTGAGTTCTATACATCAACTCAAATGGGCTCTTACCAGTAGCTCTTTTGGCAGTGATTCTATCAGCCCAAACTATAAATTTTAGTTGTTCACCCCATTTTATTTTGTTCAACTCCAAGGTTCTCCTAATGATCTTCAATAAGTTCTTATTGTTGGACTCAACTTGTCCATTCCTTGAGGGTTATAGTTTAAAGCATAAGTCAGATTGACTACTATACTCCTATGCACATTGCCATCAAAGGTTTAGCTCTGAAAAACATGGCATTATCAGCAATACATATCTTGACTAGCACACCAAATCTACATACGATGTGATTTAACAAGAAATCCATAACAACTTGGTGTGTCGCTCTTCTTGGTGGGGATTGCCTCTACCCACTTGGTGAAGTAATCCATGTGGCTACAAGAATCCACTTATTTCCAACACTAGAAGGGTCTGAAATATCACCTATGAAGTCCATTCCCCATTGCTTGAAAGGAGCTTCAATTGATACAAGCTACAAAGGAAGGGAGCTTGAAGCTTTCATTCTTCCAAATAAATGTTGGCAGCTTTAACATTTTCTAACTAGCAAGGTTGCATCTTTGAAGAGAGTAGGCCACCAATAACCAGCTCTCAAAATTTTGTGTGTTGTAACCCTTTCAGCAAAGTTTTCTCCACAAATTCCCCCATGGAAATAAATAACTATCTTGGGAGCTTCATCTTCAGTTATACATTTCAAGAGGACACCTTTAGGGTTCCTTCCAAGCCAGCCCAAAGTCAGTGATGATGTATATTTGAGAAGCCATCTTGAGGGCTCTCTTCTTAATTATATTTAAATAATGAGGGCAGCATAGGTTTCTGAGGTAAAAAAATATATCCTTATACCACTTAGAACTTATCAATTTCTTAAGAACATCTGCCCTTTCTTCCTCTACTTCATTCACTTCAACTATCTGCAGGTTGCTCTCATCCATAAGCTTAGCCACGCCCAAATCTCTTACCAACTTTGTGGTTTGGATGTGCATGTCATACTCCTATAGTTTGTTCACCCATATACATATTTTTATTGAGATCTCCATCTCTGATAAGATGTATTTTACCATGGTGTGGGGAACATAAGCAACAACTTTTGAACTTAAGATATAAGGCCTGAAAAACTTTGTTACTTTCACCAAGGCAAATGCTTATTTTCCCATGATTGTGTACTTTAACTCAGCAGCATGTAAAGCCTTGCTAAAGAAGGAAATAGGAATCTCAGCCCCATCTTCATCCTTTTGTAGTAAAAAATATGCAATGGTATTTTCAGAAGCAAAGGAGAAGATTTGGAAAGTCTTCTTGTAATTTAAAGCTTCCAAGATAGGTGCATGTTTCAATGCTTCTTTAATTCCTTCAAAATCCTGAATAGCAGCCTCCTCCCATTTGATAACTTGGAATTTCTTTAACATACATGTAATAAGAAGATTCAATTCATCAAAATTAGAGACATACCTTCTAATTAAATTGATCTGTCCAAAGAAGGATTGGATGCCCTTCTTTGTTCTTGGAATTGGAACCTTGCTAATTGCTTCTACCCTTTTAGGGTCAATCATGACACCAGCCTTTGAAACAATATGAACAAGAAACTTGGACTTTTACACCCCAAAATTAAACTTCTTTGGATTGAGATAAATGCCATATTCTCTACATATGATCAACATTCTTTTTAAGTGTTGCAAGTAATCTTTTCTGCTCCTTGAAAACACAGTCACATCATCCTGATAAACTACAATGAAATCATTTATGTAACCAACAAAATTAACATCCATTTCTCTTTTTAAAAGTAGCTCTAGCATTCATAAGACCAAAAGGCATTCTTATATAAACATACGTTCCCCAAGGAGTGATAAAGGAAGTTTTAAATCTTTCTGAATCCTTGACAACAACTTGATTGTAGCAGAGAAACCATCTAAGGTGGACAAAAATTCAGATCCGGTCACTAACTGCAGCATGTTTTCCATGTTTGGAAAAGGATAATTTTCTTTTAATAAAACTCTATTCATATTTTTGAATTGTACACAAAGTCCGATATCTCCATTTTTCTTTCCGACTAGCACAAGGTTTGTAACCCAAGATGAATATCTTGTGGGATGAATGATCCCTCCCTCCTTTAGTTTCTTTAATTCATCTTGCATATTCATGGAGAGGAGTGGATTAATTGGTCTCTTATTTTTTATGAAGGACTTAACATTTGTTTCAAGAGGAATCGCATGCTAAAACAAGTCTTCTTTGTATGCTTTCAGCTCTGAATAAGACCAAGCAAGATAGTCCAGATATTTCTTCAATAGTTGAGCATAGGATTGTTTTTCCTATTTGTTTAGACTACTTCCCAACCAAAATTTTCTTGGTTTATGATTAGTTCCCAAGTTATGCTCTTCCACATCCCTTGATGCAGACATGTTTCTATTGATGATACAATCAGCATTGCTAAAATTTGACTCAAGAGCAACAATACCTCTAGGAATGGTGTTATTTTTCAATTGGATAATATCCTTTCCAAAAAAAGTCTATTTTCCTTCAGTCACACACACCATTGGTTCCCAATCAATATTTTGATTTGAAAACTCACCTTGATTTTGTAAGAACCTTTGCACTTGAGCATCATCCTTAAACACTTGCCAATGCTTGATGTTGTCAGGGATAGCTGGCCTAGTTAACACTTAAATATTGTACTCATAGTAAGGTGAAATGGTGCAATTTCCAAATCTTGAACCCAAAACTGCCAAATTTTCAGCAACAAAATTGAAACTTCTATCATGATGCACAATGTTGAAGGAATCAAACATCTCAATTAGATCCCAAACTGCATGTTTGTACTGTTTCATCCACTGATTTTTTGTAGCATATAGTTTTCTTATTTGTTTGAAAACTAGCTCTGAATCTATTTTTGTAATGATTTCCTTGACTCACAATACTTCCATGTAATTCTCAGACCCAAAAATAAGGCTTCATACTCAACAATGTTGTTACTACATTCAAAATTAATCTTGAAGGAAAAAACAAACTCTTCCAAGCTAGGAGAAATCAGAATTATACTAGCACCATTTCCAAATTTGGAGAAAGCTCCATAAAATAGCAAGGTACAAGGGGAACCTACCTGTTCAAGGAAATTTGATTGATCCATCTTGTGTTCTTTTCCATCAGTAGCAAACCCAACAAAGTTATCAACATCTACATCAGTAAACAACACCTCATAAGAAGCATTGTTGGTATCTTCAATAAGGTGTAACATCTTCTTTTCTCCATAGATCTTGACAAGGATGCCTTTAATGGGAATAGTGGAAAAATATATGTTTATTTGAACAGTCCCACCAACACTTGTAGCCCATTTCCTTGATAATAAAATACCCCATTTGGCATGGCAATCAATAATCACAATAACCAATTTTAAATTATTACCGGATAGGTTGTGAGGTATACCACCAAACCCTTCACACAACCAACTACCGACACTTCTCTTGATTCCATGGTAGTACACTTTTCATAGGATGTTGTCACTTTGATATCCAACTCATTCATGACTTCTAGAAGCATGGCATTACATGATGCACCGGAATCAAACATACAATTGTGAAGTAGTGTATCCTTTATGATCAAAGTTGTAAAGAATGGATCAACATTCAATTGGGAATCAACCAAGGATGTCCCCAAGTATACCTCAGATGTTTCTCCAAGATCCTCTACTGCTGGTGGTGTTTTAAGGTCTGCAATGATTTGAGGAGGAGTTTCAACGACATTTACATTTCTGCTTGGGGTACTCTTCTTCTCTTTCAATCCCAAGTACTCAAATGCTCTCTTCTTGTGCTCAAGAATCCTAAACAACTAAATGATTGGAACACTCACTTTGATTTGGCTCAATACTTGGGCCATCTCATATGGAACACTCTTTGGAAAGGCAACATTGGAATGGAGACAAGCAGATTCATTATATGGCATGGGATTCTTGACAACTTGGGCATGAAGAGGACTATAATTTTTACATGCGACAACAAAGATTTTGGCAGGTGTTTCTCTTCTAGGAGATTCTTTGGGAGTAATTGTAAGCAAGGGTGTTTTAGGTTTGGCTTGATGCCCAACTCCCTTAATAACCTTTCTCCTAGTGTTATACTCTTTCTCTTGAGCCACAACAACATTCATTAACAATTGTCTACCTTCCTCCGAAGGGATATCACCATCATACTTCTTAATCATCAAAGTGCTTAGGTATTCAAGGTCATTGTTAGGAATCTCAAAATCTTGCACTACATCTACCTCAAGATTATGAGAGGGAAGAAGGACTTGTGCCCATTTGATACAATCCCAAAAGGTTGCAACTATCCTTGCACTTATTTCCTTAGTTGATGTTGCTCCTTCTTATTAGCCTAAAGAATAGCCTGCCATGTAGATATCATCATCATTACCATCATCATTATTAGCTTCACCATCCTTCATGGTCCACTTCACATGGAGGATGGGGTAGAAAACATCCATCACACCAATCAATATTATCAACTTCCTCAATAGTAGCAACCCTAAGAGTTAGGGGATCAGGTAACACTCTTCCTTCACGTGCTTAAGGATGTCTATTTGTAGACCCTATGGGTCCTTTCCCTCTATCATCAGATCTATGATCACACCTAGGATGATTGGTAAATATGTCACGGTTTTATGCTTTTTTCTAACCTTGTGAATTTGGCCCCAATTCCCTTCTCTACTCGGGATAACTTGTATGAGATTTCTTTGACAGCCCCTGCCAAATTTTTCACAACCTCCTCAAAATCAGCACCCTCGCTAGCTTGAGATTTTTTAGGGTTTATCAACTTTACACCATCCCTCTTGAGAGGTTTCCTAATGACCTTAATGTTATTTTCAATCTGTAGTTCCATGGTAAAAGGTCTTCCTTAAATTGGTAGGGTTCTTATCTCTTAAGTAGTAGGCTACCATCTTATCAAATGCATCTACTTATTTGATCAAGTATGACTCATCACATGGCCTCAAATTAACAGTAAGCATTCTCAAAGTTTTGTTAAACCTTGTGCTGGAGTCATGAACTGATTCATTAGGTTTCTTCTTGATACTTTCAAACTCAGACAAGAGAAGCCTAGGATCAGTTTTGTCACCATATTGTAATCTGAATGCATTCTGCATTTCAGTCCATGAATCAATAGAATTATTAGACAAGGCCTTATACCCATCCCTATCATCCTCCCTTAAATTTTGGATAAATAATTTAATTTACACATCCTAAAATCCAATAGCTCAAAATCCTCCATCATATTAATAAAGAGTTTTTGTAAATGCACTATGAAGATTTATCAAATGGCTGAAAATATCAACACTATGCAAAGTTTGAGGCAACAAATTAGAGACACTTGAAAATATCAAACTCAAAACTCTACTCTTCATTCTAGCCTTATAAATCTAATTAGAAGATGATGCTCAGATTTGTAATTGCACATAAATCACATAAGAAGTATTATTAGGGATCTGAAACACTGAAATACTGAATAATCTCCTCGGCAATGGTACCATTGGTTTTGGTACCCAAATTTGTTCTCCTTTTCATTTTGATCAACATCAAAGATATGTCATGAAGCTTGAAGATAGATATATCATGATGTATTCCATTTTATAGCTAGGATGTGATCTAACTAGCACTTAGATTTGTGGAGAGATAGATAGCACTCAAATAAGACTTGATCTTGTCCTAATTGTTTTAGGTTGTGCCTTTGAAACAAGGTAAGAGGACCTATTTTATAACCCTCAAATGGTGAAGGAGATGAAGATATCCCTGAATTTGTACAAATAGTATGAAGGGGCCTTGGGAAAATATGATCAACACTCCAAATATGAATTTCACAAGTTTTCACTTCCAGATTATGGAGATAATTTCAATGCAAGGCAAGGGTTACTTAAGAAATTTGGAATCCTGACCTATTATGCATACTTTAGCAAATGGATTTTGATCTTTTGTGGGTATACAGGTCAAAACAGGGGTAAAATAGGGTAGGATTAGTTATTTTGAATGATTTTTTGGGTGGGATTTTAGATAAGACAAACAAGGTCCACCAAACTCTTTAAGGATTTCAAAAAAATATGGAGAAACTTAACAACAGAAAGTATCAAAATGGTTAATCATCCCTTCAACCAGGATATAGCATCAAATAGAGGCCCAGATCTGCACTTTTCCACACAATATTTGATCATCTATCACAAAATCTTGAGTTAGAATGAACCAATGAAGTATTTAGCAATCACTATTTAATCATGACCTGAGGTGCACCCAAAGGTTTAAAAGTAATCTCTGAAGTCAAGGAAGGTAAAGTGATTTTAAATATTTTTATCTCTTTATCAGATGAAAGCTCTTCTAAATGTGAAATTTCAAATGCCACTAAACTATCAACAAGAAATGATACCATGTATGATCAAGAGATATTTTAAACACAATACTACAACAAGAAACAAGAAATACAAATTTGAAATGTAAGCATTCACATATTTTTTCCAAACACAACACATAATAAATTAAAATTGATCAGATTTATCAGCAAGGGAATGTTTTGAAAAAAAATCTCAGAGCTTGTTAATGGCTATACATGTGCAACCAACTTAACATGATTTGAAATATGATACAAAGAGAGTTATATGAGTTTCTTAGGTGGTCACTCAGAGAATGGGCTTCTTCCCAGACTTTTTGGTGAAATTTTTAGTTTTCCAGGATTTTTTAAACTCTTCCAACCATTTACATGAAAAATTCATGTAATATATAGCTTTCAATCTCCTTCGAGCCTTCTTTCCCAAGAAAGTAATATGCCAAAGGATCAAATTCGTTACAAAAATTTATCATGATTCGCAGACAGGAACATTTAACAGAAAACATTCAAAAAGTTGCTAGTTGTCTTAAAAATAAATGAATCATTAAAAAAATTTCATCATTATCCATTGTGGAGGAACGTTTTTCATCTTTAAAGCATGCATACCCCCTTCCTTCCATTATTTCATCCTTATCCCTCCAAAATTTGACTCTACAACTTTTGGATATGATATTTCACATTTTGAGACGAGTTAGGGTAAAAATTCATTTCAAAAACATCATTAATCTTAAAATTGTTCCTCAAAACCAATTGCATTGGTCCTTGTAGGCATAAAAGACACAAATTTTCTAAAAAATTGGTGAAAATTGATGCAAAAATCACATCTTCGAGATTTATGGAGCTCAAATGGCAACCAAACTGAAAAATGCACAGTTACCATTGATCTTCCTTTATCCTTTAATATGAGTCCTCCACGTGTCATAATGTGATTGGAAATGGGTTTGGGATAACCTTTTGACATTTTAAAACTTTTGGAAAACTGTAAAAATTTGACATTTTTCTCCACCCCTCTACCCTTTGAAAATGAGCTTGACATGTGTCCCAATGTGGGTCCTAGCGGAATCGCGACTTGATTCTACACATTTTCACCTTTTTTGGAAAAAGGAAAATTTTCCAAAATATCCCCGCATCTTCGTCTCATGAAAATGGGCCTAAAACATGTCCCAAAGTGGGACCTATTAGAATTGCGAACCGATTCTACACATTTCCACCTTTTTTGGAAAAAGGAATTTTTTTCAATTTTCCTTTGTGGCTCTACCTTCCCACAAGACATGTGTCCTCATATGACTGGCTGAGGGGTAGTGATTCTCATTTCATATTTTAATGATATTCTGTGAAGGAAAATTTTTAACATCTCCTCCGTCATCCCACACCTCCACCATTGACTCCTCAGATGAATCTTGAATTTTTACCTTCGGGCTCGAAGGTCTATTCAACAATTTTACCCTTTTGATAACTAGAGGAAAAAACTAAAACTTTCCTCCAAAGGCCCACCTCCCCACTCTGTGCTCTGATGCTAACACGTGTCTTCATCCCATTGGCTACGAGTTTGCGGTGTAATTTTATACTTTAACTCTTTTTCACCAAAGGCAGAAAAGTATCAAACTCCTTCACCTTTCCATCTCCCCACCTGCCACATGTCATCCTCTTATTGGATACAGGCCTTAAGGGATTTTATTCATTTCCATGCATTTTCTAAAGTTCCCTAAGGTACAAAATGACCCACTCATTTTCCTTCACTTTTCCTGTGACATGTGTACCTCCTCTGGTGCTTACGAAGCTGCAGGGGCAACTTGCACATTTTTCCAAAAGCACAAAAAATGTTAAGTTTTTAGAAATGACCTGCCGATCCTTGTCCAATTAGAACAAGCCACATTGCTGATGAATTCTGAAGAAGAAATTAATGGGCAATGACACCCATCTGAATGTCAAAACACAGAAAATTCTAAGGATGCCCTAGAATTCAATTTTTTTTGCTAAGGATGACAAATTTCTCAAAATTTAACCAACTAAAACATCTTTTCAAAGTATTTTTTTTATCATGGAATTTGATTTTCAATGATATAAAAGTGCAAATCGATCAATTTTAAACTTCCACGATCGGGCAAAAAGGAAAAAACAACAGAGTCCACAGATTTTGGAAAAATTAGGGCACAAAATAGGGCACACATGCAAATTTATTTCAAATTGGGGAAAAACAACAAGTTTTTGAAAATTTCATGGCATTCAATCTAGAGGGAAAAGTTACAGACCACCAATTTAATAGAAAAATGTTCTATAGCATAAAAACCAAAGGAAAATTTAGGGCAAAATAGCACAAGCTCAAAAATAGCACCAACAGAGAGTCTGCATCTTGCCCATCATCATCTTAATGATATTTGTAGTAGGATTTGATTGAGGAATTTCCCTTGATGTATATGGGGCATGATAAGAAGATTAGTTCATGGAAGGAACTCTATTATGTGGTGGTGTCGAGTAATAAAACTGACATGTAGGTATATAGGGATGGGCAGAAGAGGAGGGAAAATAATCTAAATATGAAATGGAGGAAAGATTTTGTGTCTGAGGTAAGGTGTAGGTGGGTGGATCTCTTGAAAATATCCTCGTAGTGAGGGGAGTTATATTTTGGGGAATATAAACCACCAAAATCTGAAAGGGGGTATAAGATGTCAACGTAACTGACGGTTGCATAGGAATGGGTACAGAAGATAATGATGATGATGCAATAGAGGCAGTGGATATGGGTATGGAAGATGTCAATGGGATCGTAGATGTCTAAGGTGTAGAGGTAACTTGTGAAATAGGTGGTTTTGAGATGGGTTTCGTCGATACTAAAGTAGTTTAGAAATCTACATTAGCATTTTATGATATGACGAAGGTGGTAGAAATAGGGGGCATGGAAGTAGGCATTCCATAAAGAGTTTGTTCTGATGAGTCATGGGTGGAAAATTTTGCAAGGTAGTGTTCCTAGGAATTGGTGTTATAATTGAGGAATCAATTAAATTCTTCATCACCCTAAAGTATGATCGCAAGTGCATTAGGATCCATTGGTAAAGAAATAGAAGGTGGCGAAGGTGTAGTAGGAAGAGGTATGGAAATAACATGGAAGGCAAGTGATCGCACTTGTTTGCGAGTCCAAACCATAAGAAAAGGTGTAAAATAGGTAGTATAAACTTTGCAAAGGTGAAAAAACTTAGAAACAGATGTCTGAAGATATCTAGAAGGATAGAAATAGGTTACTACTTTTGATAAAAATAAAAAACATAGAGACCAATACCGGTCAGTAAACTGGTGTCAGTTAGGTAGAAAGACTAATGCCGATCACTAGACTAATGTCAGTTACTATGAAAATGAAGAAATTTGAATATCTAGGTTATAAAAGTGGAAAACGGGTATTCTGGGCTTTGTTAAGGGTGATAGAAGCTCAAAAAATTGGTTAATCAAAGGAATAAAAACGTAGAAATATTGTATGTAAGAATAGATTGTTGTTTTGACAGAGAATAAAAACACAAAGAGACTGATACAAGTCATTAAACTAGTGTTGGTATGATGAAATAACTGATGTCAGTTATGGGACCAATGTTGATTACTAATAAAAATTGGGGAAGTGAAGAAATTAATATTTTTGGGTATATATTTGGTCAAAATAAGCTTCGAAAGAGGTTGTATATAACAAATATAAAGCACCACACTCAGAAAATACTAGAATTAACTAGTTGTGATGGTTGAGTGTGGAAAAAAGAAGAAAAAGAGGTAAATACATCTTCACAACTCAAACTTCAGAAGAAAATAAAGAAAGGAAACAATGGAATAAGCAAAAACTAAATAAACATGTTATCCTATGATCCCATTTTTAGTGTTTAGTTGGCTTATGCCTTAAGAATGACTGTGAATGATATAGAATGTTTAGATAATAAAGGTACTTAGAAAGCAATCTATGGATGGTTTCAAGTTTTTTTTTTGGCAAAGGATCCCTTGATATACCTTGTGGTATGTGAGGTTTGAGCTCTGATACGACAAATGGGCCAAAACACCGAGCAGGGCCCACCATCATCGAGTATTTAAATCTGTGATGGATTCTTCCTAGAAGGGAATGTTTAAGAAGTTTGTAGATTGTGTTAAGTGATTTGGATAAGGATTATTTGAAAAAATGTGAAATTTATTAATCAATAGCAAATGGTCATTACCTTCATCATATGATTACTACTTAACTATGTGAGATAAATATGTAGACATACAGGGATGAAATGCAAGTTGTTTAAGACCCAAATTTAAATATGATATTTGATGTAAATAAGAGAGAATATGAAGAAGGATGCATTTTACTAATTCAAGAATAGAAGAAAGAAGAAGGATTCTTTTTAAATGTACCAAACAAAGTGTTTTATTTAGAAAAATTAGAAAGTAACAGATTACCAAAGAAGAAGATTTAGTGAATAACAATTTAGAAATGAAACACATAAGATGCAACCTATATGAATAGAACAAAACCCACAAATGAGGGTCTCACTAGGTGTGCAAAAATGTTTTACCATAATGTTACATATAAAAAAATAATGTAAAGGTGAGGTGAGGAGGAATACTTGTGAATTTGAAGAAGGTTGCGCACTGTTGAGAAGACTAGGCTAATCATGAAGAGCTCCTTTTTGGCTAGGATTTAATACCTCTAAAAGCACACAAATACCACTAAATAGAGTTAAATATCATATGAAAATGGACTACCTAGCGTATGCTATATCTGAGAAGTGTGATACTTCCTAGAAAGGACACCAATCCATTGTTTAAAAACAACTTAATGCAAATAAATGATAGTAATGGAAAGGTCATATTGTAATGATAGGATTTAGGTATCTCATATGCTAACACTAGACTATATTTAAGCTATGTATTGAATATAAAAATAAATATAGAGAAGGTAGGGTATTTTCAAGGTTGACATGTATGGTAGAGGTGTTTATGAAGGTCTTGGTGAGATTGGATGAGGTTTTGGTAAGGTTTTGAATTAGTTAGGAGCTCGCTGGTATGAGATAAATCACCAGTCACAGAGACCGGTATTAGTTGGGTGACCGATCCCAGTACCTGGTAATATATAATTTTGGTTAAGTGACCGATTCCAGTAGGGGAAATTGGGTGAAAATATTAAAATGAGGTTGATTTTATCTCTTTATGATTTCATAGAGAATTGGGGAGGCTTAGGTAATGTGGTAGGATTTTATTAAGGGCTCAAAGATGAAGAACTATGCATTTAGGATGGGTACAATGGTCAAATGGAAAATTGAATGGATGGAGGTGAGATAGAAGATATCTAGGAAGGGTATAAGGTGAAAGAAAGAAGATAAATGATTAACAACCATAATACTAAAAGAAATGACAAGGAAGAAATAAATTACTTGTAGATTGGAATATGGTTGTAGAAATAATAGTTCTTGTTGAAGGATAGACAAGTCTCGATCCCTTACAGTAGCAACATAAGGCTTTGGACTTTTTTTTGAGTGACCCAATGCTCTAGAACACACTATTGGTGCTTGGTGGAGGTTGTGAATGCTTGGTATGATATCTGGTTCATCATGAGGTTTCTTGGATGATCAAGAATACCAATGCAAGAATGCCCTAATATCTCGGGAGTAGATTCAAAACCTAGTGAATGAATTGGAATTTTCTTCTTAACAAAATCAATGGCAGTTCCATGATCAGTGCTGATTGAGGGAAAACCAGCATTGGTAATGGAAAGATGGTTGTTTTTTTATAAAAATATCTGATTCTTTCCCTTTTTTAACATGATTGAGAATGGTTTGGATCAAGAATACTGATTCTTTCTTAGAGTGAAGAGATTTTGATCAGATCAAGTGGTTACTCATTAATGAAATGTCTAGAATATGTATTAGTTAGGTTTAGAATGAGTTATGGCTAGCTTAGGAAATTTGTTAAGTTAGGGTTAGGTGGTTATGGTTTAGGAATGGGTCTAAGGTGAGGTGCCTAGGTGAGGTAGAAATTAATTTAATTTAGGTAATTAAATTAATAATGATGTGAGGTAATAATCAATTTAATATAAGTAATTAAATCATTTCTAATTTTTTGAAGGGGAAATGATTCAGAAATGTGTTGAATTAATTAATTAAAGAGGCTTAGAGGGTTGCAACCCAATTTTGGGTGTCTACAACATCATAATCCACTGAAGTCTACTGTGGGTCATAATTTTTGTACCCTTGAAGAGTAGTAGCAATGTAACTTTCCTTCCTATGTGAAACAATGATTCCCTTATTGTGTCATAACAACTCACACTTATGCACATTCTCTGCAACATATTCACTACCTCTATATTATGGAAAGTGGAGTGACTTCTTATAATACGCTTTCTAAGGTTGATGTGTGGGTTGCTTGGGATGTGTGCCATATCCTACAGATTTAGAACCAGAACCACCACAAATATTTCCTCCACCACTAGAACCACCTGATCTACTTGATCCCAACCCTCTTGATCTGCATGATCATCCAATAGTAGGCATCAGACTAGTGGATTTAATTCCTTGTATGCCAAATGTAGTACTGAATTAAACTCCCACACTCATAAAAGTTATATTAATTATAGATGTGTTCCCAATGTTCTATGCACCCATACTCTCTCTTGATAATGGACCTAAAAATATTCCTCCAATTAGGCCTCCAAATAAAAAAGATGATGTCTATACTACCATAGATGAATGTGTTTCCTAATTCACTTCTATATTCGAAGGAAAATGATATCTACCTAAAGATACTAGATTACCTACACTCACCTGTTGATCAATGATTACTTCTGGAACTGGAACACTAGGCACAAGGGCTAGGTCACTAGGTTGGATTAGATGCACATATGTGGTCCTTAATCTTTCCTCATCTTATGTTCTCTAATAAAATTTTTAAGGGGGTTCTCTATTATGTTTTACTAAGTGGGGGAGATACTAATGCTCTGGCTCCATGTCTTCCGTGTGAGATTCAAATCCTTCATGGGCCATCATCCTATGCAACTCCACAAACTCCTCAATTTCCCATTGCTTTTCCAATTCTCTCTCCTGTGCTTCATTATATTTAAGCCACTTTTCTTCTATCTTCCTTTCTACCACAAGTTATTCCATCTTTCACAACACCATCTTCTGCCCTAGCATGCGGTAGTATGTTTAGCTAGCTATAGGGAGGCACTCTAAACTTAGCACCACCATAAAGATCTTAATTTTTAAAGGAATAACATGTATGTAATATCCATTGGGCTCATACAAAAATTAAAACTCAACATATTCTGGACAAGAATATGTAGAAACACCGTACGCTAGAGTACAACTATGCATAAAATGAGCCCACTAATGATCTACATCACATAACCAAGGTTCATCTACATCAAACAAATCATGGTACTCTTCCTGATTCCAAATCCTTAATATGTAACTCCAAATTTTATTTGATGCATAGGTTAATAACCACTTTTATAACTCTATTAGAAAGAAGAAAACTAACATTTCATAGAGCTCGTGATATAAATGATCTTCCACCCACATACACACATTGAAATTAGGTCCAGAGCCATATATTTACACAAATTGATCTTGTTATTCAATTACCCAATATTTAATGGATGCGAGAGTTAATCAATATGCCATCATCATACAAGATCATGACAAACAATTTGAAACAAGGTCTCGACAACAAAACCAAAAATGTAGTATTTATTTTCTATTCAGATACCTAGGCACATTGTAACTTCACTAAGAAAAGTTTGAGTGCTCACCCAAAGTGTGCGAAGCTACCAAGTCCCTCTTTGTTACTATCTTACTAAGGTGTTAACATGTGCATGTTTTTAAAAACCATAATCAAAGTGTATATCCCATCATAATAACCATATCCATGAGCTCAAATTGGAAAAACATGTAATAAAATAACATACAGATCGCATAAGGATTAATATCATATTTACCATACAAGTACCATGAATAGAGAGATCAAAAATAAATATTCATCCAAAAAGATCCATTATATCAACTCATCATAAAACAGTAGTTGAATACATCAAAATATTATTATAGAATTATGCATGTAAGTTCATACCAACAACATAAACCTTATATCATGTGGTCTATCAAAACAACATATTACATCACACATATATAGGGGTGGGGACTTCCCCCTCACCATCCATGCACTCTTAGAAGCGATTTTTATGCTCAAAATAGCCATGCATATATACAAAGATAACTGTGAAGTATTCATGTTCTCCTAATAATACTAATAATATATTAATCCTAAAGATATACTTCACCTTAATCCTATTATTATCTCCCATGCACAAGTTCAAACTACAAATTCCCTCCTCAAAAATAGACTCTTCTTGACTAAAAAATTCCCTTGCATGTCACACAGTCCATGTCTATATTTAGCTAAATACTCAAAAATTTAATAAGTCATTTGCCTTCCTATAGTGATCCTTGCACGCAAATTTGTTCCCTCTTCAGTGCACAAAATATCTCATCTAGTGCACTCATAATATTCACTCATCTACACATTTCTTCTAAAACCCTTTTGTAGACGTGTGCCTCTATATAATCTAATAATTAGTCATTTTCTGTTACCCAAAAGTTTTACTTGTGAAAATTTTCTTTCCTAGTACTTGCATGATCCATTTTACCTTTAAATAAGTTATTTCTTCCCTTAACAAGTTGTATGTCATGAAAAACAAATATTATCTGTGATAGTTATTGAATCATATATGAATCCCTTCTTTTATTGATTAAGTTTCTAACCTTTATACAAAGAACATATGTTAAGAGGTAAAAATTCAAATTTGCATATGTTGTTATCTTTATGTTAAATATTTTTTCCTTGCATAAGTTGATCATTTTTTTCCTTAACTATCATTGCATCACCATTTTATTTTATTTTAAGTTATCCTTTTCCTTTTCCTTAGAAAGAGTTGAATAGTTGTAGTTTATTTCAATGTCATAGGTTTTGTAGCCTTATATTTGATCATATGCACATAGTTTATGAAGAATCCTTCCTTCTGGTGGTTCATCTAAAGGATCTAATGTCTCAAACCTTGGGTATATTCCCATGTTTCACTAGATCATCTAACAATCTAGCGAATGCACGATCCAATTCACAACTTTTTTGGCACAGACGGTGAGATAGAGCTAAGAGTTAGTACTTATCTTATCATTTGCATTAACCAAACTACTTGGAAACTCCATACCTCTATATTTCAAAGAAAATTATATACATGTATAGAACACAAAGAATGGATTTTTATCAAAAAGGGAATTAGTGTACCACCAATCTCTCTTTATCATCACCTAGATTAAGAAAAGAAGGAGATGCATCATCTTATTTTAGACGCTAGTTGACACCACAATTTTTGATATTTTCCCCACCAAGAGGAGATCAACTACAATTCATCATAATGGAGGTAAGGAACCAATTCTTCCCTATATACGCTTAAAATTTTACACTTTCTATTTTCATACATGTTATTAAAATTTTATCTTTTCAGGTTAAAGGTCATGAATGCATCTATCTCTGGAATGAGTAGCTTAAGCAGATCATTCCGAGATAAGGGTATGGTTATTCACGTAACCATTGGGTTAATACATGGAGAGAGAAAAACTTTTGGTCCCATTTATGTGTTTCTTTTTCTCATATTCCTCTTATTTTGCTTCAGATTATTCTAACATCTTGTTTGCTCATGACCTCATTTCTTCTTGTCTTGCATCATTCTTATCCTTTATGAATCTTTACACACTCCCCCTTACATTTTCCTCCCTTTCCAATGGAATCATCTACAAGTCACTGTGTCGATGTAAATTCAAAAACCCTACCAATGCCTTCGCCCATAAGAGATGGCATTGGTATAAATACACCAACTCTCATTTACACATTAAGAAGATCACATAATTGTAAGAAGGAACTTTCTAGTATCTTTTCTCTCTTGTGCCAACTTGCATCTTCTCGCTTAGCTCTTTTATTTCTTACATATTGACACTTGGCTTGAATATTTTCTTGGTTGGATTGATTTACTTGCACTTTT
The DNA here is from genome assembly GCA_019776745.2 of Taxus chinensis. Lineage (NCBI taxonomy): Eukaryota > Viridiplantae > Streptophyta > Pinopsida > Cupressales > Taxaceae > Taxus > Taxus chinensis. Next base: position 566,591,197 of record CM034147.1, read on the forward strand.
TGGTGATTTATATTGAGGTGAGGCTGGATTGTTTCCCCTTCTCCACCTAAAATGTTTTCTCTATTGGTATATGGTGCTTTTACAGATAGATGCATCAACGACCACCCCCAATAGGTAAGTTTTCTAACCCACATTGTCATTTTGTATGAAGTAGTTTCCTATATACACTACATGCTATATGTTAACTTAGTATTTTATGCACATGCTAGGTTAGCATATTGTATTTCAGTACATTATTTCATGTTACATGTTTTACTTTTGTTAACATAGGATTTTCATGCTTCTTTTACTCAATGGTACCCCGCATAGTGTTGATACCTCCATAGGGTTCCTTCCTCTTCTTCGACTTATGGCCTTGGAAACCTTAGGTTGTCCTAGTGTAAGGTTTAATTCCCTTGGGGTATGTTATCATAACAGTCCCTATACCAAATAAGAGGACATGGTGCCTAGACACATTTTTCCCACCATACATCCTTGGTAAACCCAACATGAACCCTATTTTTCCCTTCTAATCAAGAACAACTCCTTAAAATCACCCATTTTTCATTTTGTCTTGTTTCAATTTTTAAAATTCCAAAAAACTCTAAAAAATCAATCTTTCCAGACACCATAAGCTCATGTTTCATTTTTGTATAGGGATGATTATTTATGTCTAGTCTAACCTCTCTATAGATGTCATCAACCCCTGTTTCATTATTGTACATGGCTGATCATATTTGTCTTGTAAATTTTTTACTATCACACCCTGCAAATTCAGTTTGTATTTATGGAAGTGATCGGGTCAATTAGATGTTTGCATGATACTATACCTATCACTAATGATTGCAATATTCCTGTCTTGATTTAAATTATCTAGTCAAATTGACCCTACTTAATTCATTGGATTAATTTAATCATTATACTCTCTTCTCACATTAATATGAAGATTATGGACAAAGGTTGGAGGACCCTATAATTCTTATTAGTGATTACACTAAGTCCTGATTATATTATTATGGTATGAAAATTGTGTCAATAAGGGAATTATTAATATCATCATACTTATTAAGATGGGGTACCTCTCTATGAATAAAGCTATGCGGTAAGCTAGATTGCAGGATCTAAACTTTATAAAGTATGTGGCATAAATATTAAGGTCTATAATAGGCACAAATAAATTGATGGGTATTTAAACTTATGAGTTATCTGGAGGACATTATGGAGAAAATAAGTTCCCATAATCTCCTAGGATCACTACAGTGCAAAAGATGACTCTAATAGATTTTTGTCGACTATTTGAACATTAAAAATGGAGTCCATATGCACATCTGGTGGTTGGTCAAAGTTTGGTCAACAACTGGTCAACATTTGTCAATGGAAAAATGGATGATTTTTAAATCATCTAATTTTATCATCATTTCTTATATCTTTCTAAGACCTTTCCAATGCATTTTGAACATACAAAATCTGAGTCCGTATGTAAAAGTTATACTCGCTCAAAGTTCGATTAATCGATAGTCAACAACCGAAGGATATGCCAAATGGAAAAATTTCATGGTGACATGTGGCATATCTACACATATACATTTGACATGTGGAAAATATGCATGTGACCACATAGATTTATTATTTATACATGTGTCGTTAAAGGTGGGTTATTATTTTTACCTACATAAAAGGTTTGATAATCTTTTATAAAAAAAAGAGAGAGGAAAAGTCCATGTGAGAATAAATTTTTGGTGGATAAATCTGATTTATAAGGATTGCATATAAGGTGGGATTTTTCCCCACATAAATCTTCTCCATCCATGTGAAGATTGGATATTATTATGGGGTTGATTTTTTTTAAAATGTCTTAAGCTTATATAAAAGCTTAAAAAAGAATTAGTCCCCTTATAACCCGCTCAAAGCCTATTAAGGGTATTATTCCAAGTTGATTAAATATTTGGTGGTTAAATTATTCTTATGCCATGGAGAATTTGGCTAAGCCTAATCCCTTGAGGATTATTATGGTACCTTTTAAAAAATAAGCCATGGATATTTTGAAATATCCTTATATTCTGGGCTCCTAATCAACATAAATAGGGGACCCAGGTACATTATAAACATACACAACTCTAAGATATTTTCTTGGGAGCTTAAAGGAGGGGTAGAATAGTTTGGAGAAATATTTATAAGTCATATTATTATTAATTTAATAGTAAAATATGGTGGTGTTATAATGTGTGGCTATAATAAAATGTGAAGGCCCACATTTATGAGAAAATAAGTCCTATATTATTATAGACACATTTGGAGCTAAGGCCTATTATTATAGGCATGTAAATATGTAAGCCCTATCATTATAGGAATTATTATTAGTTTTAAGTCCTATTATTTTTAATAGGTTAAATATTATTTGGTAGCTCTGAATTCCCTCCGAGAAGACATACTCTGAGCCTGAGCCAAGAAGGATGATGGGTGAAGTTCGATGGCGATCATGGAAACATTATGGAGATGTACAACCTATTTTAATATAGGAAATATGGAGAGAAAATAAAAACTATTTTAATAGGAAATTTTTTAATTAGGAGTTATTACAAAACTACCCAATATGCCACATTTGAGCCACACTTCAGAATGTAGAGCCTGGAGACTTGTCAGGGTAGCCATCCAAAAGACCAATCGACAAACAAAAGGACATCGTGCCTGATGGAAAATATTGGATCAAATCTATCGGTCGAGGTGGCTACTTGGAATAAAGATTCTTGTTCTTATGTATTCAATATTATCATGATTATATTGTATTATTTATTACATTCATTTGAAGTTGATAATATATTAGTTCTATTAAGGAACTCGGAGACGTAGGCATTCTACCGAACTCTGTTATCAACCTATGTGCAGTGTAATTGAATTATTGCATTTTTTAAGTTGATTTTAATGGGGTAAGTTTGGAAAAGAATATAATCCCTATAGGGGCCCAAGATCAAGTAGATAAGAACTTGATCATTTTCGGATCAATTAGGTTCAAAAATTGAGTTACAAAATGAATTCTTATGGTTAAGGACTAGTAAGAATGACATTAGGAAGTCAATACCTTATTAGCTAACTTATGCCTAAGACCTAGACCTAGCATAGACTAAGACTATGATATTGGATGTAGAAAAGAGGTAATGATATTTTGTTTAGTTATCGTAGAAAATAACCTAAATTCATTGGGTTGAAGGTAATTAGAATGTGAGAATTACTTTATACTAATAAAGAAGTGTTTGAATTAAGAATTAATAATGTCAAATTAATCGACCACCCTAGTTACAAAGTTGTATTTAAGTGTGAATTTGTAAGCATGCACCATGATTTGCTTTTTTTGATTGATTTATTTGTGGATGTTAACATGCAACTTCAAGAGTTAAACTATCTTGTAACAAAATATTAAGGGGGACTAAAACTTCATACACCAACAAAAATGGAGGAAAACGCATTGTGAAAATCGAAGAGGATAACGTGGCACCTCCATGGAGTTATGAACATTAAATGAAATTAAAGTCATCGAGAAAGGCATGAAGCTTCCAGAGGAAGCTATTGGCATGACAGTTCCATTATTTTGTTTTTATGAAAATATCAATAGAGATTTGTGCATATGTATTCTTTGTGAGTTTAGGGAGCTCTGCATGAGGGGGAAACTAGACCTATTTTTAGAGATCTGTATTTAATTTTTGTGAAACTTTACATGTGAAATATTCTATGAAATGGTGATAAGTTGTTATCTATAATTTAAAGGGAATGGGTATCCTTTATGGGTTTTGGATGTGGAATCGACTCCAAGTTTTGGCTTCCAGAGGAAACTTGGAAATGGAAGGAGAAGAAGGAAGCTATCAGTTTCAGGAATGATATACTCTATCTCTCCCCTAATAGCTTGTTATATCTATTATTTGCATCGATAAAACTCTCCAATAGTTCTCCTTGTTATTTATATATTTGGGTTTTTGTTGTTATGGAGAAAATATTCTGGGCATTGTCGATTTCATTTAAATAAATGAATTTGGATATAAATAAAACTTTGAAATATCTTAGAATGGTTTGAACTATCTGATATGCCCTTGTGGATGTATTTTTTTGTATATGAACTCTCTAATCATACTATAGCATGTATGATGTTAAACCCAAAACTTGGGTGTACTTAGATAAATTTACATTTATAATGAGTATCATATCTTGGATTAAAGTGTGTGTTACATCTGTGATATATTGAAGGGATGATAAAAATAAGTTAGGTTCTCTATTACCTCATATATCTCTAGGAGAATATTTTTTTTGTCCCATAGTTGTTCTATGGATGTTCTGTGAGGTCATAATATCATGGTCTCTTGCTCCTTAGATAGGAAAGAATATCACGGTTTGGTTAGTATTATTCTCTTTGAACCTTGGACAAAGTTTAAATGGTTAAGAACCACTATATTATTTTATGTCATGTGATGGTATTGTGTGTGGGTTCAATCCTCTTTAATGATAATGGAATTGTGTTAGAGTATTGTATATATCATATGTCTGTCATTATTATTTAAGAGTCTGGATATTTTTGTAGTGGAATCGATTAAGGTATTCAAGGGCTCTATCTTATAGTTAACCACATGTTATTAATGTTGTTTATTATGGTTGATTCTACCTTATAATTGGAAATATGTAACCTTACGGTTAATACAATCCTTTTCGATGGTGTTATCTATTTTGTGGAATGCTCACAAGTCCTTTGAGCTAGTTGGAACTAGTTTTTATCCTTTTTTGTCGGTAACTGTGAATTTGTGGTGTAGTTTGAATTTCTTGTAGTTGTTTAACTATTAGACTTCATTAGCTTGAACGAATTGTTACCTACCCTGAGACAGTAGAATAACCATTATGCACATTCTCACTAAGAAATCTACTTTGTGGCTACGTTTTGATTGACTGTAATATAGATATGAATGAATCTTGGGGTCTTTGTTTTGGTTAAGGTAAAAGATAATTACCTTAAAAATGTCAAAGCTATACATTTACTCATTACTTTTATATATATATATATATATATATATATATATATATATATATATATATATATATATAGTATATATATATATATATATATATATGTATGTATATATATATATATATATATGTATATATATATGTATATATATATATATATATATGTATATATATATATATATATATGTATGTATGTATGTATGTATGTATGTATGTATGTATGTATGTAATGGATTACTTGGTCATGGTTCCATCTATTAAATTATGCAGTAGATATAAGAATTTTGAGGCTTAAAGCAATTGAATGCTTGAATATCCTTTTGGTTGTTTGACCAATATATTATATTGATTTGGAAATCAGATAAATATGTATACTTGGTGAGTGATTACTCCATAGATTATTTGGGATAATTAATCCCTTAGATGATTAATAACTAGACTTAGAAGAACATTATGCTCTCTAAATATTAGTGTGTCAGTTGCATGATTATACAATGATTAATTGATGTGAGTATTATTTCCTATTTGTTTCAGAGATGATATCTTGTTTTAAAATGAGGTCGTTACTGTTAATTAATCTTTTCATTATTGGAATTGCCATTAAGGTATTAAAACAAAATAATCTTAGATGAAATTGTGGTTGCAATTTGATTTTTTCTATGTAGATGTTGAATGGTTTTTCAGGTTGCTATGATGCTTATGGTTCCAATTATTGTAGTATTTAATTTATGTAAATACTAATGGCATAAAATATTAGGGGGAAAATAGATCGTATCATGCTAGTTTGTATAGAACTCAACATGTACATTTTTTTGCATTATTATTTCCAGCTACAGGTTTGAAAATATTTTCAAAATAAGAAATAGAACTGGATATTGAGATATGCATGAATTTTTAGTGGTAATTATGAATTAAATGATTTTACTTGATTGAAATGAAAATAATTTAATGTGTCTTCATAAAATTAAAAAAATTCAATAAAGTTATTGTTCTTGAATTATAAATATAAATATCTTGGATAGTCATCCATTCAGCCTATTATCAAGTCCTAACTTGGAAGATATCATTTAATGAAATGATAGATATGATTGTGTTTCCAATTATTTGGAACTACCGATACCTATCTTTTGTTCAACATGAATTGATATTGAAATAACAATGTTATTGTTATGATATCTCCGTAAACACATGGATTTTTGTTATAATATTTCGATAAGGGAAAAGTCATTTTATATTAGTTGCTAACAACGAAAGTGTACATTGTAAAACATGTTATTGTATAAAATGTCTCTTGAGTGAATAAACTACTTAAGAATTAGTGAAATATATGAAATTTTGTTATAGATAATTTATCTTGAGGATATACTTAGGGATTATATTTAACTAAAGGGATATAAAGGATTTATATACAAGATGTTCTTATGTACCTAACTATGTAATAAAAATAGTGAGATTGTAATATGAAGTACAAGACCTATAAATATACTCATCTTCAAATGATGAGATAGGATGAAAAACCATGTTGTTCATTATGATCTCAACTACTGATTTTTGATTAAGGTCAATCTATTTACCCAAATAAAACCAAATAGTGGACTCATCTAATCATATAAAAGTATCACTATATATATGCCTCTATGAGTATATAAATTTTTTAGCAGAAATAATATTGTTATAAAGTAAAGAGGTATTGAATGTACCATGCTTTGAAAAAAAGAGGAAACATTACCACTGAGTATTATGAGGCTATTGAGACTAAGGAGTATTCATTATGCAACAATGTATTACATATGAGTTTAACAATGGAGTGAATGTTCATTAATTCCTGATTATATATTTTTTCAAATGTTTTGAATCATATCTAGTGTTCTGTATGAATTAATATTAAAATCATATTATTATTGTAATTTTCTTGGAGGTAAAAATTGTTTCAGACATTCTAGTCCTCTATATGTGATGAAAATTCAGATTTAGGGTTCTTGTAATTAAGAATCCCTCGGGTGGTATGGGACATCTGAGAAGGTATAAATTTCACGAGTCCTACTCATGGTTTACTTTGTACTATAAAGAGAATATTTTAAAAGGAATATTAATGCTTAAGTTGTTAACTATGAACATAATAACTTAAGAGATGGAAAAGAATCTATATATCTGAATTAGGTGAAAGACAAGTTCTTAACAACGAATGTGCCATCACGGAACCGAGCATGGCATACATGTCTCTAAAAATTTGATCTAGGTAGTTTAAGATGTTGATTAAACTATAATGATTTCACTAGTATCTAAGATGTCAGATTCTTGATGGGATTCAAGTGATTGAGTTCTAGGTATACACTTAGAAAACATTACTTGATTTTTAATGATTAAAAAAGGAAACCAATAGTATACTTTATATACACACTCATAAAGAGTAATCTTTAAGAGTTTTTTACTAACCATCTCATGTAGTTGTACATGGTTTATAACTATTATCAAATGGATTTATTTTTAGATTTATGCTGATTTTTTGCTACTGGGAATTTAAATCAATGAAGCATAACCTTAATGTAAAAAAAAAAAAAAAAAAAAATCCCTAGTTGAGAAGCATAATAATGAGGTGTTACATTTTCCATATATGTCTTCAGCCCCTATGAAATAGTTATGCATGAATGATTGTGTCAGTATCCCATTTTTTAATCTTATTCTTGGTCATACCAGCAATCCATTATGGAGTATATTGTCTTAGGGATCTCCAAATTTGGTGAATAATAAATTTTAGAAACTAATTGTCTAGTATTAGGATTTCCTTTTTCTTCATACTATTCTATGGTAGGATATAATAGGAAAATTTATAATACCTACAAAAATACTATCGCTGGTTATGAAGAAGAAGATATTTATATTGATAAAAACTTTGACCTCCCACATGAAATCAAAAAATTCCTTGATGATTTTCCTCAATACAAAGGGGAACCTGAATCTATAGTTCATAAACATATTCTTCACTTTGTCTTTGAGGAACTTGAAAATAGGGTGGTTAGTGAGAAGGCTATCATGGAAAGGTCATCTACATATGCCTCTAGTTCTGATCCTACTAATCATATCCTATAACTCATAGATAAGATGAGTAATAAAAAAACTACCACTATGGTCCAACTCCTTCAAATGCAAACCAATATGGTTCAAATGGTGAACCTTCCTAACATGGGCTCTAAGGGTGCAATTCCCCCTACCCTCTCCAATAAACCTAATGATGCACCTATTTCCCAACCTCCCATTCACAACAAAGTCTTGAGGTAGGTCAAACAAGATTTTCTAGTAACTTATATTTCAAGTATGAATATTGAAGGTATTGTCCCCTCTATCTCATATGATGGTTCAGTCAATCCCACTTGACACATTAAGGCCTCTTGAAATATTTACATTGAGTGGATCAAATTAAATTTTTACGTCACCACTAAACTCTTAGCTAAGAATCTTACTGGAGATGATTTGGAATAGTATCATATTCTACCCCCTAACTCTATGGTGGAGTTATAATCATTAGTAATAGATTTAGTTAATGAGTTTCAATATTATGGCTTACCTAGAAATAACATCAATGCTTTCTTTAAATAATATCAATGTGAGAATGTATCAGTTCAAATGTTCATTAAGAATTGAAAAATCTCATGTACTAAGGCATAACACAATATACATAACAATAGAATTTTCTAACTCTCTCTTTGAGCTTTAGAACCTCACCTTCAGTACAAGGTTAGGTCCTTTTCTCCTACCTCATTGGATGATACTTTTGAACAAATAAAAATAAAATATTATCTCGTGAGAAATTTTGAGACGTATCCTCCTAAGAATCAAGTAACTAAACAAATAAAAATCCTTCAAAAATCAAAGAACAAGAATTCCATCGATGACAGGGTCTCAGATACCCTTCCTCTTATGGACTCTCCAATTAGAAATGTCTTTGCTATTGATGAAAAAACTAATAATAGTAAGAAAAAACTTAGTTGTTATAATGCATTAACTAAGGACAAGATGAGAAAGCATATACATAAATAATTAAGTAAGATCCATGATCCTTCTCGACCTGTTCCTGAATGGCATGATGAGAATAAATTATATTTGTAGCACGCTAATTGGGGTCACTCTCATGAGAACAACCATTCCCTCCACATGGCTTCCATAATTTTATTTTTGGGCCTTCAATTTGACCTTGAGACCATCTCTAGAGAGCACTTGAATGAATTAGTCAAGGCCCATGACGTTTAAAGAGAAAAATATCACCACAATTCCCTTAATCAAGCCAATGAAGAACTTAAAGTTTTCTATAACCTTATGCCAAATCATAGTTCAGGTGAAATCTCCTTAAACTATAAAACTACAAAATAAATGACGATGATCCTAGATATCCTTTTGAGAACATAGTGGTTATAAATGATGTGAGGCATTTGATAACATATATTGAGCTAGAATATCCTCTATAAATTCAGCCTAGGATTTATAGAGTCATTTATTCTTGTGTATTCCAAACTCAAAATCAGAGATTTAAAACCCCACATTCCATAAAAACCATCGGACCCTATAATAAAACTACTATATGGCTAAAGGTATCTGAAATTTTTTTCAAACCACTGATGCCTTAAGCAAGGCCGATGACATCAAGCATAAGAAAAAAACTATTTTTGAAGTATCTCTAATCACTCCTCTCCCTTCTAAACATGTTTTATATGATTCTAAACACTCTCAGCTTACTACTTGTATCCACCAAGATGAGTGGGATCCTTTGGAATAAATTTCTTAGTTTCCTAGACGGATCCCATTTTAGATCTCATCCACATGTCACATCACCATCTTAAGTGACTCATGACTATGATGTTTTACTAGAACATACCTTTCCCTCATACTTTGGGGAAATCTTTTACAATGCACGACTCAGATGAGAGTATCTCGAATAAGTACAAGGAAATATCCATTTGTACGGACCAAACCACCTATGTCCCAACCTGAATCCATTTTCCCATAGTGGCCATGATTCAAAATGAACTCTTATTGTGGGTGAACGATCCTCCACACTTTATATCTGTATAAATTTAACAGAACACCATCAAAAGTGTCATCATTGATGAGGATGGTGCAACTTGTGTGGCCTCTTTATACTTCCTTAAATCCCTAGGATACTCAATAGATAATATCTAGACTATGAGCACTACTTGTTAAGGGTATGATAGTTGAAAAATTACTCACATGGATTGTATTTGGTTGTGTATGAGTATCCCTCCCAAGAAAGTGTGTGTGAAGGTTATGGTCTTCAAATTTCCTTTTATATTACAACATTCTCCTAAGCCTACCTTGGACCCAACGCATGTGTGTGGTTACCTATTTAGTGTATCAATGTCTCACATTTTCACACCAAGGGGAAATCTATAAATTCCAAGGTGACCCAAATACCTATAATTCTTATACTCTCTAGAAAAAGGGGACATATTAACCCCCAACCCTTAAGGATGTATCTCCAATCCCATCCCATGAATATCAATCATTTAACTATCCTATTGAGTCTCTTCATAGTAATGCGCATTATTTAGAGTTGGTCAGATGAACGCCTCCTAAAGTATTGAATTCCGATGATGATGAACCTGATGAGATTATAGTTATAATCAAAACTTTTGACCTATAAGATATTTTTCATTTTTCAACTTCCTCCTAACTTATGACCTCAGAAGAAGGAAAATCATGAACACCTCAACCTCTAACTAAATAAAAGGTTCAACTTGAAACCACAATTGATTTTTACATGATAGATATTAATTCCCCTGAATAGGATGATGGTTACACTCTGGACAATCCAAATTTAGCTAATTATGTCTAAATTTGGGATGGGGAGGTTCAAAGTTACCAAAATCACACTCACCTATGATGTAAATGTTATTATTTTACAAGAAGAAACTTATAATTTTATTTAGCCTCCTCCTAGAAGACTAGTTCTTGAGCCTTAGACATATTCTAAAAACTCATCTTATCCCCTCAAATATATCATAAAATCACCAAGTCTAATTCCTCATCTAAACGAAGCGGAATGTATAATTGGCTTTGATTATAAAACTTATGATCTCATCGATGATGAAATGTAAAATGCATTGACATAGTCTATGCTAACCCACACCAGTTAACCACATCCACCCTTACCAGTTAACCACAGTATAAGGCTTTTGGGAATGATGTGTCTTACTATAGAGCCTCTAGAAAGCTACTAAAAAATTCTTAAAGATGAAGTGAGATGATATCAAGCTTGAAAGGCTACACGTCCTTCCACCTCAGCCCCATCATATTGTTCACACCATGGTTACTTCTTGCATATTGATCCATACCATTGAGTCATGCACAAAAAACATCTAGTTCCTAAGTCCTCTTCACCTGGAAATAAGTTTCAAACTGACTCTTCTCAAATCCACCCACCTACCTCTAGACCATCGAGACCACAACCTACATATGTGCCTTTACCTCGCACCCATCCTCTCCCTTCTCTTCATGGCATTGGCATGGAATCATCTCTTGATTTGAGGACCTCAAATATAACACCCTATTTTCCACACAATTTGAAGTCCATCGTTAGGTAGCCATTACCCAACATACTATTGAGAACCTCATGAGTCATGTGTGCATTCCTATATTGAACCAAGTAGATGAAATCATCACTGATACTCTACACTCATTCACCCCTCATGGCTAGGAATATCTCTTAATAACACCTTGATTATTTCTTTGGCTTGATCTCTCACCTCAACTTGGGCTCTCAATCCTCATTGGGTTTTTCACATCTGGACCAATCTTATCTTTTCTTGGGTTCTTCATCTCATTTGGGTTTATTATCATCAATATATTTTTGCTTAACATCTCCTACCATTGGAATTTCATTGTCTTAATTTTTCCTCTTTTGGATTTGATTCACCTTGACATTACTTAAGTGGATTTCCGTGGTCTTTTGCATCCTATATTAGGTCTTTGACTTTTCTTGGATTTACCTATCATCTCACTAAATTTATTTCCTAATAATTATGATCATTATTCCTAAGTACCATGATTATTACTACATACATGTATGATAAATAAAGGAAACCGATAAGTAAATCATCATTTTAGAAGAAAAATGGAATTGGGGGGTGAATCCATCCTTACAATGACTTTAATTTATATTTCAGATCAGATTACACAACTCATAACCATTCATTTGACCATTAATGTGTGCATAAAACAAATAATATTATGTCTAAGAACCATAAGCAAAGTATAAAAAAAATTCATAAGATATAAGTGTTAAACCCGCTAAGGGAAGAAAACCCACTGAAACAAAATCTTATATGTATTATTTTCAATATTTATTTAGGCACCAATCCCACAAGGAGCATCAATTCCTAGTTTAGTAGAGCACCAACCCTACAATGACCACCAACCCCTAATTTTTTAAAGCACCCACTCAGCCACCATATGAATATATTATCTCTAATTATTTTATGCCACAAGTGATGGAGATAAATTATTCAGCTCACACTTCTTAAATCAAACCCTAGGTGAGCAATCTCCGTAGAACAAGCCATTCCCTCACTTCTCAAACCTTCAAACAATCACACACATGCTTTATTATATTCCTCAACCTAAAAAAAACCTGATTCAACCTAAATTCATGCTCCAAAAATTATAAATAACTCACACCTAGTCGATTACCTTGCACACACACAACTATCTTGCAAAAGCATCCAAAACTATGATTTTATAAGCTTCTCATGATTTCAAACTCAAAAACAATTTTTTTACCTCCCTTGTCTCGACCTTTACATCAATTAAACATCACAAATTTGAATTACAACAAGAAAAATCTACCTAATTAGGTCATCCTAGCTAAAAACCTCATTACATGTGTCAAAAATGGCTCAAAACCCCATAGGCACCAAGATAAAAAATTTCGTTAAATAAAATACAAACATAATTATGACCCATAAACCATTACACATAATTAAAATATCATTTAACATGCATAAATGGTCATAATTTTTCTCAACCAATCAAATTATTTTCTTAATGGGCCCAGTGCTCTTTGTATTTCTCAAAACTGTTGTTTCACAAACCCTTCAACACCCTGGAAACTTCATTATGAAAAAAAAATCACTTCTAACAAACCAAACCATTCCATGTGAAAACTTGACATAATTTAATAACATTTATAACAATTCTAATAAATTTATATTACTTGAATCAAACACCTTCTCAAACCACAACAACTTTTGTATTCACCAAATAAACATGCCAAAAATGGTGTTTCCAAATAGTATCTCATACAAAAAAATATATGAACATTAAAGAACTAAAAATGGAATAATTTTATTTCCAATTCATCTCTAATCACATTTCGTGTGATAGTAACCACCACTTAATCCATCTCATTCTTTAAACAACTCAAAAGTTACAACAAAACATATCTGGTTTTTCACTGGAAAAACAATTTCTATCCAAATATTGAAATTATATCCTAATTAAAATAAATAATCATGATAATAAATGTATATCACTGTAACTATCTATATATCCTCTTTCCAACGCATTTTTAATCATCTCAAAAATCCACCTATAGCTCTAGATGTGACCAATTTACTGAGCATTTCTTTTTAAGGCCTCAAAACCTTCTTCAAAAACCTTCTTAAAAAACCTTCTTCAAAAACTAATCTGTTTGAGTGGGGCCCACTCATCACCATGAACACAACCATACATTTATGGAAATCTAAGAGATTATTATGCATCATTAAATAATTATTTTTTAATAACCAATCAAAACTAGGTGACTATACATATTCTTCTGGAAACTTCTCCTAGCTAGGGTTTAACTAGGGTTTTAGACCACTTTATCTTCTTAACATTCGTTCATAAAAACATGACAATGAAATGAAATAATTATTTATGTAAAACCTTCTATAATAACCATATAAACATCTTTAAACTCTACAAGGTCACATGAAAATCACACACTTCAAGGTGAGTATAAGAAGTGCTAACTCGAGCTAGAATTTCACTAGATTTCGACCTTGTATCACATAAACTATCATATCTTGAAAAATTAACATGTTATAAACATGTAAATTTTATGAAATCACCATTGCACATCACAATAACATATTCAATCATCATAACATCAACACCATACTCCAAACTCTCTAGACACTAAGGATTGCATAGTAACTCCTTAAGAATTCTCAATGTGGAAGTTAGGGAAAAATTAAAGAATGTTATAACTCATTATAAAACTATTTAATATGATCCAAACATACCTGATCAAACTTTATATACCCAAATTCAAGAATAAATGAGCTCATATAGATCAAAAAATCAAACTCATACCTCCAAGATACCATGCCTGCTCCGAATGAGCACCTGTAACATAGTCAATCACCCGTATCTACACCATGCCATTTTTTTGAGTGCCAAGGAACTATTAAAACATAGTATCCATCATTCCAAAATACTTCTCAAGAATCCAATAAGATCCCTCTTCCATGTAATATCACCTAGGCACCTGAATAGGATTACACGAGAAAACAATCCTCACTGAATCTCATTGCATCAACATAAACACATCTAAAATAGTATTTCAACATCATATACATCATCATATGACCCTAATACATTATCCACTTTTTTATTAATGTGGTTTTGCATCAATTTAAAAAAACTAAAAAGACCACATGCCAACAATCTCTCCCTTTGTCATTGATGGAAAACACCATGAAATTCTCCCCCTTTTTACATGAATGATAAAGGCATACCTATAGGAACATATAATTCACGTTCTTCATATTCATAGAATCAAATTTTGGTTTGAAACATCAACCAAACATCTCAACTAGCTCAAAATCTTGAAAATTACCTCAAAATATGATTTTTCCTTGATTTCAAGCATGCAAACACCATGATCCCCATGGGCCAAGCATATGCAACATCTAAACATGATCAATAACCATGAAAAAAACATAAAATTTCCTTATTTGGAACCAAAACATCATATTTCCTCTTCTATTCATGCAAAATAAGCTAGTTTCACTAACAACCATGTTTTAGCCTCCAAGAAGTAATTGTAGAAACTTGTAACCTGAGGCATTCATACTAAGAGCATGCAAAAATTTTCAATATGAATCATTTTATATCATCATATCACCTTATTTTACCATAATTCATCATGTTTAGGCTTATACTTAGCTTTGTAATGCATATTTTTCTTTCCTTCATACCTCACCAAGACTAAAAGCCTTAAATAATTTTTTTAGTGCATTTAGGACCAACTTTGGCATGACTTAAAAAATCATACATGCCTTTACCATTGAACCCATAGATCCACTTGGAATTAATAATTCCAAGTCTAGATTCCAAGCAAAAAATTGATATATTAACCTTGTTATCTTGACTTATAAGAATCTTGAACAATATAGTTCTGCCCTAAACTACTTTCTTAGTTTATAATAGTCATACCTAACTAATATCATGCATTTATGGATAAAAAACACCCAATTATCAAATTAAAAAACTACTTCATACCTTATATGTCTTGATAAAGACTATATCAACTTCTATAAGCACACATTTCATCTCCCCCTCACTGTAGTAGGAGCATATACCCTTCATTCACCTGTAGAAACATCTTCATACCTGTAGGAGCATTTTCATGTCTCTTTTGAAAACATAAATCATTGTGAGCCAAAAATTCATCAACCTATCCTACATATTTTCCAATAAGATTAATTTTATATAGCATAAATGTATTAGGATCACTATGAAGAGAATCATGGTCTCACACTTTCACCTGTGGAATCATTACAACCAACACTGGAGCACTGAGAAAAATTGTCTCTAAGTCAAAAATGATAAGAAACCTTACCTATAATAATAAAATTGATTACTTCAATAGTTCCTTCTGATCAACATCTAAATGAAAAAAAACACATCACACATAACAATCATGTAAGAATAACCATACTCTGGCCTTCATGTGCATAGATGTTGTAACTAGTAATGTTAGTAGTATTTAACCCTTTTCATACCTGAGATCATTTTCAATCCTTCTTCCTAATCTTAGTGGAGTACTCAAAAATTCTCATACATGTATCCGCAAGCTATAATCATTATATAAATGATGTAAAATAGTCCCCAAACTTATAGGTAAGCATACTCTGCCTCCTTTATTTGTAGGTGTACATTTCTTCTTCAACACAATTTTAGTAGATTCAAGAGTCACTCAAGTTATTAGTACATGCCATTATGATTTATTCTAAGATTATAATAACATAAGAAGTCTCTACCACTCCTTTTCTTGTCAAGAAAATTCTGAGAATCAAAATAAAATTTTATACCTTCTTTTCATCATCAATAAATTCATTTGCAATCTACTAACCCATGTACCTCTAGGAATCACTCATAAATTTTTATGTTCAAGCCTCCATGAAGAAGTAAAACCTTATTTTAATACCCATTTTCCCATAATTCTTGATCTCAAAACCTTTTACCAAATCCTTGAGTTGAATAGACCCATTTTTGCAAGAATACCCAACTCTGATTAGATCATTAGGATCACACAATCAATTTTTCAGGAGTGCGACAAATTCAAAGAAATGCACACATTTACATACCCTAAAACCACTAGAATCCTTGTTTAAATCATGTCTATATGATATGTACAATATTTTAAGAATATAATCAATAATTTACCCCTTCATATTTTAGTTTCCATCCATACCGCTTGCAAACACTATGAAAAAATAGTTTATGGCAGAGAATTTTTCAAAATCACTATATTTAACTTTCATGGCCTCAAAGATGACTGTTCATGTTGAATGTCACCCTTTAAACCATCTAAGAACCTTTCACAAGTAATAAGGAACATTGAGGACTAAGGTCATACCTGAAACCTTCCTCCTTTTATCTAGATCACACCTTATCTAGACATTTCTTAACCATAATGTTCCTTTTTAGCATTGTATTGATTAAGTTATCACTTGATCAAACTTTCCATCTTCTTATATTTACTTCACAAAACTTAGAAATATATTGGCACATATAGAGATCATGACATGTCTTAATAATCCACATAGACTAAGACTAGTTCTTAAACAACTTCAAAATGAATCTACTTGTACATTGAGACACTTGATGCCATTTGTTACAACTTTTGAGATAGCTTCCTAAATTTATACACCTCATGGACTACTGGACACACTTGAAACATGCCATTTCAACTTATTACTATCCTTATAAAACCATAAACCATTCAAAATTTTCTCTAGACCTCACACAAACCACATAAAGAGATGAACTTATACTTTGATAAGATGAATGAATGACAAGGGCCCTTCATAATTCATGGACACAAAACTATACTTAATGTTTACTTTAGTACACTTGAAACTTTATGAGATGTAGTAAAAACATCAAATAACATCACTGACCAAAGAAATATGTTCATTCATACCCATTATGATCACATACAAATTGACTAAAAACATTAAGTAGACTCATAAACAAGTTCAAACATGATACACAACTAACCTTGTACTCATGATGTAACACTTATTTCTTACATGAAGACAAAGACATTCTTATAGACACGCAATATTTATAACCTGTCTTGGAGCTGATGTATCACTTTTATTGCTCTCTAACACACATTCTTAGATCATTCAATATTTATCAGGAGATTAGATTACCCCCAAAATACTTCTCAAGTACTCAAATGTAGGCTTTGGAAGAGATGTTGTGAGTATTTCAGCCACTTCCTCCTTTATATACACATGATCCAACTTGATGCATTCTTTGATCACAATATCTCTTAGATGGTGATACTTTATAGTAATGTGTTATCTTAGAATGTAAAACTAGATTCTTAGATACATTGATTGCACTAGTGCTATCACACAATATAGGTGTAGTTCCATCATTTTTGATCTTGTAATCCTTTAAGGTCTGCCTCATCCACACAACTTGAGAGAAACAATGAACAGAAGTAACATATTTAGCTTCACATGTTGAGAGCGCTACAAGAGATTATTTCTTACTACACCATGAGATAAGCCATTCTCCAACAAAATATCCACCACCTCTAGTAATCTACCTACCATCCAAGCTACCTTCCCTATCAACATCAAGATAACCCCTCAATTAAAAATTTCCACTTCTTAGATACCAGAAAACAAACTCGATAGTTCGCTTAAGGTATATAAAAAATATTTTTACTTCTTTTAGACGTGACTCTCTAGGATTATCTTGAAATATTCCAACCAAACTTACAACTTACATAATGTGAGGTCTTGAATAAATAACATAAAGTAGAATGTCAATCATAGACCTATATTTAGATTGATTAACCTTGGGAGTATCATCTTCCTTGTACATTTTACATCCTGTAACCATATGGGTAATAACTCGTATGTAATCATCCATTTGTAACTTCTTAATAACTTCCTTGATATACTTTGATTGAGCGATGAATATACCTTTGTCATATTGACTTACTTGAAGTCCAAGGAATAAGGATATCTCTCCTAACATAGACATCTCAAACTCTTTCTTCATAGCTTCAACAAAATTGTGAGTCATGTGATCATGACACCCACCAAATATGATATCATCCACATATACTACAACAATCAATAGATTATTTCCTTAAATCTTGATATATAAGTTACTATTAGCTACACCTATCTTGACGCATTTCTCAATCAAGTATTTATCAAGTCTTTCATACCGATCTATAGGAGTTTGTTTCAAGCCATAGAGAGCCTTATTCAATTTGCACACATAATCAACTTTATCAATCAATAAAGAACAATTAAGTTGCTCCATATAAAATTCCTAATTAATATATCCATTTAAGAATTAAGATTTTACATCCATTTGATAAAATTTAAACCCTTTATAACATGCATATGATAAGAACAATCTGATTTCATCCATACTAGCTACAGGTGCAAATGTTTCATCAAAGTCAATTCCCTCAACTTGAGCATATCTCTTGTAAACTAATATTTATTTTTTTCTTATGAATTCTCCATTCTCATTACACCCATTTATATCTAATTATATTCTTACCTTTTTGTCTATGTACAAGTTCCCATGTTTTGTTCTTTTCAATCTAATATAGCTATTCATTCATATCCTTAGCCTATAACTCATATTTGATAGCTTCTACTACATTATTAGGTTCAATTATTGAAATAAAATCTAGGTTATCTTGATTTTGAATACTTACCAATTTTCTTCTTGTAGTAACTCAAGCATTTTTCTTATCCAAAATATTTTTTTTTTTCTAGAAGGAGCCATTGTATATTTCCTTTCATCCTCACCATCCTCTTCTATGTTTTCGTGAACAAATTCATCCTCTTATTCCATAAAATTTTCCTCATGAAGTGTTTCATATGCCTTAGAAAGAGATATCAAAGGATAAGATTCATCAAAATTTACACTAACACTTTCAACAAAAGATTTCAATCTCTTGTTATAACAAAAGTAGGCTGTCCTTCTTGATTAATAATGCAAAAAATATACCTTCATCAGATCTGGAATCAAAATTACCAAGATTTTATTCAATCCTTTTTTATGAATCATCGACATGGAAAGATTCTAAAATTATACACATTTTTTGGACATACCTTCCATAGTGCATAAGGACTCTTGTCACTATTCACCCTTAGCTAAGACCTATTAAGAATATAAATGTCAGTACAAATTTCTTCTTTCTAATAGCCATAATATAATTTGGAATCATTAAGAATAGTTTTTTACATCTCTTGAATAGTTATATTATTTCTTTCAACAAATCCATTTTATTGAGGAGTTCTAGAAACTGAAAAATTGACTCTTGATGCCATGAACACTACAAAACTTATCAAATGAATCAAACAAAAATTCTCCTCCATTATAATATCTTATAAATTTTATTATTCCATTCTTTTCATTCTAAATAAGAGCCTTAAATGATTTAAAAACATATAATGCATCATATTTATTTCTCAAGCATGTAACCCAAGTGTATCTAGTGAAATCATCAATAAGAAGCATAAAGTAGTAATCAACTCAAGTACTTTCAGTCCTCATAGGCCCACATAGATCATTATGAATCATCTGAAATGGACTTATTGTAGACTCATGTTTAGGTCTTAAATCTCCTTTTAGTTTTCTTCCCATGAAAACATGCCTTGCATAATGTATCTTCTAGTTTGCTTAGTTTTGGAATGTTCCTTAAAAACAAATTCAAGATGATTTTGACAAGATTATCAAATTTCACATGTCCTAATATCCTATTTCATAACAAACATTCATCCATCATTCTCATAATGCATTTCTCTTTATTGATTTATTTAAGAATAAACATGTTAGTATGAGTTATTTTTTCCTAAGAAACAAGCTTACTTGATTCTCATTTCCTTATCTTGTAACCTTTCACATTAAAGGTAATAACATACCCTTACTTAACCATTTGACTCACACAATAAATATTATGTTTTAAGCCTTCAACATATACGACATATTTAGTTATATTTTTCCCACTGTCGAAGCTCAAGGTGCATCTTCCTAGAATATTTATAGATGAATTGTCTCCAAATATCATAGACCCTAAAGCATGTTTCTTTAGAGTAATGCAGTTACTCTTATCACCTATCATATGAGCTTCACAACCACTGTCAATGTACCAAATCATATTTTCATCTTGACTATGAAAGGTAGTTTGAGCAATACCACATTCTTCATTTTTTGCAAAGATGACGAAGAAAACCCCTATATTTCATACTATATATCAAACCCTAAAGGATTCAAATAGGTCCACATGATAATTAATGGAAACCTAATAACTTTCTCTTTAGCTTATTCCATAATTATACTTTAGAAGATCTCTTTTTAAGTGATTAAACTTCTCAAAAAGGACTTACTCTGACACCAATTGTTAGAAGCACAATGGAATGAGAGGGACGGTGAGTAATTCCTTAAAATAGTTTCAGTTTATATTTTATATCAAATTGCACAACTCATAACCATTCAACCAACCATTAATTTGTGCATACAACAAATAATAAAATGTGCAAGAACCATAAGCAAAGAATCAACAAAAAACATAAGATATAAGTGGGAAATCCTATAGGGGAAGAAAAACCACTTAAACACAATATTATATTTATTAGTTTCAATATTTAGTGAGGGACAAACCTGATAAGGAACATCCACCCCTAGTTTAGCAGAGCACCAACCCTAGAAGGAACACCAACCCCTAATTTTGTGAAGCACCAACTCCACAAGGAGGATATAACCCCCACAAGATGATAAAACACCCATTAAACCACCTTATTAAGATTTATATCTAAGTTTTTTCTACCACAATTGATGGATATCAAGTATGCAACTTGTAATTCTTTAATCAAACCCTAGATGACCAATCTTCACAAAACAAGCTCTTCCTTCACTTCTCAAACCTTAAAACACTTACACACATGATTTTTGATATTCCTCAACCTAAAAAAAACTTTATTAAACCTCAATTAATGCTCCATCACCTGCAAATCACTCACACCTAGGTCTTTCACCTTGCACACACACAACTATCTTGCAAAAGCACCAAAAACTATGTTTTTATAAGCTTCCCATGATTTCAAATTCAATTTTTTTTTCCATCCTTTGTATTGATACATACATCAATAAAAAATCCTAAATTTTATTTACAATATTCACTAGTGACCCAAGTAGGTAGGCCTAGATAAAAATCTCATTACATGTGCTAAAATGGCTCAAAACCCCATGGGAAAAAAGATAAAAATTATCTTACATCAAATCCATACATAATTATGACCCATAACCCCTTACACATGACTAAAATATCATTTAACATTAATAAATGGTCATAATTTTTATAAAACAATTAAATTATTTCATTTAATTAGCCTGGTGCTCTTTGTATTTCTCAAAACTGTTATTTCCTACACCCTTCAACACCCTAGAAACTTCATCATGTCACTAAATATATTATACTCAAAAAAAACATTCCATGTGACCACTTTATGTAATTTACATAGCCTTTAAAACACATCTAAGAAATTTATAATCCTTGAATCAACCACCTGCTCAAACCATAACCACTTTTATCTTCACTAAAAAAAGTGTTTCCAAAGATTAGCTCATAAAAATATTTCTATGAACATTAAAGAAATATAAATTGAATAATTTCATTCCCAATTGATTAATATTCACATTAAAGGTCATATAAATCATAATTTAATCCATATCATGCTTCAAAAAAATCAAAACTTGCAATAAAACATATCTTATCCTTCATTTGAAAAACATTTCCTTTCTAAATAATGACCTAGAAATCACATCAAAACACCTCATAATGAGAAAAAATAATACAAAAGGAAATATATCTTAATCATATTTCTAAAAAAATTTGAATCATCTCAAAAATCCAATTGTACCTCTAGATATGACCAATTTATTGAGCACTTTTTTTAAGGCCTTAAAACCACCCTTTGACCATTCAACATGAATAGACAAAATTTTACCATGTACCTACTTGAACATGGCCTAAAAAATCCATGTAAATCAATATCAGCTTCCATACATTCCATAACATCAATTTGGAACATACCTCTTTTGGACTACCTTGTCCCAAAACCTTCTTATTTAGAAATTTCCCTGTTTGAGTCAGGCCCACTCATCACCATGACCACAACCATACATTTATAGAAATATAAGAGAGTCCTCTACATCACACAATAATAAATTTTGATTTACCAATAAAAATTGGGTCACTATACCTCTTCTTCTGTGAACGTCTCTTGGATAGGGTTTAACTAGGTTTTTAGACCCCTTTATCTTCTTAACATTCGTTCATAAAACCATGATGATGAAATTACCTCATTATTTTCTAAAAATTTCTAGACTCGTTGTATAAAAATATTTGAAAGCCACAAGGTCACATGAAAATCACACACTTTAGGGTGAGTTTCAAAAGTGCCAACTCAAGCTAGAATTTCATTAGATGTTGACCCTGTCTCACATAAAATGTCATATCTTGAAAAATTCACACCCTAGTAACATAATTTTTTTCTAAAATCACCAATAAACATCATAGTAACATAACTAATCATCATAATTTCAATACCATACCTAAAATAGTCCATACATTGAGACTTGCATAACAACTCCTTAGGGATTCTCAATGTATAAGCTAGTGCCAACTGAATGAATGTTATAAATCATCATAAAACTATTAAATATGATCAAAAAATACATGAAACATATTTATATACTTGAATGAAAGCATAAATGAGATCACATAGCTCTAAAACTAAAACTCATACCTCCAAACAACCATGCCTACTCCAAATGAGCACCTATAACATAGCCCATCATGTAACATCTTTGAAAAAACTATTACTATGATTACATTCCCTCTTAACATTGTAAACATTGACATGTGATTTGTCTTAAGAAGGTGTACTCTTATGAGTATTGGAAATCATGTTTGCAATGGATAAATTATTATTGTGAAGAGATTCACTTTGTTGTGATTTATACTTACTTGAAAACGAGGCCATTCATCTTTTTGTAAAACTTTAATTAATTTAAAAAAATAAAGATTTAGAGCTTGTGTTGTGTTGTCTAAACTCATTTAGTGTTGACAGAAAAACCTTGGATCAATTTCATTGATCTAAGGCATGCTTTAGTTCTGCTTACCTTATTCATATAGTTGACTTGACATTCTAAAATGGAAGGTGAAGTAGGATTGATTTGTGTTTTGTTTATAAAATTAAATGACACGGATTTAGGTGTCCTTGCTTTGCATCATACTTTAATTGGTAAGATTGATCCTTCTTGTTAAATATTTTATAACTCTGAATAACATAATAGGACCAATGATTGATTACTAAGTTATTAAGGAAAACACCTTCATCTAAGTTGTAATGTTCTATACTATTTGGATTTTAACCTAAGTTAGTAAAGACCTACCTAGGACATATTGCTAAACTATTAATGTTATTACCCTAACCTAAGATGGTATGTTTTATGGTTAGGAATTTTTTGAAACAACCTAAGGGAAATAAAATTTACCGAAGGACTAAGGTTGATTTCTAACCTAATGTTAATATAACCTAAACTAAAAATATCTAAAGGGTACCTATGGACAAATTAGCAAGTGGTAAGGGCAGTGGTGTCAGTTTTCAAGGAATTAATGAGATTTGATTTTGGTTTTAAATACCCTCTGAACTTTTAGTTTTGGCAGAGGAATGGGGAGTTAGGGGGATGCCTAGTTGGCATCATCACTAAATATATTGGATAGAGGTGGCAAGGAGAGATAAGAGGGAAAATGACATTCCTTGCATTAATTAGCTTTGGTAATGGTGAATAAAATTGCTAGGAGATATGCAAGGTGAATTTTTGTAAAGTTGTTTTATCTTTGGTTCATTTCAAATTTTTCTCTGCATGGAGTTTTCGATTCTTCAAACCAACAGTTGTATTTTTGATCCATTGATATTCTTGGAATTCTTGAGCTATTTTTGGATCCTGTGGAGGTATAAGAGGAAGTAGCAATGTTGGAGTTGTTGACGTTGCTTTGAAAAAAAATAAAAAGACTATGGAGGCTCAACTAGAAATCTTTTACGAATCGATAAGAAGCTCTATTAGCCATGATAGGATCTATCCATTAAGTTGTTCTGATTTTTAATAAGTGTTTTCATTGAAATAACTCTTCTATTGGAAACAAATGATTTTTTATGATATGTTTATCTTTCATTCATGTTTGTGTTTTTCACTGTATTTACCTGCTTTAAATCATTGTGTGATGACGATTTGATTTGGGTTTGTTTCTTTTTTGGAAAAGTGAACAGATCAGGATTTAACCATTGTTTGGATTGAATGTTGTAAAATTTTGTGATCTTCTGTAGACTGTAAAAAAATAGTATAGAATGGTTCACTTTTGTTAAATATAGGAGCTGGTTTTGTTTCTTTTATTGGGTGAAAGTTTTAAACGAGATATCTTCTTTTGAGCTCGAGATGATTTCTAATATTTTTACATATGTTTGAACTATGCTAAATTAGATAGTTTGACTCAACATTTAGAGAGTCATTTTTGGATGGAAAATAATTGTAACATGATATAATGTTGTTGAGCTTAGAATTTTTTGATTCTGAGAACTTTGTTGGACTGCTATGGAAGAAGTATGTTTCAGTTTTTGGTTCCCCCTTGTTTGAAATTTGATTAATTCATACTAGCTTCTACTTGAACTTTTATGACGTCGATTTTGTTGCTTACACCTATAAGTTGTGAGTAGATTTGTTAAATAATTACGTAAATCTGGGTCTGAAAAAACTCCTTGTTGTAATCTTTCTGATAGTAGGGCTTGAAATTATCCTATGGTCATGATTTTGAAAAGGCTTAATGAATTTTTACGCATATTTTATGACATAGGATTTTCTGCTACAGAGATTATCTTGTTGGATTTATTAGATCCTGACATTTAAATTTGATATATATATATGTTACTAAAGGAATGGGATATCCAAGTAGAATTATGGATTAGTGAATTCTTGACTATCTTAAGGAAATGAGTTGGAATGTTTTCAGTTTTACTCTTCTCCTTTTGAGCTCAACTTCAGGCACCTGACTTGGGGTCATGTAACTTTTTTTGTTCTTCCTTTTGGTCAAATCTGGGTTGGGTTATTTCCTTTCTTACCCTGTAGAATGTTCCTTTGATTCTTGTGAAGTTGGGAATATGGGTTTTTACTGTAAATATTGTATCCATTTTCTTCATTTACCATCAAGGGATGGGTAAGGTTTATTTCTATGAATCTCGAAAAGAAATTGTGGTCGCATAAGATTACATTATTTAATGGTACTTTGTCTCTCTCTTGAAGGGAGGATTAAAGAAATGTATAGATTGATGTTATTAATGTTGGGGATGAGTTTGAATGTTTAGTTGTTATTTGTTGCTTCGAGTACTGTTGCTAACTGAATTCATTTGAACAACACTTTTATTCATAGATTTTGCACTATTGTAGTTGTTCTTATTTATACACTGAGAGAACTTTATCGTCGGTTTCTAACTTGCATGTTGTAGTCATATATGTCAATTCAGTATCAAATACTTCTATGTTTTTTATGTTTGTTAGTTTCAAATGATTTCTTAATCAGATATGCCTCTACTCTTTTATTCTCGATATGTATTCCTCTTTTTAGGATGGAATACTGAGATCTTATCTCATTCTTGTGTGTTGACATCCTTCTCTTTATTCTGGGTTAAGGTATTCAATACTATTCTCTTTGAGCTATGAAGGAATGTATAGGTTGTTCTCTTTCTCCCTCTTTTCATCTTCTCCTCATCTGTATTAGTCTTGTGTAAGGAGCTGACCTCATCAATTGTATTAATTTTATGGATTACAGAGTGAGTATTTGGAGGATAGACCTTTACTTCTTCTCCTTGACTATTATTTTGTTAGGGATCTAATTATGGTTATATGTGATAAATTCTAGGTGCATGTAAACATAATTTATGCTCTATCAAACCTGTTGATGATAACCTAAAACTTAGGCTAGAGTTTGGCTTCGAATTTGGATGTAGTATCTTAATATAGGAAACTCTTACTTTAAGATGTTGATGGTTCATCCTAATTTTAGTCATAAATATTGAATGATCTTCACCTTAGATATTATATAATGGAGTAAGTTAATGCTGAAAATTGTAGATCATTTCTTCCTTAAAATAACTTTATTTTTGTTAATTATTAGAGTTAGTAAATTTCTTTGATTTAGATGGAATGAATCAAGAAATGATCTATAAATATCTATAGTAGGAATGTGGTAAGTAATTCGGATGGTATATTATTTATTTGGTATAAAATTCATTATGAAATCATTGGATGAACATTGTTTGATTACATCATGATCTTTACTTAATGTTAATATGGCCTAACACTTTGTTGTTCCTTTCATGACTTTTATTTCTTTATGATGTATATTTATGTTATGTTTTAGTTGTTTCATAAAAGAAAAATTATTTTTATGAAAAAATTATTTGAAAGCACATCATTTTAATGCTTAGTGCTTATCATGCTCAGTTTAATAAATTAACCTGTGCTAGAAAATTTTACATATAGAGTTTATAAGTGATAAAATGAGACAAGTTAATTTAGGATGTTACTTTTGTTTACCTAAAGACCGCATCTTTTATGAGGAAATATGATTCATTATTGAAATGTATTGTATGAGGAAAAGTTCTATTTCTTATTGAGTTTATTGATATTGTTTGACATTAAATATGTATGATATGTTTGGAATTGTAAAGTATGTAATCCACTTAAATGAATGGAAAATATTGTGGGTTATTTGTACTTTATGTGCCATTCCCTTTGTACATTGTGTGAAGGAAATTGTAGGATTATCCTTATTCTCTCATATTCATATCTGTATGGAATCCTTTTAGTTGAATTAAAACAAATTAGGTGGTAGGAGAAATAGATACACTGTCCCTTTATTAAAATGCAACTTAACAAACTAGCATTCATGGCTGATCATTTAACTAAATCAGTATGGTTTAATAAAATGATGTTAGTGAAAATTCATTATGATATCTTGAATAATGTAAGGGGATTACAATGAACCCTAATTGTTAATAAGAAAGAGGAAGGTGAACTACCTCTTGACTAATACCTTCAAAGTTATAAGACAATTGAAAGGTAAAAATGAACATTTAACAAGTAGACTTCATCTCAATGAACTCTAAAACAAAGAGATCTAATTTGGAACTCAAACAAGATAAGAATGGATGAGTAAATTGAGTGAACCATATTATTTGATTGTTGTTTCTGTTTTATTAAACTTAATCCTAAAGTAGGAAGGTAATATAAAAAAAAGGAGAAATCTTGATGTTTTAGCAAATCAATTACAACTCGATGTTAGTTGGCAATCTTAGGGATTAATGAAACTAGGGATTCATAAGGGTTGTTGTAATTAGACCTTAATAATAGAAAATAATTAAGTAATTAACTTCTTCAAGGATATGTACATCTAGATGGGATGAATCAGACAGATGTTGGCACACGCCAACTGTAGAATAGTACCTTCGTGATGATTTGGGTCTTCGCGAGGATACTATTCTGAAATTGACATGTTACAACACCCTTTAGGGTTAAATCACATGGATTTACATAATTTTTACTTGTTCTTAGTTATACCATAAGTTAGGTTAGAAGTATGATTTAGTGTTGGGGACATTTCAAAAACTTAGGATAACTAAACAAATGTGATTGACTTAGGTCAATCGAGTATGCCTATGTATCTTTAGTCCTGCTAAATAGTCCTCTACACTAAACGATGTTATTATCCTTGGTTAGGGTAAAACCTAGAATAAGTGGACTGACAGGAGTCAGTAAAGACCATTATAGATAACAGATGAAGTGGGGTGAAGGATGTAGTCCATTTGACGAGTATGTCATCTAGGAATAGTAATATGAACACTATGCTGGAAATATTTAGCCAAAGTATTGCAAGTTAGTGGTTGTGTTCTCCTATGTCACCTAGTTTAAGACGTGAGATTTCATATGAATTTTGGTAACAAATATTTATATAGGCCTCATAAACAGAACATTTAATACCCATAAAAGTTTAAGAGAACCAAGTGTACCTAGTATAAAATTCAACGAGTTAACATGAGATATCAGTATGATACTGATTCATGAAATGAGAGATCAGTGTTTCACTAAGTCATTATAGTTGCATATGGTTATCATTTATGATATTGATTGACATGGAATGCGTGTTCTAAATTATGGTTTCATTTGTGTGTGTCTATATATATATATATATATAATTATTGTTTCTAAAGTCTTAAAATAGGAATGTTACATCTTGGTATCATAGCTAAAGGTTGCAGCTCTTGGACCTATTGTGTCCATAATTTGATAAAATTTTAAATTTTCTTGTTAACAATAAAATTATAAAATGGCTATAAAAATAGGAAACATTGCAAACAACCCATCACCAGGTGGAGAAGAAACTACTTCCCAAAAACTCAATGAGATCCTTATTGCCCTATTAGACACAAGAGATCATTTGGCTGTACTTGAACAAGTAATGGGCAATACAAAGGAGGAGGAAGATGTTGGTAATAACAATTAGACACCTCCTATGGACAACTCTGATATTGGAAATATAGGTGTCGATAACAATAATGTATCCAATGTCAATGCTAATGATAATGCACTTGATCAACCTAAGAATAAAAAGGTAAGTCTCGAAGCTGAACTCACTAATGATATAAAAAGGATAAGTCCACCCAAATTTGATGGTACTACATTAGGATATGGAGTTGAGAATTGGATCTTAGTGAAATGGAGAAGTACTTTGCAATAAGGAACTTCTCAGATGAAAACTAAGGAAAAATGGGGAGCTTATAAAATTTCCCATGAAGCATCTTCATGGTGTGACAACCACAAGGCTAAGCTAAACATTGATGAAACAAATATTACTTGGGATCAATTTGAAATTTATTTTAGGAAACGATGGCTGTCGTAACTTCATTATGATCAGAGAATGACTGAACTTCAGAACTTACCCCAGGGAAAATTAACTGTAACAGAGTAATGGGAGCAGTTTACTAAACTCCTTAAGTACATACCTCAATATCAAACTGATGAGAAGTTCAAGGATATGAAAATTTATCATGTGATTAAATCTAATTATAGGTGGTGAAGTGGATGTTCACATCCCAACCACTATGGAACCATTTTTTAGAAAAATCCATAAGGTAGGACTAGAAATTGAAAGTAATATCTGTTCCCATAAGGAGGAAATTAGAAAGAAAATTCCAAACTCTTCATCGCCTCTTGCTCCTAAAAAGGGGCCATGGAAGAAGTTCGGTATGGAAAATAAATTTTTAACTGAAAACAATAAGAAGACAACAACAAATAAACCTGCTACTAATGTGCAAAATAACTTTATCAAGAGAAATAATAATGGACAGAAGTCCGATGGGGGTCAAAATGATAAATTTAAGGATGGAAATGAATTTGAGCCTAAAAAGGGACATGTAGGAGGCTCCTACAATTGTGGTAAGGATCATTACACAAATAAATGTCCTTTGAAGAAGGGTGACTGTAATCAGCAGCACAAGATACACACTGCAGTAGCTGACAAACAGGCTAAAAAGCAAGTCACACATATAGAGGTTCCAAGTAAGTTATTTGGCATACCTATAACTATACATTTTGATACTAGAGCTACTTAATGTTTTATTTCTACTAAATTAACATTGAAATTAAAAATAAAAGATGGGAAAATGGTTAAATCATGGGATGTGCATTATGTAAATAGTGTTGTTCACACAGTTAATATGTGTCTTTTTGGATCAGTCCTTGACTTGCGTAGTTTTTCCATTGAGGTTAACCTTTATGTTGCTCCTTTGGGGTCTTATGATGTAATCATAGGTGTTAATTAGCTAGCTAAGCATAAGGAAAATGTTGAATTTTTGAAAAATATATTAGTTGTTTGGATGATCTACATAAAACAACAGACATTCAAGGTGTAAAACGTGAGATTTTAGTCAGGAAATTGTTAGCTATGTAACTTAAAAAGGCCAAAAAGAAAGGTTACACCTTGTATGTAGTAAAAATTTCTGAAAAAATAGAAGAAAGTAGTGAATTCTTGGAAAGGTATCTATTGTTACGAGATTTTAGTGATGTGTTTATGCAAGAGTTACCTAGTCTTCCACCCAAACAGTAATTTGACTTAACGATTGAGATCAAACTGGGACCCTAACCTATTTCCAAGGAACCTTATAGAATAACTACCATTTATTTGGTAGAGCTTAAGGAAAAATTACAAGAACTTTTTTCTAAGGGTTTAATTTTTGTGAATAATAAAGATCGATTACATAGATTGTGCATCAATTATAGGATGTTAAACAAATCAACAATTAAGAACAAGTAGATACTTCCTAGAATTGATGATATGTTTGATCAGATGGGTGGTGCATCAATGTATTCTAAAATAGACCTTCGATCTAGATATCATCAGTTACAAATAAAGGATGAGGATATTCATAAAAACTTTTAGAACAAGGTATGGACATTATGAATTCACAGTTTTACCATTTGGATTAAAAAATTCACCTACAACTTTTATGAATTTAATGAATAATTTTTTTCAAGAATACTTGGACAATTTTGTGCTTGTATTCTTAGACGATATTCTCATATAATCTAAATGCATCGAAGAACATCATGAGAATTTAAAAGTAGTTTTGGAAATGTTATTTATATGATACAAAAGTACACTATTTGGGTCATGTTATAAGCAAAGATGGAATAGCGATAGATCCCTCAAAAATTGTTGTAATAACTGAGTGACCTGTACCAAAGAATGTACATGAAGTTAGAAGCTTCATGGGTCTTACAAGTTACTATAGGAAGTTTTTTAAATACTTCTCTAAGGTTGTTGCACCAATAACTTCATTACAGAAGAATGATAAGAAATTTGTATGGAATGAAAAATGTGAATCTGTATTTAAGACTCTGAAGGATCGGTTAACTTTAGCACCTATTTTGGCTATACCTGATCCTAATGGAGACTTCACTATTGTAACGGATGCATATGGGGAAGGTCTCAGAGGTATTTTGTTGCAAAATGATCATGTTATAGCTTATGAAAGTAGAAAAATCAAGTTACATGTGTTTTATTATGCTCCACAAGACTTAGAGCTTGTTGTCATTATTCATGCACTCTAGGTATGGAGGCATTATCTTCTTGGTAAAACTTTTGAACTAAACAATAATCATCTTGGGTTGAGTAGATTTTTACTCAACCAAATCAGAATGTGAGAAAATTAAGATGGTCAAAATTTCTATCTCAGTATGATTCTAACATAAGTTATATAAAAGGAAAAGAAAATAGAGTTACAGATGCTCTAAGTAGTAGGAAGCACATTTATGCTCTTATAACGTTGAGAACTCAATTTAAAGATGAAGTAAAAAGTTTCATGGAATCTGATTCTTATTTCCAGCAAGTAAAGACAACACTTGTTGCAGATCCAAATGATGTGAGTGATAAAGTTTTCTACTTTGACAAAGAAGGAATTATGTGGTTTGAAAACAAAGTATACATACGCTTGTTAAATTATTTAAGAAAGAAATTGTTAGCTAAATTTAATAATTCACCTTTTTTTGGACACCCTGGCATTACGAAAATGATTTCTGATTTAAAACAACAATATTTCTGGAAAGGGATAAAGAAGGATGTGATTGAATTTGTGACACACTACTTAGAGTGTCAATATGTTAAAGTTGAGCATATGCATCTAGTTGGGTTACTATATCCTCACAGCATACTCCAATATAAATGGAAAGTGATAAGCATGTATTTTGTTCAACGGTTACCTATGTCAAGAAATAAACATGATGTTATTTTATTGGTTTTGGATAAACTAACAAAGGTAGCTTATTTTATTGTTGGTAAGCTTAAGGATGATTCACCTATTTTAGCAAAAAGATTTGTGCATGAAATTTTTAGATTACATGGAGTACCTAAGTTGATCATATATGATAGATACCCAAGAAAGACATCTAGATTTTGGAAAACACTTAATAAAACCCTAAGAACTAAACTGAATTTCAGTTTTTCTTACCACATGGAAAGGGATGGACAAACTCAAAGAGTTAATCAAGTTTTATAAGATATGTTATGAATTTATTACATGGATCAGCAGTATAAATGGGAAAACTACCTTCCATTAGTTGATTTTTCTTATAATAACACGTATCACACCTCTCCAAAAATGGAACCTTTCAAAGAATTATATGGAAGGAAATTCAAAACTCTTATTAGCTAGGACAACATTGAGGATAAAGAGGTAATTGAACCTTAAATCCTTACAGAAATGGAACAGCAAGTGAAAATGATTCGTGAATGCTTGAAGGAAGAAATAGATAGGAAAAAGAGTTATGCAAAGTTAAATCAGGTTGATAAGAAGTTTGAACTTGGTGAGAAGGTATTTCTTTGGGTTAAACCAAAAAATAGCTCCATAACTTTTGGCAAGGCTGCCAAGTTATCACCTCGTTATGTGGGACCCTTTGAAATTATTGAAGTAATCAACCTTGTAGCTTATCATTTAGCTTTAACTCCTGCTTTATTAGGAATGCATGATGTTTTCCATATTTCTCTACTTAATAAATACGTTTCAGATTTATCACATGTGTTAAATTGGAATTCCTTGTAGGTCCAAGACATAGTAATAATCGTGGTTAAAATCATTCGAGTGCTGGAAACTCACCAATTACACTTAAGAAATCGTGAAGTAATCTAATGTAAGGTCCAGTGGAATAAATGTAATGAAGAAAGTGCAACCTTGGAAAATATTGAAGATATGAAAACTACTTTTCAGTACTTGTTTGAACATAATTGATTCTGTTGATTGATAAAAATTTATATTTTATTCATGTTATGTTAATAAATATACCAATCTCAGATAGATACTATTTTATTCAAAAAGTACAACTACTTTAATACTGATTATGGAATTTGAAAATCTAGTTATGTTATGAACATATGAATAGAAGTATAATAATTTTATTTTTCCTAAATAAAAATGTTTGATTGATTTAATCATTGGGACAATGATTATTGTTAGGAGGGAAGTATGTAACATCTTTGACAAAACTATTACTATGATTACATTCCCTCTTGACATTGGAAACATTGACATGTGATTTATCTTAGGAAGGTGTACTCTTATGACTTTTGGAAATCATGTTTGCAATGGATAAATTATTACTGTGAAGAGGTTCACTTTGTTGTGATTTCTGATTTCCTGAAAATGAGGTCATTCATTTTTTTGTACAACTTTAATTCATTTAAAAAAAGGATATAGAGCTTGTGTTATTGTTGTCTAAATTCATTTAGTGTTGACAACAACACCTTGGATCAATTCCATTGATCCAAGGCATGCTTCAATTCTCCGTACTTGATTCATCTTGTTAACTTGGCATTCTGAAATGGAAGGTGAAGTGGGACTGAGTTGTGTTTTTTATAGAATTAAAGTACCAGGCTTCAGGTGTCCTTGCTTTGGATCAGATTGTAATTTTTAAGCCTCAACCTTCTTGTTAAATATTTAATACTGCTGAATAGCGTAATAGGACCAATGATCTATTACTAAGTTATTAAGGAGAGCACCTTCACCTAAGTTGTAATGTTCTATACTATTTGGATTTTAATCTAAGGTAGTGAAGACCTATCTAGGACCTATTGCTAAACTATTAATGTTATTACACTAACCTAAGATTGTATGTTTTATGGTTAGGAATTTTTTGAAACAACCTAAGGAAAATATAATCTACCTAATGATTAAGGTTGATTTCTAACCTAATGTTAATCTAACCTAAACTAAAACTATCTAAAGGGTACCTATGAACTACTTAGCAAGTGGTAAGGGAAGTGGTGTTAGTTTTCAAGGCATTAATGAGATTTGGTTTTGGTTTTAAATACCCTATGAACTTCCAGTTTTGGTGGAGGCATGGGGAGTTAGGGGGATGCCTAGTTGGCATCATCACTAAATATAAATTGCATGCAAATTTTGAAAAGAATGTTCGCCAAACGTGGATGGCAGTGGTGAGGAGAGATAAGAGGGAAACTGATAGTCCTTACATTAATTAGCTTCGATAATGGTCAAGAAACCACCTAGGAGATATGTAAGGAGGATATTTGGAAATTTATTTGATTTTTGGTTCATTTTGATTTTTGCTCTGCATGGAGTTTTCAGTTATTCAAACCAGTAGTTCTGTTTTTGATCCATCAATATTCTTGGCATTCTCGAGATATTTTTGGATCCTGTGGAGGTATAAGAGGAAGTAGGAATGTTGGATTTTTTGACGTTGATGGGTGTCATTACTCCCTTCATTTAATCAACTCTCTATTGATGTCATATTATAACCAGTGGTGTATATAAAGTTATATGCAACAAGAAGAATCTTAGTGATCTAGTAATTGATTGTAGGTATTTTGTATTTTCTGGGGATATTTTCAATGTCTCAAGGACTTCTTGGTTAAAAAAATTATTGGAATCAAACTATGAAAACCTTTTGGAAGCAAACACACTTCACATAAATGAATTGCATGAAATAAACAAACTTTACCTTGGAAGTAAACACAATTGGCAGAAAGGAATTACTGGAAATAAACACACTTTTCCTTGGAAGTAAACACACTTTGCAGAAAGGAATTGTTGGAAATAAAGACACTATTGAAAGTGCTAGAAAATGATGGAAACAAAATAGGAATCTAATCTAGACACCTATAGGAATGAGTATACAACAAATTTTAACTTGAAGAATTAAAAGCGATACAAAATTAATAGATCTAAATTGTTTGATCTAAAAATATAAATACCAATAATGAAAATCCTAGTTCTTGGGGGAGTGGGCCCTTGCTCCTCCTTGAATCAGAATTTGACAATTTTAAAATTCTCTCAAAATAGAAATGGCTATTTATTGATAAAATGTTCTACATTACAAAAACATGTTAGATCTTTGTATATCAATCTATATATATCTCTTGTTCTCTATCTATATTCCTCCCTATATATATTTGCAGTTTTGTATATATATATATATACTTATTCTAGGGGTGCATTTATGGATGTAATTGTTCCAGTGATATGATGGAACTAAATCATGCCTAGAATAGATGTTGAATTGGAACATGCCTGGTCGTACAACTATGTAATAATTATCTTTGAACTACGAGTATGGAGAGTCAGAAGTCTTCTAATATGCTCCTGATTTATAGCATCATTGATTTGACAAATCAATTACTGTTTGGAATAGACTCTTACCAATTTTGAAACTTTAGAAGAGTTCTGGAACTAAAGGAAATTGTTCTATGTATAACCAAGAGATTTTCGGAGCTATCTGCAGGAGTTCTAAAACTAATTCTGATAATTTAAGAACTAAGTACTAGAGTTCTGGAACTAAGTCCAAAATTTCTGAAACTAAGTGATAGAAGTTGTAACCTCATGATGGAGTTTCGGAACTAAGTCTAACAGTTCCAAAACTAGACCGTATTGATTCTAATGCTTCCAAAAACATGTAATCCACTTCATATTTGTTAGTCCGCCTGATTGTGACATGTTTTATTACAAAATTGAGTTTCCAAAACACTTTGTTAGGAATTACAAAGCTTTTAAACGTTAGAATCATAATTAAAAAAGATGGAAAATTACATCCTAACTTATATTAGATAAAAAAAAGTCGTAAAATGTAGTGAAACTTAATAAAAAGGAGAGTAAGATGAGATCATTTATTATACATTTAACTGGCATATTATGGCTTCATCATTTCCCCCATACATGTTTGTAATTCCCTTTAGAAACTTTACTCTTCAAATTTGGGGTTATATATTCTGCATTCCATTTGATTGCTTATGTCAAATGACTGGAACTGAATATACCAATTCTTTAATTCAGAGGTATAATATCCTCATCCTAATGTTACCTTCTTCAGCCATGCCTTAAATTCCATGGGATCTTGTGGTTATCTATTATGTCATGGTGACATGGGGGTGACAAGGAGTGGAGGTCATGTTATCATTCCCATCCATATGCCTCTGTGTTTTTCATTGATCTGATGAATTAGTGTACATAAGGATTTTTCTCTATACAAACTCCAGATTAAGTTTGTGGGAGATATTACTTCCCTTCTTCTCAATACCACCGTGAGAAATTCCCATCTTTTCAAACATGCCTCATAAATATATTCAAAATTTTCCTCTTTATAAGAGGTGAAGGCATTAATAATTATCTGCAAATTGGCAAGATAAGGTTTCTTGAAGCTTTTATCAAATGCATGGGATCTGAAATGTGTAGAAAAGGTGAATGATTTACCATAATGAATCTTCATACAAATACCAAATGAACTAGTCTTTAACATATTCTCTAACTCCCTCTCCTTCCATGCAATCTGATTTTGAAGAGCAAAAACAAATGCATTAAGCTAGATATCCCCTATATACAAATTGATCAGAAAACCTGAGTTCTTTTCCAGCATGAAATTGTAGAGATAAAATTCACAGAGAAGATTTTTCTACTTTGCATTGGCTAAGGAATAGGTTGTCATGAAATCAGCTTCATATTTTATTTCATGTGGAATTCCACATGCTATTTTTGACAACTTCCATTGAATGAATTGTTCCTCAAAAAACACACGATATGTAGGAGAAGGTCTCATGCATGCAAGCAATTTCTCACTCATCATGAAAACCATTTGTATTTTCACAAGATATTTAAATTTGTCATTTTCTTCTTTGTAAAAATTTTCTTCCCATTATTTTCTTGCTTTCTTCTCTTCTTCTATCATGCTTTTCAAGTCCTCATTGGATGTCTTCGATTCACTGAGTTCTCTGTAAGTATTATCCCATAGCTGTCTAAGTGGCCAATAAGTTAATTCAGTTTGTGTAGAGATTGTTGACAGAGCATTTTGTTTTCCAGAATTTTGACATTCTTCCTCTTTATCCATTATCTGCTATTTAACTCTTGCCAATTCCCCAGTATTGTTAGTGAGATGAGTTATTAATTCCCAAATAACCATTTCTCTCTGTTCCAATTTAAGTTTGAGAAAATTCTAATCCTCATCCTTTTCTCTAACAATGAGTTTTGCTCTGGACAAAAATAGAGCCTGTTTAACTTGTTGTTTCTCTTATTTCTCTGAAATTTCCTTGGGGATTAAGCATTCTTCTACTACCAGAGGGGATTTCCCTTTCCATTTCTAAGATTCCAATTCATCTTCTTAATGTGATGGTGTTTTTTATTCACCCATCCCTTAGAAAACTTGTTCCTCAAATCTCTCATCTTCTTTTTCTATCTCTGTTTGGCTTCGTCCAAGAGGAGTCATGGCCATGCTGCCCAAAATATCATAAGCATATTTTTCCATCTTTTCCTATTCTTTCATTTCCTCTAGGATTTATCTAGACCTTTTATGAATTCTTCTTCTTTAAGGAGCCTTAAAATGTATAGAAATGGGTCTCCACCTAGAGATTCTTCTAATTTTCACCTCTTGCTCTTTCCTAGGTGAACTGTCACTGTCAGAGATAGATATTAGCTCTCCTGTAGCTACTACAGAGGAAGGAATTTCTTTAGAAGGCACAATAGGTTCTGTATTTTTAGTCCTTCTAGATATTCTCCTTTTTGGTAGTTCTTATCCACCTAGTTCTTTCTTTTCCTCTACAGTGTCATCAATTTCCAAACTAGTTGCAAGATTAGAAGGAGTTGCTATTACTCTCCTAAGAATACCGGGGTTTTGCTTAAACTTAATAACAAATTTCTCCCACATTTCTTCTCCATTTTTCTTCGAAATAAAATGATGATGGAAAACTAAATGAACTAACCTAGGATTTTTGATTGTTCCCACACCCAAGGAATACCTCTAGGCCATTGTATGGATGGAGTCAAAAATAAACCCTGGAAGGTTTACTATATATTCTAGTTTTGTAGCTCCATATCTAATGTATATGAGTATCTTCAGAACTTCTCTTCCTACTGACCCAAACTTACCATCACAGGTTAAATACTTGACTATCCAAAATGCCACTTTGTCAAAGGGTTTGGGAAAGATAGCCCTTCTGACCCTTTTTATGATTTTCTTCGTGTTGTAAATGTATTATGGTTTTGTTTCCCTTTTTTTCAATAGGGTTTCAACCAGTTATTTTAATGTCCCTCTGACAGGGTTTGGGACATGCACAATCGGCACTCCAAATATATTACTTATTGTATTCATAGAAAAAGGAATGAAAACATTTCTAACCTTTATCTTGGATTTCTCTAAATTTATAATGAATTCTCTTACCAATTCGTCATTATACTTGGGGAAATTTCTCAGAAATTCTAGCCATCCTGACTGTTGAAAGATAGTTACCACTTCTTCATCTACAATGAGCTGGGTATAATCCTCTTATTCCAACATATTTTAATCCCCGAGATATAGAGGTGATTCAAATTCATTCTCCTTTAATATTATGCAGGTTGGCTGAAGAACCCTTTGCTTAGTTGCGGAACTGATGAATTTAGCTATGGAACTATTATACTTAGCTGTGGAACTTCTGTGTTGTAGCTGTGGATTGTAAACCTAATTTGTTGCTTCTTCTTTCAAGTTTTTCTACAACTAGTTTTCACTTTGTTTATTCTTCACTAATGATAACTCATTATAGCTATGCCACCAATTTATTCCATCAATATATTTCTCATGATTACTCAATTTTAATCATGATGTACAACAAATGACTCATCATACCAATATTTTAAATCAAATCTAATCACACATGCAAACTTTTAATCTAAAGTTAAAGACATAATTACCATCCTTGATGATGTAATCCCTCCATCATGAAGACTCATCATTCCTAAAAATTGAAACAAAAGGAAAATGATTAGAACAACAGCTTGAATTCCAGAATTTTTTTAAATTATTTTGAATTAGCCATTTATTTGAGAAGATCAACCGTCATTGCTGGTTTTCAATTGATCTCTGAGAGAAAATTTTATTTTTGGGAAAGATAATTCCATTAACTTATTTTCTCTCTCTTCCCTTAATTTTTTTGGGGGGGAAGAGAATGCCATTTACTAGTTTTCATTATTTTCCCTTTATTCTGGATCTATCCATCTGATTATTTGATCATTTTGGAAGAGCTGGGTTCTTCCATATGATCAAATTCTTTGTCTGCTTCAATCTTCCTCAAGAATTCATCCTTATTAGGAGGCTTCCTTTAAATTTTTAGCCTATGTCCATTGACCAAGAGTGTTCTTCTACTGCCATGAATGGGAAGTAACTGAATAGAACAATTGTCAAATATTTTCTCAATCTGATAGGGTCCCAACCATCAGGTTCTTAATTTTCCTTTGAATTGTTAGTACTTAGAATCAAATAGCAATGCCCAGTATCCTAATTTGAATTGCCTTTTTTTCATATGTGTATCATGTCATTGCTTCCTTTGATCTTGGATTATCTCTTTTTGCTGAAGTGCTTCTATCCTCAATTCATCCAACTCATTGAGTTGAAGGATTCTCTCCTTTTGAGATGCATACAACTCAATACCCACCTTCATTGATGTCCTCAATGTCTGTAGTTTAAACTCAATAGGAAACAAGGGATTTTTCCCATAGAAAAACTCATATGGTGAAAACCCTATTGTATTATTCCAAGTTGTATTGTAAGCCCAGAAAAATTCAGGTAGTCTCTTTACCTAGTCCTTTCTACCTGCTTCAACTGTTTTGGTAAGGATTTTTTCCAATTCTCTGTTTGTTACTTTAGCTTGTCCATTTGATTATGGATGATAGGCAGATGACTTCCTATGATTGATCTGATAATACATTGTGAAATCCTGGATCATATTAGACATAAATTTTGGTCCTTGGTCTGAAACTATGCTCCTTAGTGCTGCAAAATTTGCCATAATTACCTGCCAAAGGAAATCAAAAACATCTTCTTCAGTGGCATTTGTTAAATCTTGCACTTTTTCCCACTTTTTCACATAATCAGTACACACAAGAATATGTTCCTTCCCTTGTGAAGAAGGACTAAAGGGACCAACAAAATCCAACCCCCATCTCTCAATGGTTCAATCACTACTTGAGGTTGGAGAGGAATTTCATTCGTAAAGGTTGGTTGTCCCATCCTTTGACAAGGATCACATTGCTTCATATATCTCTTCACATCTTTGTACAGAGATGGCCAATAATAACCAGTACCAATTATCTTGTGAGCTATTCTTTTCACTGAATAGTTTCCTCCACTTGGTTCATCATTACATGCCTGGAGGACGTCAAAGATTTAATATTCTCTTACACACTTGTGTAAAACTAAATCAGGACCACAATTAAATAGCATTCTATTTAACCATTTAAATAGTGCACTGGTTTTGATTAACTTATTTATTTGTTTCTTAGTGATAGGAGGAAACTTCCCTATCGTAAGATAATTTTCCATATCAGCAAACCATGGTGTATCAGTTGAAATAAAAAACAATTATTCATTTGGAAAGTTGTCCTTGATTGGATCTTACTCCACTATAGTGGTTAGTCTTGACAAGAAATCAGCTACCACATTAGATTTACTTGGATTGTCCATAATGGTAATCTCAAATTCTTGTAAAAGAAATAACCATCTAATTATTCAAGCTCTAACCATTGGTTTTTTCAATAAACATTTAATTTTTGAGTGATTTGTATGTATAAATATTTTGTACCCTGTAATTTTATGTCTAAACTTATTAATTGCATAGATCACAACAAGAAATTCTTTTTTAGTGGTGGTGTAATTTCTTTCAGTGGGAGTAAGAGTTTTTTTAAGGTAATATATAGCATACATTTTCCCTTCTTTATCTTTTTGTCCCAAAACTACACCAATGGAATTATTTGAGGCATCTATTTGGATATGAAAAGGATTTTTCCTAATTAGGTCCTCTCAATATTAGGGCAATGATTAATCTTTCTTTGATTTCTTCAAAATCATGTTGACAATTTTCATCCAAAATAAATTCACATTCCTTGGTAATAAAATTGAACATGGGGGTAGAAATTTTAATAAAGTCCTTGATAAAGCATCTATAGTACCTAACATGTCCTAAAAATGAATTGATATCAGTGGCGATCTAAGGAATAGGTAAGTCTGAAATAATTTTGATTTTGTTTTGATCAACCTAAATTCCTTGTTTTGAAATGTGGTGTCTTAATACAATCCCTTAATCAACCATCATTAACCATTTTTCATGACTAAGAGATAGATTGTGTTGCTCACATATCATTAATAATCTGTCTAAATTCCTCAAAGCATCATCAAATGTTTCTCCATGCATAGTGAAGTCATCCATATATATCTCTACATAGTCATTTGTTAGGTCTAAAAAAAATTCTAACATAGCCCTTTGGAAGGTTGTTGGAGCATTGCATAATCCAAAGGGTAATACCCTACATCCAAAGGTACCCCATGGACATGTAAATGTAGTTTTATCCTGATCCTTAATAGAAAATCTGATTTGATTGTATCCACTAAATCCATCCAAGAGGGAAAAGTAATGTTTACCTAAAAGGTTGTCTAAGAATTGATCTATGAATGGTAAGGGGAAATAATCTCTCAATGTGGCTTTGTTCAGTTCCATATAT
This sequence comes from Taxus chinensis, assembly GCA_019776745.2. NCBI lineage: Eukaryota > Viridiplantae > Streptophyta > Pinopsida > Cupressales > Taxaceae > Taxus > Taxus chinensis. The sequence continues at coordinate 566,633,370 of CM034147.1, forward strand.
TCAAAAAAAATTCTATATTTTCCATTCTTTTTAGGGACAATTACAAGAGGATAAAACACTAGCTATCTGAGATAGGGTAGATAAAACCTACTTGTAATAGTTTTTTAATTTCATGTTTAACTATATCCCTTAAGGTTGGATTAATCCTTCTCTGAGGTTACCTAATTCATCTAATGTTTTCAGTATAGATGTGATGGGTGCAGATACTTTGGTTGATTCCTTTCATATCTATGTAATCCCAAGTAAAATAGCTAGTATGGTTTTTCAGAACATCAAACAATTTAGCTTCATCATCATTCTTCAACCAGATGTTAATGTTTAAAATTTTACCCTGCTGAATCTCAACATGTTTGATCCCAATGTGTGATGAATTGATTTGTTAAAATGGTTCCATTAAAGTATTTATTGAAACTCATATGGAAAAAACATATGATATGTAGCAACATCTCCAAAAGTTCCTTGAGACAGAATACTGGAAAAAGGATAGTATGAAGAATTATGATACTTATCTTGTTGTAGGCTGAACTCTTCATCACTGTTGCTTTCCAGAAATTCTTCACCATTTACTAATGTATTTAAAACTGAGGCTATTGATTCTTCCTCTCCCCATGAGAAATATCATTCCTTTAGAGTGAAATTATTTACATTCACAAGGAATTGTTGTTGTTGTGATTCCGGAACTAAATGTGTTGATTCCAGAACCAAGTCTGTAGGTTCCGGAACTAAGTTTACTGGTTCTGGAACTATTTTTGATTTCCTCAAGGATAATTGGTGCCCATTCAATGGTTGATTAATCATATCTTCTACTTTTCATATGTGATCCTGCAATGTGATTATGGCAAACGAAGACAAATGTTGCTTATTAGTATAAGGAGAATCAACCCACAATTGTTCTTGATTATCAATAAAAGGTCATGCAAAAGGATATATGGATTTTTTTTAGAATTCTTACCATTTGAGATAGTCATATCCCTTGACTTGTAATAAATTAAGGAAACAACTGTAGCTAACCATGGTCTGCCCAAAATAATGCGATAACCTAATTTTTTACCTTTTGGCTACAATATAAGGAAGTCAAATGGATATTCCCATGACTCCACCATAACTACCACATATTCAATAACTCCTAGTTTTCCTAAATACTGATCTACCATTTGTAATATGGTGTTAGTAGGCTATATAGATATTAATGGAAATGTTTTCAAAGTGTCAATTGTCATTACATTTATAGCCACTCCCAGATCTACCAAAATGTTATGTATATCTTTATTCCCTATATATACAAAAATAACAGGACTTCAAGGATCTCTATATTTAGGAAGCAAATTTTTTCCTACTAATAAATAAGCAAGTTTCCCATCTATTTTGATGGTCCTTGGGTACTACTTCTTTCTTCCAGGACTTTTCAAACATAGCATTTTGATTAATTTTTTCAATTTTGGAATGTCCTTAATTACTTGTAACAGTGGTATTTCAATATATCCTTAGTTCCTGCACCAATTAATATTCCTTGATTTCTATAGCTTCTTTAAATCTCTCTAGAAATGGAGTCTTAATAGATTTTCTATTTGGCTCCTTATCTATCTCTTTTACATATTTCTTGGGAACAATCATACTAGGGGTTTCAGTTTCTTCTATCATTTCAGTGATTATAACAGGTGGATTGCTAACTATTTTTCCATATCTAGCTTGAATATCCTTATAATCCATTTCATTCAGATCAACTGATTTTTTTGGTTTTGTTCCGTAGACGGGAGTTGTTATTTTGTTTCTTGGGTTTGTTATTGCCTGTGTTGGCATTTACGTTTGGACTACATTTTCAGCCTGTGAATTTTGTGCTAGAGATCCCATTATGGCTTGTTGGTTATGATTTGGATATGTTTTCTCTTGCACATAATTACTAGGGCCCCATCTAGGTTGTGAACAAGCATAAGGATTTCCTTGACAAGCCGAAGGTTTTTGATGCCCCTAGGTTTATGAATCTTGACTTACCCAATCCTGAGGATTCCATGTTGGCTAAGGTACCTAAGGTGGTTTTACCCAATTTTGTGGTACTTTCTGAGCTGCCCATGGCATCATCCAAGGATTAAGAACTGATCTTGGCATAAACTACACTTGGCTAGGTTTTCTCTAAACAAAATTCAATTCTTCTGTTGTGGATGATGTACTGGTTTATTTGAATTGATTCTTTATGAGTGGAAGAAGAGAACAAACATGAATATCATGTTCTTTAGATTCAGAGATAAGACATACTTATGTTTTATCCAAAGGACATTCCCTTATTGCATGTTTCTTACTGTATCTAGGACAATATATGGCTAATGGTTTAGTTTTGGCATTTTATTTAGCTTGTAATCCATCTGTAGTAGAGGTTAATTGAACTAAACTATCTATTTTAAAGTTTGCTAATTCATTCATTAGTTTGTTTATATCTGGATTCAAACTTTTCACTGATTTTCCCTTCCTAAGTCCACCCCTTGTTCTGGAATAGCTTCTACAAATGTCTTTAATTTCATTCATCCTTAATTGATCCATGTTTCCACCTCCTATCACGTTAAGAGATTCCCTAGATTCATCTTCTAAACCTTTAAGAAAAATTGTTTTTCTTAACTCTTCTTGAAGTACAAATCCATACCTTTTACTTACAAAGAAAAACCTATCCAAATAATCTTCTATATTCTCATTTTCCTCCTGCTTGATTTTGAAAATATCGTCCTTCCTATTTCTCCCTCTACAGTAATCTTGATATTTTTCTAGGAAGGAATTTTCCATTTGTGTCCAAGTGGTAATAGAGTTGGATGCTAATCCCATGAACCACCTCATTGTTGCATCCTTCAAAGTAGATGGAAACAACTTGAGTTTCTGATTATCTGTTTTATAGTCAAAGGTTTGACATAGTACCTTAAACATAAACAAAAATTGGTCAGGGTATTTGGATGATATCCCTATAAATGTGGGTAAATTTTCAGATGAAATATTTTTCATTAGTGTATCATCATCATCCAATTGAATTGGATAAGTAAATTTCCTATCATGTTCCCTTTCATCTTATCATGCCACTTTTGAAGTATTTTCTAAACTTATTTCATAATCAATGTGGTATGTTGTATGCCTTGGGGAAGGTGAAAAATCAGGAGTAGGATGTTGACTACTAAATTGAGAATCAAAACTACCTTAAATGGATCTTGAGAAATAATCCTTCTCCTAAAAGTTCAACTTCCTTCTGATGACTGATCCAAGAATTCCAAAGGTGCCAATTCGACTTCTTTTCTTATAGGGGATAATGGTTCCTCCAATTCTTGGTCAATTTCCTTATTTAAACTAGAGGATGATATTTTTTGTAGAAATCTACCCTAGGATTCTCTTTTTCTACTCATAAATTTTGTGATAGCTTAGGGAAGATTTCTTCAATTACTAAATGTATGATTATTGCTCTTGTTGACACCTAATTAGAAAATTATAACTAGTGGGTCCCCAGCAACGACACCAAAAATGATGGGTGTCATTTTTCCTTTCATTTAATCAACTCTCTATTGATGTCATATTCAAACTAGGGGTGTGTTTAAAGCTATATGCAACAAGAGGAATCTTGGAAATCTAGTAATTGATTCTAGGTATTTTGTATTTTTATGGGGGATATTTTCAATCTCTTAAGGACTTCTTGGTTAAAAACCTTATTGGAATCAAACTATGAAAACATGTTGGGAGTAAACACACTTTACAAAAATGAATTGCTGGAAATAAACACACTTTTCCTTGGAAGTAAACACACTTTTCCTTGGAAATAAACACACTTTGCAGAAAGGAATTTCTAAAAATAAACACACTATTGAAAGTGCTGGAAAATGAAGGAAAGAAAATAAGAATCTAATCTAGAAACCTACAAGAATGAGTATACAACAAATTTTAACTTGAAGAATTAAAAGTGATACAAAATTAATAAATCTAAACTATTTTCTATAAAAATATAAATACCAATAACGAAGATCCTGGTTCTTGGGGGAGTGGGCCCTTACTCCTCCTTGAATCAGGATTTGACAATTTTAAAATTCTCTCAAAATAGAAATGTCTATTTTATTGATAAAATGTTATGCATTACAAAAACGTGTTGGATCTATGTATATCAATCTATATCTATCTCTTGTTCTATATCTATATTCCTCCCTATGTTTATCTGCAGGTCCATATATATATATATACTTCTTCTAGGTGTGCATTTATGGCCAAAATTGTTCCACTGATACGATGGACCTGAAATGTGCCCATAATAGATGATGAATTTAAACATGGCTGGTCATACAGCTGTGTGATAATTATCCTAGATATACGAGAATGGAGAGTTGAAAGTATTATAAGCTTCTCCTGGTTGATAAGATCATTGATTTGATAAATCACTAGCCATTTGGAATATATTCTTATCAGATCTGGAACTTTAAAAGAGTTCCGGAACTAAAGGAAATCATTCTAGTTCTAACTGAGAGATTTTTAGAGCTATTTGCAGGAGTTCCAGAACTAATTATGATAATTCTAGAACTAAGTACTAGAGTTCCATAACTAAGTCTAAAATTTCTAGAACTCAGTAACAGAATTTGTAACTATGTGGTGGAGTTCTATAACTAAGTCTGGTAGTTCCAAAACTAAACTATATTGATTCTAATGCCTCCAAAAACATGCAATCCAATTCATATTTGTTCTTCCACTTGATTGTGACCTGTTTTATTACAAAACTGAGTTTCCAAAACACTTTGTTAGGAATTACAGATATTTTAAACATTAGAATCACAATCAATAAAATATGGACAATTACATCCTAACTTATATCAGATCAAACAAAAGTCACAAAATACAATGAAAATTAATAAAAAAGGAGAGTAAGATGAGATCATTTATCATACATTTAATAGGCATATTTTTGCGTCATCAGACGTCCCTTGGAAAAAAATAGAGATACTATGGAGGCCCGAATGGAAATCTTGTGCAAATCGATAAGAAGCTCTATCAGGCATGATAGGCTCTATCGATTAAGTTGTTCTACTTTTTACTAAGTTTTTTCACTAAAATAACTCTACTCTTGGAAATAAATGAGTTTTTATGATATGTTTATCTTGCATTCATGTTTTTGTTTTTCAATGTATTTACCTGGTTTAAATCATTGTGTGATGAAGATTTGATTTGGGTTTTTTTCTTTGTTGGAAAAGTGAACAAATTAGGCATTAACCACTATTTGGAATGAATGTATGAAAATCTTGTGGTCTTCTGTTGACTGTTAAAAAAATAGTATAGAAGGGTTCACTGTTGTTAAAGATAGGAGCTAGGTTTGTTTATTTTATTGGGTGAAATATTGAAATGGGATATCTTCTATTGATCTTGAAATGATTTCTAATCTTTTTATATCTGTTTGAACTATGCTAGATTAGATAGTTTGACTCAACGTTTAGGGAGTCATTTTTGGTTGGAAAACAATTATAACATGTTATATTGTTGCTGAGTTGAGACATTTTGGAATCTGAGAACTTTGTTGGATTGCTATGGAAGAAGTATGTTTCGGGTTTTGGTTCCTTCTTGTTTGAAATTTGATTAATTCATACTAGCTTTTGCTTGAACTTTTATGACGTCAAGTTTTTTACTTGCACCTATAAGTCGTGAGTAGATTTTTTAAAGACTTACATGACTCTGGGTTTGAACGAACCTCCTTGTTGCAATCTGTCTGATAGTAGGGCCTAAAGTTATCCTATGGTCATGATTTTGAAAAGGCTTATTGAATGTTTACACATATTTTTTGAAATAATATTTCGTTCTACAGAGATTATCTTTTCAGTTTATCTTGTTGGATTTATTGGATCCTAAAATTTAAATTTGATATATATAGATGTTATTGAAGTAATGTGATATCTAAGATGAATTATGGATTAGTGAAGTCTTGACTATCTTAAGGAAATGAGTTGGAATGTTTTTGGTTTTACTCTTCTCCTTTTGAGCTCAAATTTGAGCACCTAACTTGGGGTCATGCCACTTTTGTTGTTCTTCCTTGTGGTCAAATCAGGATTGCATTATTTCCTTTCTTACCCTTTAGAATATTCCTTTGATTCTTGTGAATTTGGGAATATGGGTTGGCTTGACTATAAATATTTATTTATTTTCTTCATTTACCATCAAGGAATGTGTAAGATTTATTGCTATAACACTAAAAAAGAAACTATGGTCACATAAGATTACATTATTTAATGGTACTTTGTCTCTCTCTTGAAGGTAAGATTAAAGAAATGTATAGATTGATGATATTAACATTGGGGATGAGTTTGAATGTTTAGTTGTTGTTTGTTTCTTCGAGTACTGTTACTAACTGAATTTATTTGAACAACTCTTTTACTCGTATATTTTGCACTACTCTATCTATTCTTATTGTACACTGAGAGAACATTATCTTCAGTTTTTGACTTGCATGTTGCATTGGTATATCTCGATTCAGTACCGAATAATTGTATGTTTTCTTTGTTTGTTAGTGTAGAATGATTTCTTAATCGGATCGACCTCTACTCTTTTATTCCCGATTTGTATTCCTCTTTTTTAGGATGGAATAATGATATCTTATTTCATCCTTGTGTGTTGACATCCTTCTCTCTATTCTGGGTTAAGGTATTCAACACTGTTCTCTTCAAGCTCTGAACGAATGTATACATTATTCTCTTTCTCCCTCTTTTTTTCTTCTCCTCATCTATATCAGACCTTTGTAAGGATCTGACTTGATCGGTTGTATTACTTTGATGGATTAAAGAGTGGGTATTTGTAGGATATACCTTTACTTCTTCTCCTTTACTTGTTAGGGATCTAATTATGGTGATGTGTGATAAATTCTAGGTGTATATAAATGTAATTTATGCTCTATCGAACCTGTTCATGTTAACCTAAAACTTAGGCTAGAGTTTGGCTTTGAATTTGGATGTAGTATTTTAATATAGGAAACTCTTCCTTTAAGATGTTGATGGTTCATCCTAATTTTTTTCATAAATATTGATTGATGTTTTCCTTAGATATTCTATGATGGAGTAAGTTAATGCTGAGTATTGTAGATCATTTCTTCCTTAAAATAAATCTATTTTTGTTAATTATTAGAGTTAGTAACTTTTTTTTATTTAGATGGAATGAGTTAAGAAATGAGCTATAAATATCTATAGTAGGAATGTGGTAAGTAATTTGGATGGAATATTATTTATTTGGTATAAAATTCCTTACGAAATCATTGGCTGAACATTGTTTGATTACATCATGATCTTTACTTAATGTTAATATTGCCTAACACTTTGTTGTTCCTTTCATGAATGTTATTTGTTTATGATGTATATTTCTGTAATGCTTTAGCTATTTCATAAAACCAGAGTTATTTTTATGAAACAATTATTTGAAACCATATTGTTTTAATGCTTAGTGATTATCATGCTAAGTTCAATGAACTAACCTGTGCTGGAAAATTTTTCATATGGACTTTGTAAGTGATAAAAGGAGACAAGTTATTTTATGATGTTACTTTTATTTACCTAAAGACTGTATCTTTTATAAGGAAATATGATTCATTGTTGAAATGTATTGTAAGAGGAAAATTTTTATTTATTATTGAGTTTATTGATACTATTTGACATTAAATATGTCTAAAATGTTTGGACTTGTAAAGTATGTATTCCACTTAGATGAATGGAAAATATTGTGGGTTATTTGTAATTTATGTGCCATTCTCTTTGTACATTGTGTGAAGGAAATTGTAGGATTATCTTTATTCTCTAATATTCATACCTGTATGGAATCCTTTCAGTTGAATTAAAATGAATTAGGTGGTAGGGGAAATAGATACACTATCCCTTTATTAAAATATAATTTAACAAGTTGGCATTCATGGCTGATCATTTAACTAAATCAGTATGATTTAATAAAGTGGTGTTAGTGAAAATTGATTATGATAGCTCAAATAATGTAAGGGGGTTGCAATGAACCCTAATTTTTAATAAGAAAGAGGAAGATGAACTACCTATTGACCAATACCTTTAAAGGTATAAGACAATTGAAAGGTAAACATGAACATTTAGCAAGTATAATTCATCTAAATGAAGTCTAAAACAAAGAGATCTAATTTGGAACTTAAACAAGCTAAGAATGGATGAGTAAATTGAGCGAACCATATTATTTGATTGTTTTTTATGTTTTATTAAACTGAATCCTAAATTAGGAAGGTAATATAAAAAAAGAAGGAGAAATCTTGATGTTTCAGCAAAGCAATTACAACTCAATGTTAGTTGGCAATCTTAGGGGTTAATGAAACTAGGGATTCAACAGGGTTGTTGTAATTAGACCTTAATTATAGAAAATAATTAAGTAATGAACTTATTTAAGGATATGTACATCCATATGGGATGAATCAGATGGATGTTGGAACATTCCAATTACAGAACAATACCTTAGTGAAGATTTGGGTCTTCGCAAGGATAATGTGCTGAAATTGACATGTTGTAACAGCCTTCAGGGTTAAATCACTTAGATTTACGTAACTCAGAATTGTTCTTAGTTATACCTTAAGTTAGGTTATAAGTATGATTTAGTGTTGGGGACATCTCAATGACTTAGGATAACCAAACACATGTGATTGACTTAGGTTGATTGAGTATGCCTATGTATCCTTAGTCCTGCTAAGTAGTCCTCTACACTAAACGATGTTACTACCCTTGGTTAGGGTAAAAAATCGAATAAGTGGACTAAAAGGAGTCAATACAGACCATTCTAGATTAAAAAAATGAAATGGGGTGAAGGAAATATTTTTTTTGATGGGTATGCCATCTAGGAATAGTAATATGAACATTATGTTGGAAATATTTTGCCAAAGTATCGCAAGTTACTGGTTGTATTGTCTTACGTCACCTAGTTTAAGAAGTGAGATTTCATATGAATATTTGTAACAAATATTCAGATAGTACTCTTAAATAGAACACTTAATTCCTTGAAAATGTTAAGAGAACCAAGTGTACCTAGTATACAATTCAATGAGTTAACATGAGAGATCGATATGATACCAAGTCATGAAATGAGAGACTGGTGTTTCACCGAGTCATTACAACTACATATGGTTATCTACTATGAGATTTATTGGCATGGAATGTGTGTTATAAATTATGATTATTTAGAACAGAGTATATTCATATATAAATTTTTTTTTTTTTTTTTGTTTCTAAAGTCTTAAAATGGAAATATTGCAAATCACTTGTATCTCTACTATGCCATTTCTGTGAGTGCCCAAGAAATATTCAAACCTTCTATCCATCATTCCCAAATACTTCTCAAGAATCCAAGAAGCTCATTTATCTGTGCATCATCACCTAGGCAATTGAATACACTTATAAGAGCAAGCAATCCTCACTTAATCTCATTGCATCACCATAAACACATATGAACCTAATACATCATCCAATTTGTCATTAATGTGGTTTTGCATCAATGACAACTCCTAGAAGGACCACATGCCAACACATCACTCATAAATTTATATAATCATTATCATCACTATAATAATAATAATAATCATCATATATATATATACACAGACACACATATCAAATCATTATTCTATACATCAAAAAAATACATCACAATCTCTCGAAATGCATCATCATTATCTAGGTGGCTCAAGAATCCTCACCTCCTTGGGGTTCTCTATAGATTCTTTGTGCCAAATATTCTATGATAGATGTTGGGGTTGCGTGAGCAAGAGACTCCGCCCTAGATTAGGATCTAGAGGCCTCTCCCTATGCTCTCACTAGCTGTGTCTCTAGTCTCGTGATCCTCTTTATAGCAATCGTGAAATATGATATGCATGTTTCCTTCTACTAAACTAAGGAACCTTGTGCCCATAGTAATATCCACATCATAACATATATGTTCTCATGTATTCTAGTGCCTCTATATCTCTCTATCTCCATAGTGTCCTGAATACCTTTTCAACTAGCCAAAATGCTCCTACCAACTCACCGGCTAATGGCATTGTGGGGTACACCATGAATGAGGTATTATGAGAATTTAACACTAGATCTAAGATATCATGGTGTGCACTAAATCATCAAGTGCCACTCCTCTATCATCCACTCTGTAAAACTCAATAGTTGACTATAAATATCAATATAATTCATAAAATATAATCATCTATATAGGCATAGTAAAAAATATCACATTCATACCGAGTCACCTGAATTTCTCAATGATGATCTTCCCATCTTTGTAGCAAGCCAATACCACCTTAACCTCATTAAATCTCTGTGATATCCATTTTACTTATTATTCCCACCTATCTCGGGGCACCAAAATCATATGGCCTTTAGGGCGATCCCTAGTCTTGTCTCATAGTTATAGGGCCATCTTCATACCCAATGACATTAGGTAACCACCTCTTAGACATTGAATCATGTGCTCTCTAAGCCATGGCTCTAGTTTTTTCTCCTCTCCTCCTCTACTATTAGAACCAGCCATGTCTATATCACCCACCTGTGGGTCTAGGTTAGTAGGTCCTCCATTGGAGTACTCATCTAAGCTCTCCACTGTAATGATTTCTGGTGGGTCCTGACTATCCCCACTCCTCTATATTTGTCTCCATTCCTATCTCATAGCTACTCATACTCTTTGGGGCTGTAATTATGGTACTCTATCCACTTCTATCACTGTCTCTCTTATATGTCGTTGTCTATATGCTGGTAGTGGTGGTATCACAACAAGATCGGGCATCCCAGACTGTTTGGGCACCGTTGTAGACACTAAAAATTAGGTCACACTCCCCTTTCGTCCCTCGACATTATAGGAACCCTTTATTACAATTACCTAGCCATGGACCCCTTCACCCCACTAATATTAATTTAATTAATTTAAGTAAATAAATGCATTATCCTCACTATATTTATTATTTAAATATCTTATTTAAATAATATCTACACATACAATTCACTTAGACACCTCACCAAGCTAACTCAACCTAAGACCTATTCTTGGCAAGTTTCCATAACTAACTAAGACTTACCCAAACCCTAAAAATCAATGCCTACATTCCCTCTAACCACATTCCTACATGCTCACAAGAGGCTCCGAGTCTAATCCATGGGATAATGACATGAGATCCAGGGAAATCAGGAGTATCTCCCTAGTTTAGCAAACCTAGGAAATACTGCCTTGACTGACGTCGGTTACCCCTAACCGTCACCGGTTAAGACGGACCACCGCCGGTTACCCCTTTTAACCCAAAACAAAATTATTCTCAAGGTTGGAAGTTGAAAGTTGGAAGAAAGAAATTTTACGAGAAAGATAAAATATCAGAGAGATAACACATCTTTAGAGAGAAAATTCCAATGAAAACTCACATCCAAGGAAGGAGATTGAGTATCTTCTCTTGCACAACCATCCCAACCGCAATCTGATCTATCCAAGAAAAGAGGAGTGTGCATGCAACCCATGCAAAATCTTTTCTTTAGTTGGTAATCTATTGCAGCCTTCAAACCCATCATCAACACCTCTATCCTTCACACACATACCTTCAAGAACAAAATCCTAAGTATAACGTCATACTTCTCTAGTTTATTTCATTTCATCATTATTTTATCACCCATTGTTTATCTTTCTCCGTATTGACCTTATCCAACATTTTCACCTCCATAGACCCATTAAAACCTCACAAAAGCCTACTCCAGTCACCCAATACCTCATTCTGACTAACCAAAATCCTTTGTGTAATCACAAAGGAGACCAAAACCCTATTCTATGACATTTCCAGATCTCATAGTAATCAGCAGCGGTTATACCTAACTGCCATCGGTCATCCTGACTGACATCGGTCTCTGTGTTTTCCCACATAGCCTTAAACAGAGACCTACCCCACCTAATTTTATCTCACCCTCACTCACCTGTGACCTATCCGAGACCTTTAACAGACCTATAGAACCCAAAACCAGTCATTTGACCATTGGATTCTATTCTAGCTTAGCATGTTAGATTACATCTATTTTATTATTGTGTTTTAAGTGAGATACCTAAATCATTTTGAAATAACAATAGGATTTACTCTGTTTACAACATTAATTTTTTTTAAACAATGGACTGAAAGCCATCTAGGAAGTACCATACTTCCTGGATCTAGCATATGCTAGGAAGTTCACTACCCATATTGTTTAATTTCTTCTGGTGGTCTTGTTTTCATTACAAGTAGTTCCTCCTAGCCAAAAGGAAGCTCTCACAATCAGATGTGAATTTGGAACTCATACTCGCACAACAACCCATCAACTGACATTTGAACATGTATTCCTCCTACACCTGTTACCCTATCTGTTTCGTCAACACTTCAAAGAAACAATCTAAGAGAAAGGTGAAACATTTTGGCACGCCCAGTGGGATCCGTCCAGGGTTCCTTGCATTTCATTCATTCCTAGGAAAAAATTGTGTGTTTGTTTCCCTTCTAAAAAGTGTACACACTAATTTCCTTCCCTGGTAATCCACTTCTTCTTTCTATTTTCTCTAAACAAAACTTTTCTTTTGGTGTAATTAAAAAGAATCATTTCTTCATGTTTTCTGCATTGTAGTGAAAGAACATCCCTCTTCCCCTTCATATTATTGTGTCATCCAATTTCACATTTTCGATTTGGTTTTAAAAAAATTGCATTCCATTCTGATTTATTGCATTAGATCACATTAATTGAGGGAAACCTATATGCTGGAGGTCATGACCAGCTGATGGTTGACAAATGAATCATAGAAAAGCAATTATGTCCTTTTCTCTTTCTCCGAGTCTTACCAAACCTCACAAAAATTAAAAATACATACATTCTTAAACAACATCTTACCTAGAATATGATTTAGGTGATCACACGATCATGGCACAGTGGGCAACCAAATCGTTATTCTATCAAGTCATACTTCAGAGTGAAGCCCACCTCCAAAATAACATACCTGAAACATCACCCCTTTAGATCTCCTTCTTTGTAGGAAGAAATCCTCACCAAAAACTCTATTTCACAACTCATGTGTCAGTCCCTAACTAGCATAAGCTAAAAAAACATAATAGAAAGGGCACTCCTAGGATCACATTTTCTTATTGTTTCTGCTTTGCTTATGTTTTGAGGTGAAATATCACGTTCATCACTTTTTTTTTTTCATCCTTGCATACTCCTCATCATAACTAGTGTATTTTGGCTTCACCTGAGTGTGCCTAGGCCATATCATCATCAAAACTAGAATTTTGGGTCTAATTCTAAATCAGATTTTAATTCACAATCACTTTCTTTCATCATTGTTTCAGTTTCACAGTAACCGTCATTGGTTACCTCTGAACGCCATCGGTTATACCCAACCAATGTCAGTTCTAGGTCATTTTTCTAACCTACTCAAAAGGAAATTTTACTTCACTTTCTTCCACTTCTCATAGTCTTTGTCACTATCATTTTATTCCCATTGACGTTTTACACACCCCTAGATTTGGCATACTTGTCAGATTTTTGCCTTCTGCCTCGTTGTTTACTCAGTGTCAATTTTCTACAGTAACTAGTAGTGGTTACCCCTGACCAACATCATTTTTCCCTAATCAGCATTGGTTATCCTATTTCACATTCCACCCACCATTTGTTACTTCATCCCATTTTTATCACCATATTCACTTGTTCCTGCTATTCTCTGTATCATTTACAGAGAAGCCACCCAACCTGATCAATACCGGTTAACACGGTGCTGACCCAAAGACAAGCAAGCACCCTCATGTTCCACGCCAGTTGCCAACCACTCCCACCTAGCCCTTCACCACCTTCTATTTTATCACCAGCCATGGATCCCATCCAGCCTACTACCATCGCTACCAGAGATGAGGATTTTGCATGACTCCTTGACAAGAACCCTACTGCCTTGTAGTTTTACCTCTCCCACTCATCCAATCGAGATGCCTCAGGTCAGTTGATATATGACATGCCTGTATCTATCCCCCTAACTCTCACACCCACTTCCACATCAGCCCCATCTAGCTCCATGCTACCTACATCTACCTTACCCCCAGTCATTTCACAGTTAGGTTCTATACCCAATATGACTGCAGTGTCTGTTACCTCTATGGTACCCATTACCTCTACCATAACCTCGACAACTACCCCAAACACAACCTCATCCACCCTTAATGTCTCACACATGCTTGTATCTACATTACCACCTCTAGTTTCGATGAATCCTACCCCATTTCAGAACGTGGTTCTTTCCATTTTACAATCATTAGCCCCTATCACCACTAGGGTTACCATGACCCTTCCACCCCCATATACATACTACCAACAACCACCTATTTCATCTATTATTAATTCTGAGTATGTACCCCCTATTTCATTGCCTTCTTCTCCACCACCCTACATGGCAGCCCCATACAATGGAATGCCACCCCCATTATATGCCCAAAAGAAACCTCCTCACACTATAGGAGGCATCCAATCATCACAACCCACCAATGACCTAATTAAATTGATGTTGGACAAGATGCAGACACTGGAGGGCATTAGTTTCCGGCTCCTGCAACACTCTCACCTATGACAAGATTTGTAATGAGCCTATTCACCCATCCATTCCTATCCATTCATACCCTATGAATTGGGAAATTCCTAAATTCAACCACTTCAATAGTAAGGAAGACCCACAACATTATTTGCACTCATTCAAACATGGGTGTTATCAGATTACTCGTGATGATGCTTTTATTTTGATAACCTTTCCCATGTCCCTCACTAGACCTGCATTAGATTGGTATAGTGGGTTACCTAAAAACTCTATATTTTCATTCAATTAGGTAGCCCAAGCTTTCTTGGATCATTTCTATATCAATATCACCAAGAAGGTTACCATGACCAATCTATATTCCACATGTCAGTACAAGGATGAATCTATTGCAGATTTTGTCACTCACTGGCACATCCTAATCAATCAACTTACCTTCCAACTACCACAAACTGAACTCATCAAGCTCTTCACATGAGCTTGCGATAGACATATCTCCTTGACCTTACAGGTCCAAAATTTTTGAATATTCGATGAGGCATTCACTATCACACAAAATTTAGAGATTCAGGCCATCGAAGAGAAAAAAATCCAATTATGAAATAAGAATTTGGCATTCAAGTTGAATGAAACCTCTTCTTCTTCCAAACCACCTAACCAATTATTCAAAGGCTAAAGGTACCACTAATGTAGTGGTACTCAAGGCCAGACCAACCCATCTATCTAATTAGGCTACACCCTCATCTAATTTATCACCTGTCTAGAATTTTCGATTCAGACAAGAGTGGTTAAAATATAGCCCAATTGGGGAACCTTACTCTTCTATCTTAGAAAATGTTATCAAATCTGGAGCCATCACCCCTTCCACCCATAAAACCACACACTAGTTTTGACCCTACTCACCCCATGTCCACATGGTATAAGGAGCATGATTTCTGTAACTATCACCGAGTGAAGGATCATAGTGACAACAACTGCATCACTTTCTAGAATATTGTCCAATAAATTATAGAGAAAGGTGAGTTAACCATGGATAATACCAATGCTACCCCAACCAAAATCTACAAATCTTCCAAAAACCATTTCCCAATCATGCCCCTTCATCCAATCAAACTAGTGAGACATCCGCTCATGATACCCATACCTGTAAGGTTCACGTAATCTTTAACGAGGTACCTGTCACCTCTTAATTACCTCACATACCTTCCATAGAGGAAATCATAGCTCAAAATCCTCCTTCCACATCTGAACCAACCTCCACCGTTCCTTCACCAATAGAGGAACACCTTTCATCTCCTACATCACCTATGGAGGGGTCTTATGCTAACATTGAAACCATCTCGCCCCTGACTTCTCCACTTAGAGAACCTTTGCCTACCATACCTCCTCCACCCATAGAGGAGCACCCACTAGCTCATCCACCTGTAGAGGAGCACCCATTACCTCCTCCATCCAAAAAAGAGAACCTATCCATTCCTGCACTTGTAGAGGAACTCCCATCATCTCTTCCACCCATTATAGACCAAGTGGAGATACCTTTGCCTCTTGGCGAGCATTCTCCATTAGCTACCCAACATCCAATAGACCTACTTTCAGCTCTCTTACCCATGAAAGCTGAATTTGTCCAATTCCCCATATCTAAGATGCATTTTACAGGAAGTCCCATTAGGTCCTCACCAACTCCACCCATAGACATGGCATTCTCAAGTTTGGCTGATCACTTCGATTATGTGGATAGGGATTTATTATGGGGGTGCCTCTTACTCCCTGTCTCAACACAGATGCATAGATCCCTCAATGAAACCTCCATCATCTACCCAAACACATTTCCACCCATCAAACCAAATACAACTTACTGTTGTCGCAACCCCTTCCATGATACTCGTTAGCACTCACACCACACCCTTACCCATAACCCGACCTATATCTAAACCCCAAACCGACACCCAAAACATTTTCCTCCACTAAACCTATTGCCAATTTAGGGGTCACCCCAACCACCAACCTTACTCGTCCACCTATTAAAATAGATTTACCTACATCCACCAACATAAAAACCACACCTAATTCGACACCCAAACCAAAGAAAAAAACTCCTCGACCTCATACCCCTACCGCACCAATTATGCCTACACTTGTCCCGTCTACCTTAAAAACTCAGCTGTACAACATTTTTAATCACCCTTCACCCATCCATCAACCAATAACACAACAAACCATTCCTTCCTCACATACCTGTAGCCTACCTAGGCACACAACATGACTTATACCCCTCACCTATAGTCTCTTTACCACCAATACCTCAAACACCTTCAGCTGTTGCTTCACTACCTACTACACTTCAGTCATTGTCCCTCACATCCCAAGCATAACCTGCGTCATCTACCTTAATAGCACCCCTGTTATCCCCATGGGTAACTTTCCCCTCTTCCTCCATCTGCTTTTATTTCTAGAACTCGTACACCCACATCACCTTTACCCAATAATTTGTAACCACAAAACAAAACCCCACTACCCCACAACAAGGTACTCACAATAACCCCACAGTCTCGCTACCCATCCATCTATTGTACCACTACCCAAATGAACCTGACTGATACCTCAAACCACACCAGCACCTAAACCCATAGCTTGACCCATTCCTACTCTTCCAAAAATAATTCCCTAACAACTAACCACACCTACACCCAAACCCACATTCACTTCCCATTGCGATCCACTAGCAGGGTCCTATGCAAAAATTTTAACCAACCTCCTCAAGACTTTTGTTATCACATTACCGCCACTCCAACCTTATGACCCCCTCAAACCCAAGCTCCAAAGGGTTTGATCATACCAAAATTTGTGCATACCATCGTGTGTTAGGGCATGATGTGGAGAACGGTAAGGCCTTGAAAACCGTCCTTATCTAATTATGTCCACTAGAAACCAAATTTGATGATGACGACCTTCTTGATGAGGATCCTGCTTCACCAACATCCATTCCCACACTGCCTACTCAACAACCACAACCTCCACCCTCACAGCTCCTAGAACCACACATAAAATTTGAAATTAACATGGTTCACATTAGAGAACTTTCCACGCCACCACCTAAATATTGTTGTGCCCAACTGACCTCACAAGAATTTTCTCCTCTAATAGGTTTTTACCCTTCATGTCATTATACCACTTACCCTACACCTTATCCATTTGCCAACTTCCCTCAAATCAACATGGTACATGTCACTACACATGTGCAGAAGGGAAAAGAAAAGGTAGCTAACCCACTAACCAATCCTATATCCCAATATACCATCTACACCCATACTTGAAATAACTATTTGTGGCCCCACTTACCCCATCTCTAATGGCATCACACATTGTACCATGCTCAAACAACTACACCAATCTCCTCTCAAAATTTCCTTATATGACCTCATCCAGACCTCGAAATCTCATCGTCAAGCCCTCATGGAGGTTATTTAATCTATTGAGGTTTTACCCAATGACCCTACAACCGTAGCCTCCATCATCACACCCCATCATGTAGTTTCTCTTACCAAATTATGACCTTCATCCTCACCTCACCTTGTTCACCAAGTGGCCTCCCTCAGCTTCTCAAAAGAGGAGATCATGGCCACACCAAAACAATGACCCCAGACCCAGCCCTCTTCATCTCTATCCACATTTATGACATATAGGCACATCGTCTGATGATTGATGGAGGTGTTAGCATTAATATCATTTCATCCCATGCATTTTCTCAAATGAACATACCTAATAATTACATGCATAAACATCTGGTCATGTTGTGTACATTCGACGATGCTATCACCTCCACACTAGGTACTGTCATCCTTCACATTCGCATGGGCCCCCGCACTATTCCAGAATTTTTTTATGTTTTAGAAGGGGAATTATAATATAAATTTTTGCTTGGTAGACCCTAGATCCATGTCATGGGTTGTGTTCCTTCCACTTTGCATCGTCGTGTGAAATTTGAACACGAGGGACACACTTATACCATTCCAGTTGACCCATCACCTTTCAAAACATGCAACATGCTTTACCAACCCAATGATGTGCTCATACCTATCAAGCCATCTACCTCTGCAACTACTACCGCTTCACTTACACCTCCACCTACCAGTTACAGCCGTTGCTTTCACCGCACATACCTCCTCTATTCCTACCGCTATTATAACCTCCATGGCTAACCCATTAGCTACCAAATCCATTAACTCCATCTCCGCATCGACCTCTAACACATCATCCATACCAGCTACCTACATACCAACTACTGATCCCTTGGAAGGAGTTTTTCAATGCCTTACTCTGGGGACAACTGCTTATATAGTGTTAACACATTCCTTACTCCGCACGAGTATATAAGCCTTCACCAACACCCTAGCTATGACCACCGTATAGGAGAACACCTCGTTTATGGTCCTCCTCATCTTCGTACTAGTCTCACCTATGGCAGACTTGGTACTACCACCTACACACTTGAACCACCATCACAACCCCGCCCATTTTCTGCTGACTTCCAATCACTTACCAATCACCCTTTCTCCCACACCTTCCTACACTACTATGCATGGAAGGGTTTTAGTTTTGGATTTTATGAGCAAGGCTGCCATACTATTATTCCATCTACCACCTACAAACATAATGACCATAGTGGTATCAGCTTCCCCAAACCTCCTACTAAACAGGCCCACATTAAACTCATTGCAGTCCCTAGCCCTTCTCCGTCATCATCACCACCCTCACCGATGGAGCTAATGGATCCTGAATCTATCCCTCCTAAATTTTTTCTTTCATAAATACCATTTCCTTGGGGCCTTTGACTTATCAATGTGAAGGAGAGACCCCTTCCACTCTTCCATTCCTGTATCTTGAGTTGATCGATGACGACCACACCTACCATTAACGTCATTCAATATCAGGATGATGAATCCATACTCACCTACCTTGGTGTAGAAGACTCATATAATCATCAGTCATTACCCTATGAGACACAAACCATGTTGAATGAATCAACTATTAAGATAAACATTCATACTTAGGACGAACCGCACATCCTAAAGATCAAACAATCTTTAGATGTTGCTGAACAGGAAGCCATCACTTCTTTTCTCTGAGATCATAACCATGCTTTTGCTTGGTCTTACACAGACATGCCTAGTATTGACCCCACCATAGTGATCCACAATATCGTAAGCATTCCCGATGCAAAACCTATCAAACAAAAGCCAAGGAAAATTCACCCTTACATTTCTCTTCTCATCAAAGAAGAACTTTAGCGCCTATTTCCATTTCCTTCATCTTACCCATTGATCATCCTTGTTGGATTTCTAAAATTTTCCTTATTACTAAAGAAATAGGGGGACTTTGCATTTACACAGACTTCCATGACCTCAACCTCACCTACCCAAAAGATGACTTTGCCTTGCCTAGTATTGATCAACTGGTTGACCTCATCGTTGGTCAAAAGATGTTCTCACTCATGAATGGTTTCTCGGGTTATAACCAAATTTTTCTTACTCCAGAACATCAACACAAGACCGCATTCATTACACCTTGGGGAACCTTTTTCTATCGAGTCATACCTTTTGGCCTTAAAAACCTTGGTGCTACATATTAGCGTGTTATGACCTACATCTTCCATGATATCATGCATCACATATTGGAAGATTACGTGGATGATATCTTGGCCAAATCTAAACGTTGCTTCAAGAACATCACCGTCCTCAAAACCATCTTTGACTACCTCATTAAATATTACATCTGCCTTTAACCTAAAAAGTGTGTCTTTGCGGTTCTCTCTGGAAAACTCCTGGGATTTATTGTTTCCCCTCCATGGTATAGAAGTGGACCTTGCTAAATTTAATGCCATTCTAGAAATTCCTCCAGCTACTAACCTCAAAAAACTTTTTAGCCTGCAAGGTAAATTACAGTCCATTCACCGTTTCATTTCACAATTATCTGATCGGTGTCAACCATTTCATCATCTTCTTAGGAAGGATGTCTCCTTTAAATGGGATGATAACTATCACAAAGATTTTGAGTCCCTAAAACAATACCTCCTCTAACCATCCGTACTCATTCCATGTAAAGATGATAAACCTTTTTACCCTATATATATAAGCTACCGATCATTCCTTGGGAGCCATGCTCGCTCATCACAATGAACAACATAGGGAGCAGGTGGTTTATTACATAAGCCCTACTCTTTTGGACTATGAAACCTGATACAACCCATCGAGAAAAGATTTTCTTAGCCTTAGTTTTTCGTTGCCCACCAAACTCCACCATTACCTACTCAACCAAAAAAACCTATGTTGTGACCAACACCGATCCTTTACTCTTCATGTACACCAAACCTTATCAAAATAAGCATGCGCATGATGGCTTATGCTTCTACCTGATCTTGACCTCAAATTTATTCACTAAAAGTCCATTAAGGGCTAGGATATCACTGACCAACTGGTTGACACACCTATTTCTAGGGACCAACCCTCTAATTTTGAATTTCCTAATTAATCCATTGTTACCCTTTCCTGAGACAAACCCCCTTACGAAATGACATTGTTCTTCAACAGTTCCAAGTGTTAGACTGGTGGTGGGGACTAGTGTTATCCTCGTTCCTCTGGATGGAGAACCCATGACCTTGTCTTTCAAACTAGACTTTGAATGCACCAACAATATTTCTGAGTACAAAGTGCTCGTACTAGGTCTCCAAGCCACCTATGCCCTAGATGTCAAATCAATCCACATCTTTGGTGATTCACAATCGGTTATAAACTAAGTCAATGGTATGTACCAATGTCGTAACGAGATACTTCAAAAGTATAAACATCATGTAGACATACTTTTGACACCTTTGATCGTTACACCCTTCAAACCATCCCATGTTTAACCAAAAAATTTGCAGATACCATGGCCTGTTTAGCTTCCCAAATACCCGCTTCCCATGCCAATTCCAAAATATTTGTCACCATACAATGCCTCCATTCACCTTCTTATTTATCTCATGATGTTTACTCAATTGAAAATGGACACCCCTGGACCCAAGTGACCTTTGGTATAAACAATACTCCGACTACCTTTTCCTCTCCATCTTACCTCCTAATGTCACCCGTAATAGACAATGTGCCTTCCTTGAAAAGGTCTCCCTTTTCATTATCCTAGGGGGAATCCTCTATAAGCATGGATTTGATGGTATTCTCTTATGATGGCTCAACAGTTCTGAAATTCCTTATACCATTAAGGATATTCATGATGGCATATGTGGAGGACACTTTAGTGGCCTTACTGTTGCTAAGTGTATTATTCACCTAGGCTATTACTGGTCGACCCTTAACCATGATTGTTGTGACTATTTCAAACATTGTTTGAAATTTCAACAACATTCCAACCTTCATCATACACCCAGTCATGCCTTATAGGTCTCTCGTGACCTTTGGTCTTTCTCTCAATGGGGTTTGGATCTTGTTGGAGAAATCAATCCTCATTCTTCCTAGCACCATCAATGGATCATAATTACTACCGAATACTACAAAAAATGGGTCGAAGCCATACCACTCATCTCCATGAAAGCTGAGGAAATACGTGAGTTCATAAACCATCACATCATTTTCCTCTTTGGTGTCCCTCATCGCCTCATCACTAACAATGCAAAACAATTTGAAAATAAAACATTGCAAAAACTTTGCGATGCCTTCAGCATTCAGCTTAGTTTCTTATCACCCTATTACCCACAAACCAATGGCCAAGCCAAATCCAATAACAAAACCCTAACAAAAATCGCATGAAAGTGGTTGATGATATTAGAAAGGATTGGCATATACACATTCCTTTTTCCCTATGGGCATACTGCACTAGTATTCGCACTTCCACTATAGCCACACCCTTTTTTCTGGTCTACGGTACATATGTTCTAAATTTTGAAGTCCAGATCACCTCACTCTGCATTTCTCTCTAGGACATGCTTATTGATTATGAATTTTATTAGGACCACTTAGCACAACTAGAGTTATTAGATAAACGTTGTCTTAATGCTCTAGATCATCTTCAATTTTACCAACAACGTATCAAATGTGCTTATGACAAACGTGTTCATGAATGAAACTTCCAAGTTGGTGGCCTTGTCTTGAAAGAAAATCAACATGTAACCAAAGCAGAAAAAAGTAAACGGGGAAAATTCACTCCTAATTGGAATGGACCATACATTGTAACTCATACCTATGGATTGGGTGCTTATTGTTTGTCCTCACTTGAGGGTAAACCTGAACCTAAACCCCTTAATGCATTACATCTTTGACCATTTTATTGTTAACTTATTGTCCTACCTCACCCTTTGTATCTTTACAGGCTCATCCCTTGAGTGTTATCCACTCCATATACCTCCCTAATGGTTAAACAAGAATCATGTGAGTACCCATCACTTGTTATATTTTCTTTAATATGTGTACCATGGTACTACACATAACATGATTCTCATGCATACTTTTCATCTTTCTCTAGATGAGATCCCATGGTCGTTCCACCCTGCCTTTTGAACAAGATTCCTATCCTTCACCTTCGTCTTGTCCATGATTTCAAAGACCTTCAATGGGACCAAACTCCTTGAGTCAAACTTCTCATAAAAAAATATGACTCCCTCAAAAGGACATCTTCCTCTTAACCACATTACTACTATAAATAGACTGCTCCCTTGAAGGACATCTATGTGAAGTTTTTTTTAAACAAAAGAGAGAAACTGAAGCTTCCTGCATCGATCAGATTCACGAAGACCTCAAGGAGTACCATATTATTCATCCCATATATACTTCATGCATTGATCAGTCTATCAAAACAAAAAACCTTTTAGTCATGGAATTTCCCATTGTGACCTCAGACCTCTTGCCCAAAAGACCTATCACTCAAAACATAAACAATTAATTACTTTTCACCCACCTTACCATTTCCACTCTCATTCCCTAAATTGCCTTAAGGGACATCTTGGAATTTTGACATTTGGTGATCCTATGACTACTTTCACCGTAGAATAGTTAATCGTGCAATGCCTTTCGGGTCTAGTGTTCATCACCCCCTCCAAGGTATGATCTGTTTGGTATGATCCTACCCAATCAGGTAGCTTTATTACCCACCGCTTATCTTTTAACCATCTTTGTTTACATTTTGATTACCTTATACAGGACTTGGTCCTCACCACTTAATTTCCGGTAATCCTCCCCTTTCACAATAATCACCTTCACCCGCATCATTTTACCTATAATCTACCCACACCTATTAAACTTAAACCAACTACATGCATAAAAACCTACTAACTCATTCTCATATTCTTCCCTAGCTCATGGGAGAACTACATCGGCCTAAGGTTCTTTTTCACTGGGATTATGTAGGCAACACTCCAAGGGTAAGGGGCCCTTAGAGGTTAGCTCAACCATGTCTCTACCCTAAACAATTCATCAACCATTCCTCACTTACCATTTACCCCACATTTCACTTAGTTCCCCTTTTGTAACAAAATTGGAAATTAAGCCACATATATAACAAGTTGCTTCCCATTTTATACATTTATTACACCTACCATCTCTTTATCATCACTATGCATAGATTATACAACATTTCACATATGACCCATCGTATCATTCATTGTACCTAATAATGAATCATTAACTAACCTCACTCAACCATGCCTATAACTTGACTCAATCCATGCCTACCAAACCTAACTCGATCCACGCCTATAACCTAACTCAGCCATGCCTATAACCTAACTCAACCATGCCTATAACATAACTCAACCATGCATACCAAACCTAACTCGATCCATGTCTATAACCTAACTCAACCATGCCCTATAACCTAACTCAAGAATGCCTATAACCTGACTCAATCCATGCCTACCAAACCTCACTTGATCCATGCCTATAATGACCTAACTCCATCATGCCTAACTTACCTAATTTCAAACCACATTAAAATAACAAATCCATATCTCATCTAACACAAACCATAAAACCAATATCTATAAACATATTAACACATCACAAAATACCATGAATCTCATCGTATAAATTAATAAATGTGTATCTCATAATACATGTCTATCTAATCATGGCCATAATCTCAAAAATGTTAGCATGTAGGTCGATATACAATACAAAATGTCATTGGCATGCAGGCCGGTCTCATATATACATAAAGAATGAATGAATCAATAGAAAAAATATTCGTCACACAGGCCGGTATATGCTCACAATATACAAAAAAATCACTCATGCATCCTCACTGTCTTCGGCACATAGGACGGTATGTGATAAAAAATATAATCATCTGCGGCATGTAGGCCAGCATATATATAAAAAATAATCACTACTATACATCAAAAATTAGGGTGGCCACATATCAGACATCTCGCTGGATGTCCTCCATCTCTGTATCACCTGTACCCTCAGCCTCCTGTGTCCCTACTAGCACATCACTTTGCTCTGTTCACCATATGCTAGTGGCCTCACCCTGATCGGGCCTAAAAAATCACTACCCTCCTGTGCTCTCCACACTATGTGTGCGAGATCTCATCCTCTCACTGGACACCTGTTATACCCTATAATCTCCATAAGAGAGGAATTCTATCTTGGCTGCCATGAGCTAGTCCTGATATTATCGTGCCTCACCCAGGGCATCCTGTAGCCTAGATATAGGCATGGTCTAAGGTGGTCCCCATAAGTATTAGCCCCTGTACCTACCCTATGCTAGCCTGTGAACTGGGACCAGCTCCCTGCATCTATGGTGGTGCCCCCTACCCCTATGCCTATATTTGGGCCTATAAGACCCCAATCTGTGCCTGGGCTATGGTCAAATGGCCTTGTAATCCTGCCACCTAAGCTTGTAAGGCTGCCACCTAACCATCTCTGTCTCCATCTCCTCCACCCTCTCCCTCTGCCATCTAGGCCTGCAAACTGGCCACCTGTACTCATAGTTTTGCTACCTCTACCTCTAACCCCTCCAGGTATGTTTGCAGTATACCTATTTGCATGATCAAAATCACTACCTACCTCTGTAGGGAATCTCTCTACACTATCATAGTAGCTAAGTCTGGCTACCTCGGTCTAGGTGGTAAGGCTCATACCTAAGCCGTCCACCACTACATGTACCTATCTGTACATCTAGTTTCATCAATCCACTGATCCACTGGTTGCCCCTCCTCTCCTGTAGGCACAATAGGCTATGGTAGAGGGAGAGGCCTCTCCATGTCATCTCTCCGATACTATGGGAAGGGTAGAGGAATATCCTATACAATCCTGAGCTACCGTCGGACCCTATCGACTAGGATCATCTCATCCTCCCTGGCACGATGACCTTGTATCGACCTCTCTAGCTAGAGTTTAGCTAGCTCCTCATGCATGTGCCTATATGAGGGGAATCCCACCTATGGCCTGCAGATAATGTCCACTATAGAAAACCCCTCCAACAACTGCCAAAAATGGGCCACATCATATGTCAGCCTATCTGACCTTTGCTCTCTTGCAACCAACACCCATCTCCTATATCCCAACCGCACAGATCTCGCTGAGAATGCATCTACTTGGGGCATGCCTATAGGTCAAACACAGACTATGTTCTTGTAGACCTAGCAGTGCAGTATAAATGTACAACACAGGCTAAACCTGTGCAACCACCCATATGCCCATAACTCTCTTTAAAGCTGCACTAAGAATGCTAGTGCCCAGGTGAAGCATGTCTCATCCACCATCATATCATGGAGCACCCCCATTAGTGATCAGGGAAAGCTTCCACCTTCTACATCAGGCAGTGCATAGTAGCTAATTACCTCCATCAATAAAACTACTAGCCTCGTCTCATCTGGATGGGCTAGGTACATCTCGCCATAGCTCAAACTGATGCTCTAAAAACTCAACTCTGCTGCCCCCTTGCCAAATATAGTCCCAATCAGCTCTTTTGAGGCTTCGGAGGAGATAGAATACACTTGGGCCCCCAATATGGGTAACCTTAGAATCTGGAACAAATCCTCCAGGGTGATATTCATCTCACTCGTCGGAAGGTGGAATGTGTTAGTCATGGAGTCCCATCTATTGATGAGTGGGACCATCAAACTACGCTTCCAAATAAAATGTCGGTAGCGCTGAATACCACTCAAGGCCACTGCCTCCATGTGCTACAGCTCCAACGAGTTCGCTAGGCCGCACAATGTCACCAATATTGGTGGAACGGTGTCTTGCATGTGTAACTGCGATCAACCCTACATCTAATCCAAAGAAAAACATTAATCTACTTTTACCATGACCTTATTCATCACTTATCATTCCCCACCACCATATTTTTATCTTACCCATCTCAACCACCTAACCTACATCATTTTTTAAGACCCTTTTGCCTAAAATATTGACCGGTGTCAGTTCCTCCTACCCAACCCCAGTCACCCTTAAACCAGCATCGATCACCTATTTGGTGACTGATACCAGTTCAACTTTACCGACCACAGTTACCACGTAACTAGCATCGGTCACCTATTAGGTGATGATCCTAGTTCTACCCGACCGATGCTGGCCAAGCTTGACCGACACTAGTCATTGTCACCGTAAAATCCATGACTTCCCAAACCCCCCCTTTTTTTTTCTAAAACCATCTCACCTATCCCTTTTACCCCACCTACACTGACCTACACTACCCCAAAACCCCTACCCACCCCACCTATCCAATACTACCCTCCCCTCCTCTTGTTTGTCCCGTCATTCCCCCCACTCTTGATTTAACTTTTTTTTCCCTCCCACAAAATACAAAAACCAACCCAAATCCAAAAATAAACAACTCTTACACCATCTACTCTATCTAATTAACATTGAAGTGTTAGGCACTTACCTCGTCATGCTACCGCCATCTTGGTGGCACGTCTTACAACTGTGTCGATGGTTTGCTCGATCCCTCTCCAACCTTTGTCATCCTCGAATATCTATTCGTAACCTCCAACCAATCAACCCTCTCACCCTGATCTCGTGGACCCACTACTCACCAACCCAATCCTTGCCAAATCCTACTGCCAGCTCACTATCCCATTTCCTCCGGACACTTTTCTCACTTTTATCTCTTTTTTGTCATTTCTTCACTTCGTAAATAACAAATGAATAACAAAAAACATGGATTTTTTTTTATTTTTATACCAAACCCGACCTAATCGATGTCGGTTCCCCCTAGACTGACATCAGTCTTGTGCCCTACCTAACCATCTTCAGTTTTCCTATACTTACATTGGTTATCCATGACCACCATCATTCACCCTTACCTACACATTGTCCCTACTTTACCATTTTACCCACCCCATTACCCTGCTCTTTACCCCACACCTTTACCCAACCCATTAGCTTACCTTTCCTGACCTCATCACTTCCTACCTCCATTTTTCCTCCTTTGGGGACTCATTATTTTACCCTTACCTCAGCCTTACCGATGCCGTGACCTAGATATTTTGAACTGGACCATCGCTAGTGACCTTTGACCTCATGTGTTTGCTATACCTTACAGCACTGTTACCTGTGTTGATTGACCCAATGACCTTACCTAGCCTATTTCCATGACCGTTTATCCTGATCCTACCTTTGGTGTACCGGAACATACCTAAACATTCCTGCACCTAACCTACGTTGTGTTTCCTGACCTTATCCTATACCTTGGATACCGGATTCACTTCAACCTTATTTGGATAAACCTATCAACGTTAGACGATGTAGAGTTTTCTTGCTCTCCAACCTAGTAGCATGTTGTTGTTTATACGTGTGCGTACATTTGAATACCTCTAACTTTGACCCTGACCCATTAACTAGATCACCCAAGTAGACCTGTTGGTGTAAAATCACAACACCCCTAGACGTTGATTAGGTTTCTAAGTTGATCTTCAAGCATCCAGTGTGATTGCACAACATTGAAACCTCTCTCCAAGTGTGGGGACTTGTAGAAATGAGAAAGGAATCTCCAGAGAAGGCTAGTTCCTGCTCCTAAACTACCTACCACAAGCTATTCTAGTGCAGGAAAGCTAATCTAAACCTAATCTAACCATGCCAAGGAGACAGAGAGAGAGAGAGAGAAAAGGGAAAAATAGCAAAATCCTACACTAAAACGGTGATACACTAGAGAAGGAGAATGTTGAACATCTATCAAAACTGCCATAGGACAAGGAGAGGTGAGCAATGGGAAGGATGGACAGATGCAACACAGGCCCAAGGATAGATTTCACACAGAAAATGTCCCAGAACTCCATGAACACAGCTCTAGACCTGTAATGAACATTATAACATGCAAAAATGCCTGCAATGAAGAGAGGCAAGAAGAGAACAAGCAAAGAATGAGCAAGGATGGACAGATGCATCACAAAACATGTTTTTATTGCTTCAGAAGTTTACACAGAACATCATTTCAATAGTAAAAGGCAAAAATGCCATTACAGAGCAAGGGAGGAGGTTCAAACTCCATTTTCAACCCTAGAGAAGAAAATAAGGGAGGGTAGATCTGAAAAGATGAACAAATTCTAATCATAAGCCCCTCCTTACAATTTATAGGAAGAATGAGAGAGGGAAGAGAGAGGAAATCCGAATCTGCCCTAACCACTTCCAGGTCGTGTTTTAATTTATCTCATTATGGGGGTGGGTGAGAACTCTGGCAAGAGTAGTGAACTATGTTTTACATTGAATCTGGTTGTTGATACGTCACTTCTGGCCCTGTTGAAGAAGAATGCAACCCATGTGCATTAAACTAGTTGTTGAAATGTCAGTTCTGGTCATTACTATGCGCCAGAGATGTTTCTTGATTTTCACTCTCCAAACTGAACCAAAATGCAATATTGACCCTGAAAGCATGTAGAGAATTTCACCAGATTTCCATTGATATAAAGAATGTGCAAATCTGAGCTCTGGATCAAAAGATATGAAGGTCTGAAGATTTAGGGCAAAAAATAGGCCAAAACGGATCTTGAATTTTTTTCCGCGCTCTGCCACTTAGATGACAAGTGTCGGGCGCTGATTGGATGAGAAATTCTCTCTCCTCCACCTTTCCATGGGCTTTCCTTTGAAATTTTGACCTTTTTATAATTTTGGAAAATTTTCCATTTTTTCCCCGCACCCCCGCCACTTGAGACACATGGAACGCTTTGGTTGGTTGACAGGGGTGCGGGGGCAGCTTTTACCTTTTAGCTTTTTGGCCAAAACTATTTCCAAATTCTCTAAGTCCTTCCCTAGCTCCACACCTCCCTGCTTCATTGGACACGTGGTGTTTCCTGATTCGTTATCATCTTTTCTGGGTTTTCGCGTCCCTCGCGTATTTTTGGCCCAGATGTCCCAAACCATCTGGGACAAATTTCTTCGATCTACCTAATTCAGGCTTCCCTGTCCCTCTTGAGGAAAAGACACGTGGCACATTCCCATTCACTCTCAGCTCTTTCGGCTCTCCACGTCCTGTGCATATTTTTGGCCCAGATGTCCCAAACGAAAGTTCTCTGTTTCAACCGAACTGGCCGATTCACGTCCTCCGCGTACTTTTGTCCCAGATGTCCCTAACTGTGTGAAATAAAGACTTAGGCAATTCTCCTCCTTTACCTATTTTGGCTTTTCGCGCCCATGCGCATCCCAATGTCCCAATTATCCCAAGTGCTGCCTAGGCCGCCTGGAGGCTTTTCAGCCGGTTCACGCCCCGATGTCCCAACTATCCCAAGGACCGCCTAGACTAGGAATTTAGCTGATTTTCATGATTTTTTCTGCCCCAAGCTTGGTTTTTGTAACTTTTTCCACTTTCTCAACCTGTTGGGATTTCTTCTTGGAGAGGAGAGTTAGAAGGAAGCCGAGGGGGCCCCAAAAAAACATGATTTTGGGCCTTAAGTCAATCTAACTGCTCGGGACTTGAATATTCTGATGCATGTTATCAAAATTTACCCTGGGGGGTGAATTTTGGATAACAAGAACTTTCACCCCTTTTTCCCTATCCCATTTTCCTTTTCCTCACATTTACCTTTCATCAAACCACTCATTGCTTCAGCCTGCTGCCTCATCAGTTCCTGGTTTGAGGGGGATCACCTTCACCCTCACATGGGGCAACCACATCTTATTTTTGTTATCATTGCTTCCAAATACAAGCTACGTAACAAAAATGGGCAAAATGTAGAAACTAAAATTAGGTCACACTCCCCTTTCATCCCTCGACATATAGGCACCCTTTATTACAATTACCTAGCCATGACCCCCTTCACTCACCACCAATATTAATTTAATTAATTTAGTTAAATTAATGCATTATTATCACTATATTTATTATTAAAATATCTTATTTAAATAATATCTACACATACAATTCAATTAGACACCTCACCAAGCTAACTCAACCTAAGAGCTATTCTTAGCAAGTTCCCATAACTAACTAAGACTTACCCAAACCCTAAAAATCAATGCCTACATTCCCTCTAACCACATTCCTGCATGCTCATAAGAGGCTCTGAGTCTAATCTATAGGATAACAACATGAGATCCAAGGAAATCAGAAGGATCTCCCTAGTTTAGTAAACTTAGGAAATCCCACCTTGACCGACATCGGTTACCCCTAATTGTCACCGGTTAAGACGAATTGCCATTGGTTACCCCTTTTAACCCAAAATAACCTTATTCTCAAGGTTAGAACTTGGAATTTGGAAGAAAGAAAGTTAACGAGCAAGAAAAAATCTTAGAGAGATAACACATCTTCAGAGAGAAAATTGTAGTGAAAACTCACATCCAAGGAAGGAGATTGAGTATCTTCTCCTGCACAGCCATCCCAACCATGATCTGATCTATCCAAGCAAAGAGGAGTGTGAATGCAACCCATGCAAAATCTTTTCTTCAGTTGGTGATCACTTGCAGCCTTCAAACCCATCATCAGCACCTCTATCCTTCACACACAGACCTTCAGGAATGAAATCCAAGTAAGTATAATGTCATACTTCTCTTGTTTATTTCATTTCATCATTATTTTATCACCCATTGTTTATCTTACTCCCTATTCACCTTCTCCAACATTTTCACCTCCATAGACCCATTAAAACCTCACAAAAGCCTACTCTAGTCACCCAATATCTTATCCTGACTAGCCAAAATCCTTTGTGTAATCACAAAGGAGACCAAAACCCTGTTCTATGACATTTTCAGATCTCACAGTAACCGGCACTGGTTATACCTAATCGTCGTCGGTCACCCCTGACCAACAATGGTATCTATGTTTTCCCACACAGCCTTAAACAGAGACCTACCCACCTAATTTTAACTCACCCCCACTCAGCTATGACCTACCCAAGACCTTTATCAGACCCGCAGAACCCAGAACCAATCATTTGACCTTTGGATTATATTTTATCTTAGCCTGTTAGATTAGATTTATTTTCTTATTGTGTTTTAAGTGAGAGACCTAAATCATTTTGAAATAACAATTAGATTTACTTTTTTTTAACAAGGGAAAATAGTTTTGAAGGGACTATACCCTGTATACAAAAGGGCTCAAAAGCCAGATAATAAAGATGAGAGAAGCAAAGAAGGGAAAAACAATCAACCAAGGAAGGCTCAACAACCAAATATTACAATACAGGTGAAAAGAGGATCTAAACATACAAAGATCCAGAAAAAAGAAGGCAAGATAAAAAAGGAATCAAAAGAGAAACAGTATAAAGAGCCCTGCCACAAAATAGCTCCAGAACCACTCGATGACAACCACATCCCAGCCAAAAAAACAGCATCACAACAGCCCTTTACTTGATGGCTCTGTCAATTTTGGTCTTGATAGCCTGCAATGACATGAAGAAGGCAATGGCAGTGGCCTGAGAGGAGTCTTGTAAATCTACTTGGGAAATTGTAATGTCCCTTTTCTCTTTAGGGCCCCATATGTCCTCATTGATCCCACTTAAACTGCAAACACTGTGGACATGTTTTTCAATGAAATTATAAATGCTTTTGAGGGCAGACAATATGTAGTCATTTCGGATTTTAGCATTCCCCAATCTGCCATCTAAGGACTGTAGTTTTTTGAATATTTCACTAATAACCCCCTCTTCCTCCTCACTTTGAAGGATCCTTTTACCCTTAGCTCTTTCCATGTTTTTTATAGCCCCTTTGAGCTCTTGTATCTCCTTTTCTAATCTGTCCACCCTATCCAGTAATTCCTCCTCTTTGGGATCCTCCACCGGCTTGCTAATATGCAGGAGGTTTTTATCTAGTTCCAAGTCCTTGTGGCTCCTTAGGACTCATTGGGAAGTAGGGATTTTGGCTTTAAGGCTCTTACTTTTCTTGCTGGAGACAACATCTTCATTCTTTCTTTTTAGCAGGGAGGGAGTGGGAGCAGTGTGGGCAGGTGGAGGTATGGAGGAGGGAGGTGGGATAGGATTCACAGAAGGGCAGCTGGAGAAATGGCAGTGAATCAAGAGGATAAGGCCCTGGTGTAAAGGGACAGCCCTAGAGTGGCTTTGAACTTCCCTTATAGATTTCTCTAGAGAGTTAATCAGATAATGAGGAAAGATGATAATGTTATTTCTACAAAAATGATTCAGAAAATTCAGATGTTTCTGAGGTATAGTCACATATATTCCTTCAAGGGTAACATACCTTACCACACCATTTTGGCTAGTTCAGCAAAAGGTTTAGGGATCGACTCCACCTTGAGGCCAGCAGTCACGAACTCAAGATTCTCTCCCTCTTCTAGAAATTTCTTGGTTTCCACCTCCCTCTCTACCTTCTTATTGAAGAATTTTGTGCCTTCCAGGCTGAGGTCCGTGATCTGAGCTATGAGCTCTTCCATGATTTCCATTTTCATGTTACTATATTTGACTATTCTGTTCTTCCATCCTCGGGTGAATTTGATAGAGATGTCTTGGTCAAAGCCTTGGATCCTTTCAATGAAATTTGACAGGCCCCCGATTTGCAGGTAATCCCAAAGCTCTGTGTTCTCTTTCCACTCAAGTTTGTGGGTCGGTTCGGGTTTTGCATGGCGACCCCCCCATGTTTCCTCTGCACCTTTTCCTGTTCTCAACAGTAAAATAGCTATCAATGTGCAGAATAGGCCGCACTTTGATTTTGGTATTTGAATCTTTCCTTCCCGTGAAAGCCAATTCAATAATTATGCTACACTTTTTATTATTTCCCCACTCCTCGGCTTTCCTCCTATGCCAAGGAATGATGACATCCTAGCTTGCATAGATCACAATAATCATCCAAAGCTTTTGTGATGTCATCATCATGTACTTGGGGATCCGCTCATTAGAGTCTAAAATACAGCCATTAGTTATGATTTTCACTACCATGGAGATCAATGATTATGGCTTTATTGACATGGACGAGCAGAACGTCCTCTCCAATCCAAGTTGAAAGGGATTATTAACACCAAAGTTAGCCAAACTGTCAGCGACCCTATTTCCTTCCCGGTAGGTATGGGTGATTTGGACATTTTCAAAGCTTTTGCATATATCAATAGCTTCTTCAATATAATCCCTAATAGACCAGCTGGGGTGTTGCTTTTTATTCAGAAAATTGATAATATTTAGAGAATCACCTTCAATTATGATATTTGGAATATTACAATCTCTGGCAAGTCTAATACCCCAAAGAGCCACCATGGCTTCGGAATAATGATTAGTCTGTCTGCCCATTCTCCCCAGTGAAAGTAGTAACATAACAACCTCTTTGATCCCTGATGATTCCCCCTCCTCTAGAGTCCCCCAAATTGCCCTTAGAGGCCCCATCAAAATTTAACTTGTGCCAATCAGTGGGGGGTTTAATCCATCAGACTGTGGTTTTTTCAGTACCATTTTTATTTCTATTGACAGTGGCAATATTCCATTTAGTCAGAATGCATTCTTCATTCTCCGGGTAGAGTCTATTTTTAGGGGGTTTAAATCTAGTAATATTATCTTGCACAGCAATGATAATTTCCTTATATACTTTGTTACAAGCTTGTCTATTGTTTCTGAAAATACTATCATTACGAGTCTTCCAGATTCTCCACATAGTGTGGGGCAGAACAAGTTGCCATAGCCTTTTCACCATGCAATGTTTGAATGGAGAGCTCCATTGCTCCCAAGCCTGAAGGCAGGTAAGGGGAAAAATCCATTTCAGATTAAATTTTGTAAAAACAAGCTACCAAATTTTGGAAGCAATCTCACAATGGAGGAATAAATGCTTTATATCTTCAGCCTCTTGCTGACACATGCAACATCTATTCGGCATGATGAATCCCTTCTTGATGAGGTTGTCATTAGTTAGGATCTTGCCATTAATAATTAGCCACCAAAAGAAGCTCACTCTAGGTGTTAGCTCCGGTATCCACAATTTGTGCCACTTAATTTCGCTTTCCATGGATGCAAAGAAAGAATTATATCTTGCTTTAACAATGTAATCCCCATCAAAAGAATCTTTCCTGATGAGCTCATCCTTAAGATTTTGATTACTTATATGGATTAGGGAAATTTGATTCTGGAGAGATATAATATCAGCCTGAATATTATCATTCTCCACTTTTAGCTACTTCCATTCATTTACTTTTAGATTTACTTTGTTTACAACATTAATTTGTTTAAAATAGTGGACTGAAAACCATCTAGGAAGTACCATACTTCCCAGATCTAGCACACACTAGTTAGTTCACTGCCCATATTGTTTAATTTCTTTTGGTGGTCTTGTTTTCATTACAGGTAGCTCCTCCTAGCCAAAAGGAATCTCTCACGATCAACTGTGGATTCAGAAGTCATACACGTGCAACAACTCATCAATCGATATTTGAACAGGTATTCCTCCTACACCCATTACCCTATCTGTTTTGTCAACACTTCAAAGAAACAATCTAAGAAAAAGGTGAAATAACCGTGTTAATAAGATGGGTTTCTACCCAATGAAAATAACGACCTGTCACCTCCTCAGCTACCTCTAAGTCCTCTACATATATCCAACTAGGCCACTAACCAAAATTCCCTGTATATGGATCCTATACAACCTCATCTAGATGTACCTTTCATAATGGCCAATAATCTAAAAGTGCTCTTGTCGTCTGCCCCTTCGCTTACTTGAGTACTCTTGTGGCATCTACTGCTATGATTAGGGGCATCCTTGTGGGGTTATACATAGTAAATCTCTCATATATCCAAGTTGTCAACAATATCATGGGACCTATGGGTCCTCTATACCCTCAGTCAGACCCTATATATATCATGCACTAGTTGCACCCATATAGTGGTCCCCCAGTTGAATAACACATTCTTTTCTATCACTATTCTACACACTTCCTCCAAATACAATTAAATCATCCCATCTGCCTTATGGAAGAATATGTATACCATGGTAATGAACATCACCACCTTCTAGATATCTAGAATATCTGTAGTATGTACTATGTCATTCTTAACACTAACCATCCCCTCATTATATGTCTCACTTCCTATGGCCAATATAGTCAAGGATATCCTATTTTCTACATCCATGGTGAGATTGCAATACATGTGAGCTCTCTCTATTAGAAACCATAATATCTCATGTAACTCTTAAAGTGTCACAGTCATCTCCACTCTCTTACTTTCCCACCATCGAAATGTGTTGGCCATAAGATCTCATTCTGCTAAACAAATATTTGGAAAATCTAGACACAACGGTATCCTAGGACATCTACATTAGGCCCCTAAATCCCCATTTATGCAACTATGTTTTGTATGCATCTTTCAATCGAAAAATCATGTCATGCAGTTATGTTATATCAACCACTGGTCATAGGTGGATCCTCCAATCATCCTGTAATTGTAAATCAACAAAATTAGGCATTAAATTCATCATAAATTAAATTAAAATTTAAAAATCATATTAAGTTTAATGCCTCATAATATATCCTACACCATTGGCCCTGTGTAATACGTGATTGGCCCCCTGTGAAAAATTTATAGGCATCCTGATGCCATTGAGCCTATTGTTTCAGGGGGGGTTGATGACATATAAATCTATACAACCGTGAATTTTTAAAAATTAAAAAGAAAAATCTAATAAATGAGAAAGATACAAGAAAATCCCTCTCAAACCCGCTTAAATTTTTTTCCTACCCTTCTTAATGATTCAAGTTTTACTATAAATTACATCCTATTGCATTCATATTCAATTCTTATTTCACTAAATTTGGACATATTCTAGAGAATCTGGACTCCAATATTACAAGTATTGGAAGAAATCCATCTCCATTTTTTATGTATATTGGATTCCATTTTTGGCTATACTAGATTCCATTATTACTATTATTGGATTTGACTCGTAGCAATATTGGATTCCAATATTGTCATTATTAGAGTTATTCGAAATCCAATTTCACGATTATTGGACTCTAATTTCGCTATTACTAGATTCCAATAACATAATTAATGGATTCTAATTTTTCAAATAATGTAATCTAATTTCTAAATCCTGATTTTTGTAATTTTACTTTCGATATTTTACGATTTATATTTTGTTTTTTTAAATTTCCCCACATAATCCTCACATCTGCTAACTTGCATAAGCCAAAGAGATGTTAACTTACATAAGGCAAGTGACGAATAAATTACATAAGCCAAGTGGTCGCTAACTTCAAGATAGTGCATACATGATTATTATCATTTATGTGACATATATATTTTAATATCATCATACATTTATGACTATTTACTATTTATGCATAACTTATTAAAATCAATAAATGTTGACGTTGAAAATTCTATCCCTGAAAATCCTTGAATGGTGTTAAATTTGACGGATGTTTAGACATTTTTTGTGATTTCAGATGTAACATACTTTCAAATATTTTATAGAACTAGCACGTGTGACTCACATGTTTAAAAGGTGACTCTCAATTTCTATATATATTTATATAAAAAAATTATTCATATATATAGTTAAAAAAATATGGAATTGTCAGTTAAGAGCATATAAAATTCACTTCTAAGTGCATGCAACATGAATGAAACACACTAACATGCTAAGTCATTTTACTTTTTAGATTGATTAATTAACTGTTAACCTAGTTAGATCCTATAACAATCAAAGTAGGTTTGTTTTTTTTATTCAAGATGGTGAAAAGATATTTCTAAAAAATGGCTACAAGGACATGTTAGATATTCCTCTACTAATCAAACATGAAGAATGGATGAAAATTTAGAAAGTTATTCCAACAATGGAAGAAAAGCTCAAGATCAGATGTCTATAGCCTTGGCTAATGCAAATGAGGTGTAAAATTAGAAGAGGTGCACTAGGATTTTATTTATAGATTTCCATTTGCGAAATTTTAGAATCCAAGTGCATATGGCACAAAAGGTAAAGCCAAAATAGAATTTTACAATTCAATGCCCTTTTTTATTAGATTGGGAGTTAATTATTCATTTGGGATTAATTAAGGATTCTAAATAGGCTTAAAAATATTTCTGAGAGTATCTAGAAGGGGTTTGGATAGATTTTGGAAGTTTTGGGAGTGAGATTTAGCCAATAAGAAAGTTTATTGGTTAAAATCAAGATTAGAGGATTGTTTAACATATAATTAGATAATTAAGATGATTATCACTAGTCAAAATGTCGTTATTTGGCATCCTGAGTGAATTAGAATCATAGTTATATAATGAAGTGTTGTTATCTAAACAAAGCAAGAGGGAGTGAATATAGTTAGTGAAATTTAAGTATTAAAATTTCTTTGATAAAAATTTAATTGTCTACATTTGACCCTCTTTGGGGTGGCGTAAGTGACACCATGTCAAATATTGTAGACAAGCATAAACATGTAAAATTTTGATGGAGTAGAAGAAAAATTAGTAGAATGAAGGATGCCTCCTCGAGTGTTGATGGGGTGATGAAAGATGTTGATTGACAATTGAAAAGATGAAGAGGAAAGGCCAAAGAAAGGGAAAAATACCATTACAATGGGAGACAAAATATGATATAGTGATTATCAATATAGAGTAGAGGTGTGGGAATTGATCCCCACATAATACTAGTACGACCTCATTTATTGAAAAAATTCATGTGGTTATCTTTGTGAAGTAAAAGATATGTTTTTCTTAATAGATCATATAAAAGTGTTTTATCGTAGGTGATTTCACCTAGTGTGCCAAATGTATGCATGTAAATCTAACAAAGTAATATGAATTGAAAATAACACCTAGTAGTTACAAAAAAATCCAAATAAATAGAAAAACCAGAGTAAAAGATTATAAAATTAACAAAACATGAATGAAAAAAATAACATGCTAACTAATTTTACTCTTTAGATTGCTTAATTAAATGTGAACCTAGTTAGATCCAATAACAATCAAATTAGGTTTGTTTCTTTGCTTCAATATGGTGAAAGGATCTCTCTAAACAATTACTACAAGGACATGTTAGATATTCCTCTACTAACCAAACATGAAGAATGGATGCAAGGTGAGCAAGTTATTCAAACAATGGAAGTAAGGCTCAAGATCAGATGTCTATAGCCTTGGGTGATAAAAATGAGGTGTAAATATAGAGGTGCATTAGGCTTGTATTTATAGATTTCCATTTGGGAAAGTTTAAAATCCTAGTGCATGTGGGACAAAAGGTAAAGAAAAAATATACATTTACAAGTCAATGCACTTTTTGATTAGATTAGAAGATAATAAATCTTTTAGATTTAATTAAGGATTCTAAGTAGGATTAGGAATAATTATGAGAGCATCTGGAAGGGTTTTGGATAGACTTTAGAAGTTCTGGAAGCAAAATTTAAAGAATAAGAAGTTTTATTAGTTAAATGCAATATTAAAGGCTTATTTAACATATAATTAGCTAATTAAGAGGATCATCACTAATCAAAATGTTGTTATTTGGAATCCTGAGTGAATTAGAAGCATAGTTATATAATGAAGTGTCATTATCTAAAAAAAGCAAGAGGGAGTGAATATAGTTATTGCAATTTAAGTATTAAAATTTATAGGTGTCTACATTTGACCCTCTTTGGGGTGGCATAAGTGACACCACATCAAAGACTATAGACAAGCATAAACAAATAATATTTTAACAGAGTAGAAGAAAAATTAGTAGAATGAAGGATGCCCCCTCGAGTTTCAATGGGGTGATGAAAGATGTTGATTGACAATTGAAAAGATGAAGAGGAAAGGCCAAAGCAAAGGAAAAATCCCATTGTAATGGGAGAAAAAAGATGATATACCGATTATCGATATAGAGTAGAGGTGTGGGCATTGATCCCCACATAATACTAGTGCGACGTCATTTATTGAAAAATTTCATGTGGGTATCTTTGTGAAGTGCAAGAAATGATTTTCTTAATAGATCTTATAAAAATGATTTATTACAGGTGATCTCACCTACTATGCCAAATGTATGCATGTAAATCTAACAAAGTAGTATGAATCGAAAATAACACCTAGTAGTTACAAAACAAAGCTAAATAAATAGAAAATTCAGGATAAGAGATTATAAAATTAATAAAAACATGAATGAAAAAAATAACATGCTAAGTAAGTTTACTCTTTAGATTGCTTAATTAAATGTGAACCTAGTTAGATCCTATAACAATCAAATTAGGTTTTTTGTTTTGCTTCAATATGGTGAAAGGATCTCTCTAAATAATTACTACAAGGACATGTTAGATATTTCTCTACTAACCAAACATTAAGAATGGATGCATGGTGAGAAAGTTATTCAAACAATGGAAGGCTCAATATGAGATGTCTATAGCCTTGGGTAATACAAATGAGGTGTAAATATAGAAGAGGTGAATTAGGCTTGTATTTATAGATTTCCATTTGGGAAATTTTAAAATCCTAGTGCATGTGGGACAAAAGGTAAAGAAAAAAATATACTTTTACAAGTCAATGCACTTTTTGATTAGATTAGAAGATAATTAATCTTTTAGGATTAATTAGGGATTCTAAGCAGGATTAGGAATATTTATGAGAGAATTTGGCAGGGTTTTGGATAGACTTTAGAAGTTCTGGAAGAAAAATTTATCCAATAAGAAGTTTTATTAGTTAAATGCAAGATTAGAGGCTTAATTAACATATAATTAGCTAATTAAGAGAATCATCACTGATCAAAATGTTGTTAATTGACATCCTGAGTGAATTAGAAGCATAGTTAGTAAAAAAGTGATGTTATCTAAACAGAGAGAGAGAGAGAGAGAGAGAGAGTGAAGATAGTATAATTTAAGTATGAAAATTGCTTTGATAGAAATATATTTGTATACATTTTCCCCTCTCTTAGGTGGCATAAGCGACACCACTTCAAAGATAGTAGACAAGCATAAAAAAGTAAAATTTGGAAGGATTAGAAGAAAATTTAGTAGAATGAAGGATTCCCCCTTGAGTGTTGATGGGGTAATGAAAGAGGTTGATCAACGATAAAAAATATGAAGATGAAAGGCCAAAGTGGGGGAAAATTCCCATTGCAATAGGAGACAGATGATGATATACCGATTATCGATATAGAGCAGATGTGTGGGAATTGATCCCCACATAATACCAATACAAAATATTTTGTTGAAAAATTTCATGTGGGTATCGTTGTGAAGCACAAGATATGCTTTTCTTAATAGATCTTGTAAAAATGATTCGTAGTAAGTGATCCCTATTGCCCCAAGTGAGTTGCAAGAATAGTGTAGGATATAAGAGAATGATATGGGAGGAAAATGAAGATGAAGATAATAGAAATAGATTTCATCCAACTAATGTAAATAACTTTATTTCATCATATTGCTAATGATCTACATTATCGGTCCTTTATTATATATAAGCATACAACAAAAGTGTAAGATGAAATGAAAATCCATGATACAAACATTTGTTTATTTTCAGAAAAATTGAACTCCATGCAACATAAATAATGCAATACAATACGAGAAATTAAACAAACTAACTTAACAGGGAACAAAATTACATACACACATACTCAAACAGACAACTTTCAATACAGTTGTATAAATCTTTTTGTTATAAAGCTTGAATTTCAACTTGTGTGAACTAACGACAAGGGTTAATGACGGTGCCCTAAAAAAGGATACATGTGAGGGGAATATGTTGAGGTCACATGAGTCATATGGGAAAAGAAATCATGCACTATGATATTATGCCAAATAGTGCATTCATGCAAGGGAAGCAAGACATAGTAAGTAAACCAACTTTTTTCATGCATAAGACCAGGTGAGAATTCAAGATGTTTTGTAGGAAAATTTTCAATGTTTTGAGTATGGTGTATGTGATACAGGCTTCATCTATGTGCATGCTTGTTAACGATTTTTTGATTTATGTGATGTTTTCAAATTTTTATGATTTTTATGAAAGTTTTATACTGGTTTTTTGACTTTTTAATGGAAACGTATGTGAAATTTTTTACTTGTCCAACTAACATATTTGAATGTTTTGGGTTTTTCAAAATTTATATGAATGTTAGTATTTTTGAAAGTTTTATGAAGCTATGTACATAAAGGGGGAGGAATGTGGATGCCCCTAGGGATAGATGGGATTTACAAGGGAAGAATGCCATGCGTATGTTCAAGATAGTGAAGATATGAATATTTCCCTGACATTAGATAGGAATGTAAAAATGTAAATCCTTCACATATATACAAGAGTAGAATTAGCCAGATCAAGGAAAAAAGGGAATAGGTCAAACCAAAACTCAAACATAGGCCAAATCTAGCTTAGGATAGAGTAAATTTTTCCCTATAAATATGAGAATGCTCGTGAGAAATGAATCCTCCCAAGGCACTAGAAGCCAGTTTTAACATAGGGACTTATCCAAAGTGCCATAATTGTGTGGTTTTCACAGCTCTTGGACGAACAATTTTTTCTTTACTTTTTCTTGATGTTTTTACTTATTTTGCTTGTTTTTTT
Organism: Taxus chinensis; assembly: GCA_019776745.2. Taxonomy (NCBI): domain Eukaryota; kingdom Viridiplantae; phylum Streptophyta; class Pinopsida; order Cupressales; family Taxaceae; genus Taxus; species Taxus chinensis. The sequence goes on from CM034147.1 coordinate 566,675,776, forward strand.
TCTTATTTTTGAGGAACTCCATACTCAATCGTAGAACCTCTTGAGATGAATTACGTTCATGGGTTCCTTTAGTTCCTCACCATCCAAAATGAGAGATTTTTTAGGCCCTTGAACCATACTTAGCGACCTCAACATATCACCTTAACCAGTTTAGCTCAAACTTTCCTTTCTTTCCCCAGTATTTGGTGTTGTTGAACTGATTTTATTTTAGCACTAAGTCTATTACCTTAAAATGTCAAGGTATGATACAATTTTTATAGCCACGGGACACTATCTATTCTAATACACTTGTAGGTGATTGAATGCACAGATGCATCTTTGATTGAGCAGTTCCAAATTTGTCAGTCTAGCCACACGGTAGTATTATCCTTTTTCTAAATAGCCTCTAAGAGATCCCCTTAGGGAGGGGAAGCTTAATTTCTAAGGGGATGATGGTCTTAGCCAAAAAATAGGGAGTTAGGTCGTTGCACTTTCAATAGGAGTGTCCGAATGGTAATTTCTATAGGCCCAGAGGGTGGGATGGATCTGCAAGTGCCAATTTTGACCTATTTTTACTTACCATAGTTTCCATAATCCGAACAAGGGTTTTATTGGAAGCCTCTACTTGTCCATTACCTTAAGGGGTAATAGGGAGTATACCACTTTATATTTATCTAAAATCATTTGCATAATGCCTTTACGGTCTTGTTCTTAAAGAATTTACCATTGTCAGTTACAATGGAAGAAAGGGATGTCATAATGGTAGATAAGGTGATTCATGATGAACTTGGAAATTTGGGCTCCATTGACATATGTGAGAGGCACAACCTCTACCCATTTAGTAAAATGCTCGGTGGCGGTGATGATATGGGTATGCTCATATCGAGGAAGTTGGAAGTGAGCTTCCCTATGAGATCTAATCCCCATTTTTTAAAATGTCCACCGGTGTTGTTATCAGCTACAAGGCTTGTGCTGGCACATGAATAATATTTGCATACTTCTAACATAATGCACATTTTTTAACATAGGTGTAAAAATTATGATTCCATGGTAGGCCAATAGTAACCTACTCGTGACAATTTTCTTAGCGATAGCATCATTCCATGCTAGTTTCATCCCCACAAATACCTTTGTGTACCTCTTTAATTGCTTGAATTGACTTAGCCAAATTAAAACAACGCAGTAAATTCTCGTCATAGCTATAACGATAGACAGTTGCCTCCTAAGGAGGGTATAACGAGCTATGTATCAGATAAGGTTTCTTTTCTCAAGGTGGGGAAATGTCTGGGGGAAAGGGTACCATCTTGTAGGTAATTATAGATGGGCTCATACCAAGGGGAAAAAGGACCAACAACTTCACATATCAGATATGATTTCAGCATAGTTCATATGCAGGTTGTCATAAATATTCAACAATTAATAGCATATCATGACTTTTATGGGATGGAATCTGTAGCATGGAACACCATTTGATTTAGAACATAGCATCTGCAGACCTGATTCTATGTGCTCTTAGGATCTAGTCAAAAGTAACCCATGCACAAAATACTCCTTTAGAGTCTCAACCATCTTCTTGTATGGGATGAGATTGTCATCCTTAACTTTATACTCATCATTGAGTTGTTTAATGATTAATTGTGAATCCCCAATGACCTTTAGTTTGTTTGATATTCCCTATGATGAGCAAGTTTCAACCCAGAAATGAGTGGCTTCATACACTGTCTAATGTTATTTGTACATTGAAATCCAAGGTGAAATGCCTAATGATATGAAGTCCTCGGAAGGAGTGACAAGCACTACTCCTCCTCCTAAATTGTGGAAAGTGAATGACCCATCGAAGTGTACTGGCCACATGACTGATTCTTCAATATAAATGGTAATGATGCTGTCTGGAAGATCCAAACACAACTATCTCCATTCCAGGTAAATGTGCCTCTAACTAGTTGATATGTAAGCACTTGTCCCTTTACTGACTTCTAATGTACATACTCAATATCAAACTCACTTGAGTAGGATGATGCTAATTAGCCATCCTACTAATAAGTATGTGGGCTTTGATAACAAGGTAGTTCAGAGGGTCAAATTTGGATATAAGTTTGGTTTTAGTATTCAATAGATAATGGACATAATTTTTGTAAGGTAAAAACTACAACCAAGCAAACTTTTTCAATTTTAGGGTAGTTGAGATCATAAGCGGTAATTAGAGTACGAATGAGATAATATATCGCCTTCTCTTTTTGACTAAGATCATACTAAGCGAGTAGGGCACCAATAGAAAATTGGGTTGTGGGATATATTTAACAATAGTCATTTGTCCTTGGGTTGGTGGCATGAGGACTGGAGGATTTTCTAGATACCATTTGAGCAAGGAAAAGGCTTAGTTGTTGTCTCAGGTCCCAAAAATAAGTCAACATCTTTCTTGATCAAATGAGTGAAAGAATGACACTTGTCTATAAGATGCAATATGAAACAAAGAATGGCTTGGATTTTTCCTTATAAGTTGCATAGTTTCTTAAGTATTTTTAGGAGGAGGCATTTCATTAATTGCATTTACCTTAGTAGGATCCACCTCAATCCCTCTTCTAGATACAATAAATCCCAATAATTTTCCTGATAATACCCCAAAGACACACTTTTTTCAGATTCAACCTAACTTTGTATTCTCTGAGACATTCAAAGATATGTCTTAAGACCTTAGGATGTTCTTCTCTTGTCTTTGATTTTCCCATGATATCATCAATATAATATTTCATGATGTCATTGAGCATGTCATGGAATATCACTATCGCATTTCATCGTTGATATGTGGCACCAACATTTTTAAGGTCGAAGAGCATTACTTTTGATAGCAGAACATTCCCCAAGGGTTTGTGAAGGTAAGTTTATGTTGGTAGTCCTCCTCTGTAATCTTGATCTGATTATAGTTAGAAAATCCATCCATCAGAGACAACATTTCATAGTCAGCAGTTGAATCAACAATCATGTCAATGTTGGGAAGAGTGCAAATCATCCTTTGGACATTGCCTTGTTGATTATCTCTGATGTCTGTTGAAACTTTTGATTCCTATGGGGTCTTCTTCTATACACTAGGACTATGTTGGATATCCATTCTAAATAGTCTATAGGTCTGATAAATCTAGTCTGCTAATAGTTTTTCAAGATCTCTTCTTTGAATAATAAGGGCTACCCGTGGATGCATTTTTTTAAGTTTTCTGTGTGATGGGATTTGACGTCTACATGTGCACAACAAGGTTGTGCACTACTGAAATATGGATCTAAGCCTGTGGCATGTCTGCATAATACCAAGAAAATATGTCTGAGAATTCTCTAAGCAGCATTACCAAAGTCTTTTGTTCCTGTGATTGAAAGCAAATCTCCCAACTTGACTATCTTGGGTTACCCCATCTGTGCCAATGTTGACATCAATTAGTTGCTATATACCAATATCTTAGATGTATCTTCCATGTCATGTAGGATTAGGAGGGAGATTGATATCTTCTTCTAAGGGTTTTTTAACGATATTTTCACCCTGGGTTGTGAATAACTTGTTATGTCCTTTCGATTTTTCCATTTGGTTGTTCTGTTAGCACCTTAAAGAGGATTTCACTGTGTTTTGGACTTTTGTTTTTGTCCAAGGCTTTTTGGAATAACTTTTTCCCTCGCTTTCATTTATGCTTTGTTGACCACACATCTCAATCTTCCTCCCCGAAGTACGCATATGGTTTCCAAATTGATGGAGAAACCCTTTTTATGGTCACTGATCAGAATGTTGTCACAAATACCCATTAATTCTACAATTGCCTCATCATTTTCAAAGAGATTGATTGGTACATGAAGTTTTTGGTCCCTGAACTCTATGAGATTGGGATATACAAGTTTTATTTGGGAAGAAAAAGGAACATAAGGTTAAGATGGATGTATCCATGAAAAAGGTTTGTGGAGGCAAGATCTTTATATAGGCTATTAACATGAATCTAAGTCGTTATCCGAATGAGATGAGCTATCTTAACATGTTCTGAAGAGGTAGCATGGATTTCTAAGGGTGGAATTCCATGAGGCCTAATACCAAGGCCATGTTTATCTTGGTTTGTATTGGGGAATCATGGTATAGGATCTAATATTCCCTATCCCATTTGTGTCATACCCATATCCTTATATAACCCATGGCATACATCATCCTGTGAGCTTTGGTATATTCTATGAATCTTGGTGACATGAATCTTTTGTAGATTCAAGGTATCCAGTTTGTAGATGAATCTAGACATTTTCTCATCTGAAAAGAGGATCGACGAGGAACAAATTTCTCAAAATAACTAGCATAGCTATCTCGAGGAACTCTTGAATTGGAAACTTGGTCTGCCCCACATTTTTAGTGATTAATGAAAGGTTAGAGACCAGAAGGGCCTTTTAGAGGCTGTACACTCTTCAATTGGGCCATTTGATAGGAACTTTCATCTCCCATGTAGTAAAGGTTAGATAATAGAAGCAGGAGTAAATTTAATCACTAACACTTAGCATGTGTCTGGGTCAACACGAGCCTTCAGAGCTTCATGGTTTGTAGTGGTACAACTATATCCATGTAGAAGGAAATTCATACACCACATGAGAAAAACTATGTAATTCTCTACAATGCACAAATGGTTCTGGATCTCCTCAGAATAGTTATTGTTTTCCTGATATGATATAACTTTATGAACTCATGAAATGTTTGAGGGTTACAGTCTACATGGCATGTATCCATGGGCATGGCCTAGGAGAATATTGTAGGGAAGATCCAAGTTCAAGGACATAGAACTTAGTGTCATGATATTTCAGCCCTACCTCCATAGGCAATATTATTATATTGGTTGATTTTCATTATCTACATTGTCATATGTTGTGATCATGATGATGTGAGAATCTAAGTCTGCCTCTGTTCATCCCAGTTGTCTAACCAACTTTAAGGTTGAAAATGCTCAAACCATAGACCTGTTGTCCACAAAACACTCTCTTTATCTTTCTTTGAGTAACAAATGCCTCTAGGTATAGGGGTGTAGGTTATGCAGTCTAATTTTATCATGTGGAATTTCACTTTGGTTTAAGGAAATGTGTTTCTATAGGAGCAAGGTTTGCAACCACCGCTTGGAGGTGCATAAGGATCGATATTGGTTGACACTCCTAACCCTTAAAGTGTTTTGTAGAGGTTTTCTTTATGAAAATGTTCGATATCTTAAGAAGTATCTAAGATCAAAATATTAGGAATTGTCTTCTCAAGTTTATCTAAAAGGTCATACTAACTATCCTATGGGATAGGTAGAGGAGGTTCCAGAATCGTGACATGAGTGCGATATGTTACTGTAGCAAAATATCTATTGTTGATTCTTATGACATTCACATGCTCATTGGAAGAGAGAATACAACCGATAAGTGAATCAAATGGTTACTTGTTTGACCATAAATGTAATTGGTGGGTCTGTAATCATTGGAAGATTCACCTTGATCAAAATTTTTCATTTCCTATTTGCTATGTTTAGGAAATGGTTCTTTGAACATTCCCACCTCTTGATTGGGTGCTTGATGAGGGTTAGGTGAATTGAATTCAATCTCTTCACTTTCAAAAATGTCTTGGACAAAGTGTCTTATATTGAGGCACTTTTCCATTTTGTGTCCATTGACCCAATGATACTCACAATATTCATAGTGTCTATACCGCGATAGTTTAGGTGCATCATTGACATATGGTACTGTTGTGGGGTACTAGACCATGTTCACTATGTCCAACTATTTCAAGATTATGGACAAGGGGTCCATGAGAGGATTCAATACCCAATGTTTAACAAAACTTTGAATATAATGTTTAGTGAGTTTGAAAGGAGGACCAATTTGTAATGCTTAGACACGATTAGATTCTATGATACCATCTCTTACGATGTTTTTGTTTTTATCAAAAAATTTAAGTTTGTCATTAGGTTTGGATTTTTAGTTGTCTTTGGAAAATGGTTTTAATGTCCCATTTTCTATCAACACCTTTTCTATTTGGGTACATGTACGCACCAGAAATTGCATGGGCTACATTTTTAGAAAACGGTTACAAAATTCCCCAATGATGATTCACGTACTTTCAAAAGATGTTCGAGCTCCTAAACCCATCTGCAATGTATACTTGTAGCCTAGATGTCCTTAACTTTTCCCCACTTTTTCTAGTTTCTCACTTCATTCTGTGCATGTTTTGGCCTTTAGTACCAGGACCACCGCCCTTCCTGGGCAGTGGTTTTGAAACCACCACCTAGGTAAGGAGGCATTCCTATGACCACCGCCCTGTGTAGGATGGTGATATTGAGTGATTTTTATAGATTCCCTCATGAATGTTTTTAACATGTGACAATTAACTTAACTTCACTTTTAGGATGCGTTTGTGAACTGATTTATCTAAAAATATTTTTTATTGCTTGGTCCTCCTTCCCTCTTCTATTTTTGAAAGTGATTAAGTTAGTTAGAACTTCCTCTTCTTTCCTTATGCATGAAGGCACATCCCAGCCCCAATTATTATATATTCAATGCTTGTGTTCAAGAAAAATTCCTAAGGATTTTTGTGTATCTTGCATCATATTACTACCACAATCCTGCTAGGAATTTCATAGCCAAGCTTAAATCTCTTGTGCTATCTCTCTTCTACTTGCATTGTAACTGAACTTCCTTATAGCTACCATTGCTCAAAAGTCTTCTTTTGCTGATGTTCTGGCATTCCCAATTCCTTGGACTCATATGAACACACAAAGAAAGAAAGTAATAAACAGAGGGGACAGACATAGATACAACTAGATTTTCCTAAGATCTTTCCTATCTAGGTTAGAATTACTTGTTTTTTTACTTCATCCTCCAAATTGTCAATTTCAAATCGTTAGTTTCAATTTCATATCAATTAGAGTAGTAAAATTGTTCATTTCAATTGATTATGCAATTACAAGCAGATTAAATCATTAGAAAGTTATCTCTTTGACATTACGAGGGAAGTTGTGGGGAATAATAGCTCTTTTAGGGTTATTATTATTTGTTCACCGCTAAGGTAAGGTTTGAAGGGTTTTGATTAAGTTAGGTTTTTTTTTTTAGATTTAGATTCACATTTATACAAAATTAATTAGCTACATATGGTTAACTACTTGTATTTAGTTTGTTTATTAGATTAGAAGTTTTGCTTAAAAACTAGAAAAGATTAAAAAAATTTACTTTCGTTAGATTAGTTTACTTTCATTATTTTTCTTTGATATATTGTTAAAACATGAAAAACATATATTCAATTTCCTTTCATAATTATATTTATTTATTAAGATCATTTCAATTCATTTTGCATGACCATCAATAACCCAAAACAAGAAAATACATACGGTTGTGATCCTTTGGTCCCATAACCCAACGGGATGTAGTTGATAATAGAAATTGATACAAGTTTACATTTGACAGTATTACACACACCTTCTACCTTCTTTAAGAAAATAGAACAAATAAACATGCTAAAAATTTCCACTAATCAAACCTACGATTATTGGAATGCTCTTGGCAATAGGGTTTGATTACACACATGACCATAACCAGAGAACAACCTCCACAAGTGTTTGGTTGTGATCCTTAGGTCTAGTAACCCAACGGGACTGCTAACCAATTAGATATTGACACTAGTTTTTATGCATCAATATTTATATTGTCACCACTTCCACCTGATATCATTGTACAAATTTCATTATTGAACATAGCTGTCGATCAAGCTAAGAATTTTAGGACTAGAGGAGAAAATCATCCATAGTTTTTGTGCCTTCATTATGTCTCTCGTTCTTGCTTCCATGACCCTGTATAGAAATCTATATGAGGCACCCGTATTTCACTTCCTGTGTGTTCAACAACAAGTGAATAGAATCTTGACAGAGCTTGATATTGATTGGAGCCTTTGAGAAGCTATCGTATCAAATCGATCTATCACACCACTTTGGGTTAGGAGAGAATTCTTTTCCTTAGATTCACAAATCCCATTATTGCATATCAAAGATATAAAGTTACCTCATTAGCTTATCCATCATCACCGCACATACACATCTATTTCTATTCTACACCGGTTGTCTCAGCACAACCTCAGGAAGTTGGGTGAGAAGAATGTCACATGTTGATTTTCTTTCATACAAATTGGTGAATCCTACATGAAGAGATAGTCTCTAAGAATTTCCACTATCTTTATCCATCCTTTATTGTACGGGTATTCTTATACACCCAATTTTTTTGGGACATGAAGATTACGGTCAATGCATCCCACGTTTTGACATGTACAACTATGAAATAGGTATACCACAACAATAACCTTTGCTTTGAACATGGGAAGATAACTGGTCAACTAATCAAAATCCTCTTCTTCAAGGAACCAATGTTGGTTCCTCTATACGTATTGAGGAACTAAACAAAATCACACAGCCATATCATCATGAACAATCAAGTTCAAACAACATGAATTTAACTGGGGAAATAAGTTCATCTCCTTAGGTATTGTTTCGAAAACCCGTTACCATGAAATCAGACCAGCTCTCGCATCTAGATGAGGAGTACTTATCATGATATGCCAAAAGTAAACACCACTTACAAAATATGAACCAGGATTTTGACAGGTTGCAAGGACAAGGTGATTTTGTTCTCCAAAACAATAACATTACCATTCCAAAAACTGAAAAGATTGCCAATGAGGGGTGGCAACATAATGAACAATTCATAGCATGATACCACACTCATTAACAACCTCCAAAATTTCAACAACAATCACCTAAACAAAAAATCATCCCATTAATGGATGAAATCATCTTGACATTACTTGACAAGGTCAAAGAGTTAGAGCTTTCCAGAAATACTCAAAATTATTACGTAGTGAAAACAAGAGTGTCTCACTATCCGCAGAATTATAGATAAGCACCTACTACACAAAATCCTCTAGTTTACTTGGGAGCTCCAAGCCTTGGAGATTTTCTAACTGGGACGGGCACCTTGGGTATGCCCCCTCACACTATATATGGATATCTACAACAAGTACCAACTTGAAGTGTGTTCTCAAATGCCATACTAGCTGGAAATACAACTTTCCCTAGATCATATACTCTAAATCACCACAAAGGGATATGTACACTTACCTAGGTCTGTATGGATAGCCAAATAGGATGACATATGCCCCAATTTTTTTTTATGTTATTCCATTTAAGAAATCGATGCAACCTCCACCTCCTCAAAATGGATCTTCAATGGTTGAAACATACGCAATGGGGACCTATTATGAATATCTTAAGGATCCTCTAGACTTCTCCATGTAGACATTCATGCTCCCAAGAACCTTTCTCGACCTTTTGAAGTTCAAAGGGGAGGGTGATCGAAATGCTCACATCAAAGCTTATGCAACAACCATTCGAGAGCTACTCCCATGGGATGCAGTTGTCAAACATATTTTTCCTAAGATGCTAGAAGGTATTTATCTTGATTGATACTATACGATACCAAATGCTTCAATACACTCCTTCAAAAAAATCGTATTAGAATTTATTAAGGATTTTGATATGAACAAACTTTTGAGAACAAGAATCAAATAATTCCTTCATATCAAACAAGAGCACAATGAGTCCATAGCCCACTTCATTCAAATGTGGTGATAGGTTCTCTACTCCTCTGTAATCTCTCTAAATATAGTTCAGATGGAGCTTTGTGATTTGTTCCTCCACTCCCTCAATAGGGACACAAATGAATAAGTTCAAAATTTACCACTAAGGAGCTATGAAGAGGTTCTTTAAGGTGCTCTTCGAACTGACCAAGAATCCATTGAGAATGGTCATAAGACTTATGGATAAAATGGAAGGTTAGTCACTCCTAACCAAAATAACCATGGCTACTCCAAAAAACACAAGAAATAATCAAGGACCAAAGGTCCTTAATAATAATTGTGGGGTCACGACAGATGGTGTTACTGACCAACCTAAGAAACATAAAGTTGTTTATTCTCCCAATATGAACAATACCAGTAATAACAACAATGGAAATAATCAAAGAAATAATAAATTCTCACCCTCAGTCAACACTGTAGATTTTAATCATTCACAACAACAACAACAACAAAAATTAAAAAAAACAACAAAAAAAAATCAACCTCAACAATCAAGACAAATGGAAACCCAATTCTATAACCAATACCTAGGTGGGTATCCAAACCAATTCCAAAACCAAGGGTAGGGGTTCAAAAATTTTAACTCTAACAATCAGCATTTGAACAGTAATCATAATTTCAGATTGCAACAAGGTTAAAAACAAAGGCCTCTATATTATGATCATAATTTATATTGCAGTTTCCATAGGGTTTTTGGGCATGACATAAAAACATTCCACAATTGCAACAAGTTTCTATAGCATTTTTTAGAGGGTCCAAGACAATTACTACTTGACATAATTTTAGAAAACTCAACCGCACCAACTTAGAACACTTATATGGGGCTGGTATCCCCATAGAACATAACACTCATAATCTTTAACGATCCTCTTCCCATGCACCCAAAATATGTTAGAATAGATACCAATGGTTCAAGAAAAGGTATTGTAATAGGTACCCATGATCACGAAACCTCAACTTTGTCAAACCCACAAGTGGTGCCTCCTTTGGATGAGCACCAAATAATAAAAAATGTGGGATTGGTGGAGTTGAACACTGAACCTCAAATTAGCGCTACCACTAGAACCAAATAGTATTCTTCACAACCAATCCTGATCTACCCAAATATATTAGATGAAATTCATGATACGTTAGGCAAGCCAGTAGGAGCTTATGACATGATTAGTGATGTAACCAAGACCTTCTCTCACATTTCCTTCTTGGATTTGTTAAACAATTCCCCTGCTCATAGAGCTTCTCTATTAGAAGCACTAGGTCTTGTCCATTTAATTAACATCACCCCTCCTCCTAAAGTGGAGATAAACTATGTGGAATTTGATGTCTATCTTTCAGGGCATCCTGAAAGAGATGTTGGATTCATATTCAACATCAACAAGATGCCCATAGATACTGAAATAGATTGTAGAGGTGATTCGACTTTGTTTTTACAACTTTGGATTTACAAAACCTATGTACAACGTGCAATGATTGATGATGGGGAAGTGGTTAACATAGTCCTCTTCTATTTACTTCAAAAATTAGGTTACGAAGAGACCAATGTCTCCTCAACACAAAATACACTGAGAAGCTATGATAGCCTCAAAGCAATGTCAATCGGGACTATAGTGTTTTTGGTCACTCACAGACCTAAGACACTTCTAACCAAGTTTTCTATTGTATAATTGGAAACCAACTATAATATGATCCTTGACCATCCTTGGATTCATCACATGAAGGTGATTCCCTTAACTTTATTTTAGGAAGCAAGGTTCCTACATTTAGGGAAGGTCTTTGTGGTGTAGGGTGATCCAAAACCCTTCAACATACATTTAGATAACTTGAAGAAGAGGAAAGGGGTTCACTCTAAATTTTATCTTCCTACAAATTAGTTAAAAAAACCTACAAACTTATCACTAGAGGAAAATTTGGTTCCTATAATAGAATTAGAAGTCATGGGACTGATTGAAGGTATTCCAACAGTCAAGGATGAAACCATCATCGTAGAGACAGTGTCGTTAGGAACCATAAAAAATATTTTTGAGCTGTTAGAAAAGGATTTACCTATTCTCTTTCCATTTGATTCTATTAGTATGGGACATACCCTAGGAATTGGTTCTCTTCTAGCAAATTAGGTTTGTATGGTTGATGTAATGGAAGTAAAGGAAGAAGACACAAAGGATGATCCAACATCCATTTTTCCAAGTAAATTTTGGACTCTCCATTTTTATGGAGCCAAGTGTCATTTTGGTGTCGAGGAAGGTGTGATCTTTACCTCTTATGAGGGAAGGATTCTTCCTTTTTCCTTCAAGTTAAACTTTGAATGTATAAATACCGGGGCTGAATATGAATCCCTTCTACTTGGTTTCATTATATCCAAAATAATGGGTTCTCTTAATATTAGGGGGTTGGGTAATTCAAAAATTGTCACAAATAAGATATCTAAGGTATATGAGACTAGAGCTTAACATCTACAACCCTACAAAAAAATAGTGCTAAATATAACAATGGGGTTTGAATTGATATCAATTGAAGTAATTCCATGAGAATAGAACCTCCTCACATACTCTATAATAAATTATGCTTCCCACTTCATTGAAAGCAGTGCATTGGAGGATACAAACTTCATGGTATTAGTTTTTGTTGAACCCTTAGTTTGTAAAACACCAATAACCCCAATGTTTACATATATAGAAACCAAGAACGATTTTGTTATCTTAGATCACATTAACATTGATAAAGAAACTCTAGGATATCTAAATGCTTTTGCATAATTACAACTCACTCATCACAAGGTTGATATTTCCCTAATCTAACACTCTTCTTCCTATTTTGGAAATCCCATGATAGAATCCTCCCCTCAGAAGGAACTAAACATTTTTGAGGTAGGAGAAGAGGGGGATTTAGAGTTACCTCCATTCCTACTTGAGTTTAAGGAAGGAAATTCCTCCTTAATTGAGGGAACAATTGATGTGAAAATTGGGATAGAGGAGGGAAAAAAATATTGAAACTGGGATCCTCTCTAACTCCCGAGGAGGTTGGAATACATACCCATATCCTCAAAGATCATCAAAAATATTTCATGTTTAGCTACAAGGAAATGATGGGAATTGTACCACATGTTATAGTTCACAACCTCATCCCCAAGCTAGATGCTAAGCCAATTAATCAAAATTCAAGTCCCATGAAGTCAAAGGTAAGTTTCATGGTGAAAGAAGAAGTGATAAAACTTGTGCAAGTAGGGTTCATCAAGCCAGTTGACTAATCAAAATGGGTGTCTAATATCATCCCTATTATGAAGAAGAATGGAAATATTTGTATTTGCATATACTTTTGGTATATCAATAAGGCTTATACCAAAGATGATTTACAATTACCATCAATTGATGTTATTGTAGATGCAACAACTGGTTTTGAGTTGTTATCTCTCATGGATTGGTTTCCTGGGTACAATCAAATCAGAATTTATGAGGAAGATCAGGAAAAAACTATGTTCATAACTCTTTAGGGATCCTATTGTTATGTTGTCATGTCGTTGGGGCTTAAGAATGTTAGTGCCACATACCAAGAGGATATGACTTATATATTCCACAATATTATACATAATATTATGGAATACTACGTGGATGACCTTCTGGCTAAGGCCAGAAAATGCTGTGATCACCCAGAGGTGCTTTGTATCATCCTTTGTTGCTTGATCGAATACGGTTTCATGTTGAATCTAGAAAAATGTGTTTTCGGTGTAATGGGAGGAAATATTTTGAGATACATCATATCTTCATGAGGGATTTATGTAGGCCCAACCAAAATATGAGTTGAACTAGAAATGAATCCACCATCAGACAATTATGACATCAAATATTTCCTTGGGAAAATCAATGTAATCCAAAGGTTTATCCATGATTTCACCTTCGCTATTCACCCAATCAACAATTTTTTGAAAACGAATTGTTATATTGATTAGAAAAAATAATGCAATGAGGCATTTGATTTGGTTAAATGGTTCTTGTTGTCTCCTCCCATACCATACCACAAGGGCAGATCACCCCTTGATCTTGTATTCACCAGATACATATGTCTCATTATCCTGCATGTTATCGTAAGAATATGGTGATAAATGAGAATGTGTAGTTTATATTTTTAGTCAGAAATTTCTTGATTATGAGACACATTATACATAAGTAGAGAAGGAATGAATTGCCATAGTCTTTCCAAAAAAATGTTTAAGATTTTACATGTTAAACTGAGAAACAAGGGTTATTGCTAAATCAGATCACCAGTGGACATTTTTCACGCAAAGGTCCTTATCTAAGAAATTTGGACACTTCATAACTCTGATGGGTGATTTTGAGTTAAAATTTATTAGTTTGAATTTTTTCAAAGGAAAAATCATTACAGACTGGTTGGCTAACAACCCGTTGGATGGAGGTGATTTGGTAAACTTAGACTTTCTCAAAGAGTGTGTGTATTTTTTTTAAACTAAGCCTCTATTTTTTTGTTTCCATGGTACACTGACATCATTGAATTCATAGTGGACCATACATATCTAGAGGTGGCAACATCACAACAAAGAATATGGTTACATATAATAACCACCAAGTATGTCATCTTGAAACAAGTCCTCTATCGTAGAGTCTTTGATGGAATGTTGGTAAGATGTGTTGACAAAGAAGAATATGAAAAGATTATTTATGAATCACATAGTGGAGTATGTGGGGGTCACGTCAATGGCCACACCACTTCTGGGAAGATACATCAAATGGGCTATTTTTGGCCCATGCTAGAACATAACGCAGTAGGGTTTGTGCCCAAATTACATAAATGTCAATAGTTCTCCCATGAGATCCACATACCAGCATAGGATCTGCAACCAATTGCAACACCATGGCCCTTTTCTAGATGGGTCCTAGATTTGATAGGGAAATTATCTCCCTCATCAACAGATGGTCATAACTTCATAATCATGGCCACAAAGTACTTTAATAAGTGCGTAGAAGCCATACCTCTTATCACCATACCTGGATCAGTAATCACAAATTTCATTCTAAACCAAATCATTTATATGTATGGGGTCCCACAAGTAATTATCTTAGATAATGACACATCTTTCAAAAATGATGAGGTATGTGAACTATGTGAAAAAATAAAAATATTTCACCACATGGCTTCTCTCTATTACTCAGGGAAATGGACAGATTGAGGCTACAAAAATGGTATTAAAATAAATTCTCCTTAAGACCATTAAGGAGAAAAAATGAGATTGGTATTTAAATATTTGTTTGGTCTTGTTGGCCTATCAGACATCAGTAAGAATGGTGACATGGGCAACCCTCTTTTCTTTGGTATTTGGTGCAGAAGTGGTTTTACCATTCGAAATCGAAATACCTAGTCTTCGTATCTCATTGTAAGGAATTTTGGGAGAAGAAGGATATTGAGAGGCACAACTCTCTCAGCTAGAAAGTATTTATGAGGCTAGACTCAAAATTGAACAATGGAATAACATTTACACTAATTGGATGGCTCGGAAATACAAAAAGAAAGTATATGAGAATGAATTATATAAGGGATATTTGGTTCTAAGACTTGAAAGATAAAAAATACAAAAAGACTGATGAAGGAAGAAAATTAAAAACCATGTGGTTGGATTTATATCAAGTAATAAAAGACTAAAAAAATGGGTCATTTTTCCTATGTACACTAGAGAGTGAGGATTTTAGTGAATCTATGAACTCTCTTCACCTAAAGAGGTATTACACATGATCCATTAGTATTTTCAAATGTACATTACTACATATGCATTGAATTTTCATCTAGAAGTTCATTCTGTAAAATTTGTGATAAAGGGAATTATTCTTATAGCAATTCCTAAAAAATTCTGAAAATGTTGGAAAAACACTCAAATCATGCCTCTACAACTCTTTATGGTATCATCAATTGTTTCCAAATCATTGTATCAATTTAAGTAAGATAAGACAAATTTTTGATAGTAACCATATTAAGGCCTACATACTTGGTTCTGCTTATAGTCTCTTTCTAGATTAGGTGTCTTTTCCCATATTCTATTCTAGAAGCTTTATGGTGTCACATCTATCTCCTCTAGATATCTTTGGAAAGAATAACATTCTATACATTTTTCCTAGATAAATAAATCAAATGCACGTCCACATAAAAAAATTATTTTACACATTTCTTTTTCCTACTAATCTTCAATGTTGAGCCTACGTCTTTTACTAATGATTTAGGGTTGGGAAAGGAGAGAAATTACCTTACTCTCATATGCCTTTCCCATGGTGATGAGCCCATATTTCCTACTGGTAGCATGGGGAAAGGTGTAGGGGTATCTTTGACATAATTGAAAGTTAGAAATAGTTTATTCAAATATTTTTAAATCATAAATCAAAACAAAGTGAGTTAGATGTCAAAAATTCCAAGATATCTTAAAACCTCAACACCATATTTTATCAACCAAGTGGCCATCTACGGATCTAATTCTAGATAAACTTGAAAATAATTCACATCCTAAACTATGAAGTAGCTTGAGTAGAGCGAGGTTGTAGTGTCACAATTTGGTTTTGTCAAATTCTTGTCTTTCTCTCATCATTACCATTCAACAAATCTCTTTAACTTATTCCCTCTCTGACTCTTGGTGTTGAGCCCTCACATATTACTGGTTGTGTGGGGTTAGGAGTGGGGAATGTTCATTCACTTATCATATCATTGTATCACCATGTTTTTCCAAAACTATATAAAGTACCAAAGATTGCTTAAATAAAGTAAAGTTTAGCGTCACATTGTGTTGCATTATCATATATCAGGATTATAAAATACAAAAATAAAACATTCTATTAGCATTCATATCCACTGCATACATTCTGAAAAGTATATAGAAAGAAATTTATAAGCATCTAGAGTAAACATGCAAAGTGGGCCAAAAGGAAGTCAAATTGGATACAACAGATTATAAAACAAAAAATAAGAGTCTGTATATATCATAGTGAGTCAAGTTTGTATACAATTCCATCATGCACTAGGCATGGTAATAATTCTTGCAATTAGCCTGAAATATTAAAAAAAATCATATAACACCTGAAAAAATCACAACAAAGAAATAAAAGGCCCACTGGCCTGTCAATCCCTTTGGGATCCCTCGGATGGTGCACGGCCGTGTCTGGGACTCCTACTGTGGCTATGATGGTGATGAGAATGAACTGAATTATGTGTTTGATTTTTGTGGAAGCCACTGGCCATGGTCTGACTACGAGAGTGACTCTACCTCATCAATCTGTCAGATACCTCATACCCAACCACATGAGGATGAAGAGAGTTCATCACCTCTGCTAGTATCCACATAAGTGAAAACACATCAATATGTCTACTATTTGTTAGTGGTTGGCCTGAATCCTTAGTTACATCAGCTTGGGTATTCCCTAAGGGGATCAGTAGGGTGTTCATGCACACCCATACTATAAGATTCTTCCACTCATGTGCAGTCTCTACAAGCAATAAAGGAAGAAGAAACAACGAGTTATAAAATTACTAAAACCAAACAAAAAGAAATACCAACATTTCCAACTAACAAAGTCAAGAGAAGAGTATCAGCATACTCAGATCTCCAGGCATCCAGGTAGGTTCAGTGGATACTGCTACTGGTGTTGGCTGTAGGGCCTCTCGAAAGCCAAGGGTGAGACATTTTCCCATCATAGACCCATGATCTTTTTCTGCATCTTGATCAAGTGGTCCCTCTGAGACCAAGGTATTTCTCTGCACTCTCCTCCTCCTGTGTCACTCTGATCATATCTTGAGTTTCATGCCACTCAAGATTGATCTCCTCCTCCTCCATGTGGTCTGCCCTGCCAACCTCACCACCTAACCCCTCATCCTCTATCTCCTCGGTCCCATCTCATGTGTACTCCTCATAGTCAAAGTATACATTAATAAGCTCATCCTCCTCTTTGTTGTGAGTGGGAGTGGCTGTAATCCGATGTAAGGTGCTCGAAGAGCAAAAACTTACCTTTTGGTGTGAACCACATACCTAACTACCATAAGCACACATGGGATAACCAATGTCCATCTAGGATATCCTCTAGGTACCTTCTGGGCCTCCTTAATAGTCTTGGATACTCGTGCCACCGGAGGAAGCATTTCAGCATAAGGGAGGACAAACTTCTAAGGAACGCGGTCAAATGGATGAATCTTGACTGTCCCTGACATGTCAACCAACTGTCATGTGGTAGACCAAGCTACCACTTTGGTCACCTCCTACCCTAATAACCTTTCCATATCTTGATAGGGTGTGATAACCATGTATAACATAGTCAAATAGGCCACTAAATGATGTGGCCTCTGAATAACTGACATCGCTATCCACCTCTCTACTTGAACAACCCTTAGATCCTACACTGGTATTCCCCTTCCATAACGGGTGATGCGCTCATAGACCCAGCTCATAACTAGTGTGGGATGGCTCAATGACTATCCCTATAGCTTGAATACCTTATACAAGTCATGATAGGTAGTACTTAGGATGTCTACTACACATGTGTATATATGGCCATGCAACTTGATCTATGCAATAATAGGAGCCTAGAAATAAAAGAGCATGTCACCTCCCTTTTCCCCAGTCAATCATGAGGACAAGATGCACATGATGGCTCTGTAGATGATAGGAATAGGAGCATTAGAAATGGATTAGACCTATATTCCCTTCTTCGATCCAAATGAAACAACTACATCCCCCATATATGTGGCCCACTGAGTGATCTCATATCTGGACCCTTCTGTCTTCAGGGTCAATCTCCTCCCAAGTATCTAGAGTCCAAGAATGTGGTATACATCCTCTAGGGTGATGATCCACTCACCCCTCACACCCAATAATCGGAAAGTGTTTTTTTTGCATCGCAGTAAGAAAACAATTCACACAATATGTGACTAGTAGGAGTGACATATGGCACTCATGAAATCCTCCAAATACCTTCCCTTTCTAGACTGTCCAGCTCATCCTGAGTCAAATAATCTAAAATCCCTAGGAGCCAATCACACTCCCTCTCATGACTCTAATGGATGTACTCATCCTTCTGCATTTACCAAAACATTAAAAAAGCTAGGAACGTATATCAAAGGATAAGTTCACCAAAAACATGAAAAACATCAAAAATCGAAAAAAAATCAAGTTAGCACACATTTCGGTCATTCTGTTAAGAACTACCACCCTTACAGGGCGGTGGTCCTATGATTTCCACCCTACTTAGGGAGGTAGACCTAGACCAATTTTCCAAATGTGTCTTTAACCCTCGAAAATGCTCAAAAACACAAAAAATGACCAATTTGAACAAAATAAAAGACTTCCCTATGGATGCCCCCCTAGAGACTCATTTAAGAAAATAAATTTTGAAAATGTTCCCCCTAGATAAACTTTTTATCTTTTTACATTTTAGGTTTGAAAACGTAAAAGTAAAAAAAACAACCTTAGAAAGTGTTGGTCAATCTCCTGCTTGTGGAGGCATGATCACAATATTGTAACCTTTTTTTTGGATATAATCTCGTTGAAAATGGTGACCATGGATCTAAAGCTCCAAAATCACCAAATCAAATAAGTGCAAATGAATTGTAAATTGAGTTTTTTTTTTATATATATGTTGCTTTGACCTTGTTTTGAGTGTATGTTTTCATAGGGATGGAGTGTTGATGCAGGTATATCTCTATATCCACACACAAATGGTAAGTCTTCTTGTCATTTTGATTCAGTGTTTGTTTTTTGATATTTTTTCTATCTGCACTTGAGTCTTCTTTCCCTCTTGCAGGTATTAAGAGCTTGGACGATGAAATTTTGACACATGGGCATGTCAGGTATAGCTTCTTACTACCCATTTTAGGAACACCATACTCAGACTCTATGTTTTACACCTCTTCATGGCTAAGATGCTTCTTTGAGGGTAAAATATGTATGCACCCAAAATTACATGTGCTACATTGTTGGAAAATAGTTAAAAAATTCCCCAATGATGATTCGCATCCTTTCAAAAGTTGTTTGAGCTCTTAAACCCATCTACAGTGTATATTTTTTAGCCTAGATGTCCTTAGGCTTTTCACATTTTTTCTAGTTTCCCACGTCATTCTATGCATGTTTTGGAATTTAGTGCCAAGACTACCACCATGCCTAGCTGGCAGTTTTGAAAACACTGCCTAGGTAAGGAGGTGGTCCTACGACCTCCGTCCTGTGCAGGGTGGCGGTTCTGAGTGGTTTTTTCATAATTTTTCATGCGTATTTTTAAGATGTGATGATTCACTTAATTTCACTTTTAGGATGTGTTTGTGAACTGATTTGTCTAAAAATAGTTTTTATTTTTTGTTCCTCCTTTCCTCTTCTATTTTTTCATCTACATTAGTTAGTTGGAACTGCCTCTTCTTTCCTTATGCATGAAGGCACATTCTAGCCCCAATTCTTATATATTCCATGCTTGTGTCCAAGAAAAAGGCCTGAGAATTTTTTTGTATCTTTCATATTATTTTTGCCACAATCCATCTAGGAATTGCATATCCAAGCTCATATCTCATGTGTTATCTCTCTTCTACTTGTATTACAACCAGACTGCCTTCGAGCTGCCATTGCTCAAGTGTTTTCTTCTACTACTATTCTTGCATTCCCAATTCCTTGGACTCATATGAACACACAAAGAAAGAAAGGAACAAACTGAGGGGACAGATACATATACAACTAGATTTTCCAAATAACTTGCCTATCTAGGTTAGAATTACTTGTTTGTTTACTTCATTTGCCAAATTGTAAATTTCAAATCATTAGTTTCAATTGCATATCAAATAGAGTAGTAAAATTGTTCATTTCAATTGATTAGGAAATCACAAGTAGATTAAATAATTAGAAAGTTTTCCCTTTGACATTACCAGGAAAGTTATGGGGAACAATAGCTCTTTTATGGTTATCATTTGTTCTTTACCTCTGAGGTAGGATTTGAAGGGTTTTGATTAAATTAGGTTATTTGTTTTAGATTTAGATTCACATTTTTGCATAATAAATTGGTTAAATTAGGATAAATACTTGTATTTAGTTTGTTTATTAGATTATAATTATTCCTTAAAAACGAGAAAAGATAAAAAAAATTTACTTTTGTTAGACTAGTTTTCTTTCATTATTTTTCTCTAATATGTTGTGAAAACACCAAAAACATATATTAGATTTCCTTTTATAGTTATCTTGTTTTAATCAAGATAATTTCAATTCATTCTACATGACCATCAATGGCCCACAACAAGAAAATATGTATGGTTGTGATCCTTTGGTCCCACAACCAAACGCGTTGGAGTTGATAGCATACATTGATACAAGTTTACATTTGACAGTCTTACACACACTTTCTACATTCACTGAGAAAATAGAATAACTAAACACGCTAAACATTTCTGGTAATCAAGCCTGGGATTATTGGAATTTTCCTAACAACATAGTTTTATTACGTGCATGAGCATAATAGGACCACAACCTCCATGAGTTTTCAGTTGTGATCCTCACGTCTTGGAACCCAATGAGATTGCTAACCAATTATATATTGACACTGGTTTGTGTGCATCCATATTTATATCATCACCACTTCCATCTGAGATCATTGTAAAACTTTCATTATTGAACATAGCGGCTGATGATACTAAGACTTTCTACACTTGACCAAAAAATCGTCCATAGTGCATGTGGCTTCATTACACCTCTCATTCTTACTTCCATGAC
This sequence comes from Taxus chinensis, assembly GCA_019776745.2. Lineage (NCBI taxonomy): Eukaryota > Viridiplantae > Streptophyta > Pinopsida > Cupressales > Taxaceae > Taxus > Taxus chinensis. The sequence goes on from CM034147.1 coordinate 566,697,129, forward strand.
CATGTATGGAAATCTATATAACGAACCCATAGGCCACTTTCCACATGCTCAAAAACAAGTGAATAGAATCTTGGCAGAGCTCGATATTTACTGGAGCCTTCCAGATGCTATCATATCAGATCAATCTATCACACCACTTCAAGTTAGGAGAGAATTATTTTTCTTAGATTCATAGAACCCATTATTGTGTGTCAAAGATATAAGGTTACCTCATTAGCTTATCCATCATCACCACACATACACATCCATTTCTATTATACATTGGTGGTCTCAGCACAACCTCTAGCATCCGGGTGTGAAGAAGGTCATGTGTTGATTTTCTTTCATACAGTACCCTTATCTATAACTTCTTTCCACTTGCTGACACAATTCATTTGTAAATGAAATGTAATGTGTGGGTTTAAATTGGGTACAAAAATACTAACTAATTAGTTTTTTGGGATCGAATAAGGGAATTTGTTAGCTAGCCCCCGCCATCGTTGTAAGAAACTAGAAAAAGTTTCATTAGGTCATTTATTTGTACAAATATCTCTGCTAACTCAAGCCATGCAAAGAAATACCCCTTATGGACATGGAGAAACCACTCTAAGGCTTGACCTCCTTAACTTTTTGATAATAATCATATAAGGTCATTGTCACTATAAGCCACTTCTTGGCATGCCATGTATAAGTCCTTAATGTGATCATTTAGGACACCTTTCACTTTGTACTTGTCAAATTTGGGGAAATAGAATTTCATAGGGAACTCTGTACATAGCATAGCATTGTCAAAGGGATAAGGACATAGTTCTTTGAATTTATATTTTTCTATGTCCCACATTACTTTCTTGAAGGCTCATAAGTATACTCTTCATGGATCACAACTCTTATGTGAGGAGTTACTCTTTAGTAGTGAATCTGACATGTACACCCCGCTATATTTAGATATTTCATCCTCTTTTTCCTCAGTATGAAGCTCACTATGTTTAACCATAGGTCTTTCTTGATGTGCATGTTTATTTGTTTTCTTTTACACATGGGAATCTAGACTATCTAATTATCTGCTAAGGGTTAGTATCTATTGTTGCATAGTGACTTCGTCATCTTTAGGTCTTTCTTGATTTTCATACATATGAGGTGATTCTTTGCGCTTACATTCTATCCTAACTTTACAAGGTATCTTAAGAGGAAATAATTCATAAACACTCTTGTGTTTAGGTACCTTGGGTTTTGTGTCATTGTTTTGGTGATATGAAGTAGAGGAATTTCAATGTTTTAATTCATCATCAAAGTTAATAAGAGGATGTTGTGCTTCTTCTTTTTTGTAGGTGATATAGGTAGGTGGAATGAATTCATATTCAGGTGTCATTTTGGAACCTAATTCTACTACCCATGGGAGAACCCTATCCTTATTAATATAAAGGAAGTCATCTAAGCGTGTGGGATCAAACTCAAAATCACCCCGAGGTTAGTCTTCCTCATCACCACTATGATCAATTAAGTCATCTATTTCTTTTATCATAGAAAAGAGGGGTCATATATCACAAAAAATGAAAGGATTATACCCCAATATATTATATTCCATCCTTGTGATAGGGGACATATGAAGCTGTCTAAAAAATTTTTTGTCGGTGATCAAAGATACAAAAAACCTAGGATACAATCCTATAACGTGATTGTCATAATGTTTGCTAAAGAATGATTTGACAATTGGTCAAAGAATTTTGGGTGAAAAATAATAAAGAATCTTAGTATCTAACAAGCATTTCCATAGAAAAATAGATCAGTACAATGAAAAAACACAAGGCACAATCATACAAGTTTGGTAAACCAATCCAACCTAAAGGAACCTACTCCTTAGGTAAAACACACCATCAAATGGTAGGTTAGGAACTAGTAGTGAAAACATGATATCACCAATTAGGTTGAGTTTTATATAAAAAATGCCTAAGAAATAAAAAAGGTGTTGATGTGATCCCCAAAAAGGCATACAAAAATAAGTTTCTAGAAACAAAAAAATTTTGTGTTATAAAAAAGGAGGCTACCAATGTGAGCATTGCAACAACACTATTTGGATACGTAAATCAAGCTTCATAGACTAAGGCAATAATTTTACTATCAAAATTATGTCAATGTAATGCTAATAAAGTAATGATTTTTTCCAAGACCCAAGAAAATTTTGGGATCAATAACTAAGTCAAGTTTATCAAGAAGTTGTTGTTTATACACATAGCATATCGATACAACTTCTAAACTTAAATTAAGTTTTCCAAGGTTAAAAAATGTAAGTGTCCAACTTGTAGTGATAATATACATGAAAACATAACAAATCAAAGGAAATAAATTATGATACTATCTAACTACAATGATAATGTGTCTCAATATGTGTTTGAGACAAAGGGCCTACTGGAACATGAAGACGTACCATTCACACTTTCAACACTTGCATTTCAGCATTACAACCTAGTCATGCAAATAGACTACAAAAGTGGAGGACATTATTATTTATATTGGTATCCATGTGTGTTGTTTTATTTTATCTGAAAATGGGAAAGAAGAATACAAAGGAGTAAAACTAAGTGGTGGTGAAACAAACTAAGTATATATTTGGAAACTTTTTCTTTTCCTTAAGAAATGTGAAAAATGAACACAAAGTAACACATCGTAAGTTTCGTGATGAATATCAATAGGCACTAAATGCAATGGAGTCTACCCTTATTTAAATAACAAGGTTTTGAATTCAAAATAAGTTAGTGCTTCATGATGGCTCTGTAGAACATGACATTTTGAGTCGGTCAAGTTGGGCCTCAAGACAAAATGGCTTCCTATTTGGTTCTCTCAATTAGGTGTCACAAAATATCTTTGTGAGCTTGCTTTGCCAAGGAATTCACAATGAATAAACCTTGGAGTATCCCATATTTAATTTACCCCCCTCTATACAATGAGAAAAAAATGGGTTCAGTTGTATTTTCACTAGGGTTGCATGAAGAAAATTTTGACTCTATTGGCACAAGTGTGTACTAATCAAGTAGGTAATAAAGGCACTTCCAATTTTTTTCACAAGGTTCCCTCTTACGTGGACTACTTTGGGGTTCCTAAAAGCATACCTCTTATTATATTAAGGCTTAATCCAAAGGGTGCTTATCCCAGTTCAAATTGGATGAGCCGTCGCTTGTAACCAAAACCTACATATACAATGTTTTGAATATGGTGTGATTTTCTTATATTTTAACTTAATGTGGTTTGGTTGTTCAACATTTGGAAACCTACAACAAACGTGTTTATTTTATTTATATCCTAATTCTTTAACAAGCGTATTATTTTTCCTTCATGCAAAGATGAGTAGTTCTCCAAATGATCAAAACATCATAAACAGGATAAAATGTTGTTTCCGATTCTCAAGATCATCGTAATAAGATGCATGAGAAGAGCATACCCAATGAGGAATCCTACTATATTGTGAAATGGAAAAATTATAGGTAAAATGCAAAAACCATTCATTTTAGCCACATTTTTTGTTCTTTCCCTTAGCAAAAAAACGTTTAGTGAAATATTTTGAAAGCATGAAGAAGGTTTAGAATCATTTTTTATTTCCAAGATCACCTAGAATGTGTGACAGAAGAGCATGCACGATCTTAACCTTATAAATGGAAATGAAAAATTCATTAACTTATCAAAATAAGTTAGCACAAAGCAGGATTTCATATACCATGAAAATAAATATTTTATCCTTTAAGAAACCCTCCAAGATGTTATAAATATTGAAGATTAAAATCATGAAAACTTTGAAAATAGATCCAAATTTGAACTCATCACACTTGTGCCCCCCTAAAAGCATATACGGCCCCCTGATAGCATATGTGTGCTCTTGAAATCATATGCATGCCCCTGTTAGCATATATGCTCCCTTAATGGCATATGTGTTTTGCTGGAAACAGAACACAGAAAGCGGGAAAATAGTGTAGCTTATGTGAGGCCGACAAGGTGTATGTGCACCCCTAATAGTGTATGTGTGCCCCTAGTAGTGTATGTGCACCCATAAGAAAGAAGACAGAGGGGGAGAGATAGTGGTGTGTATGCGTAACCAATAAATCTTATGCATGCCCTTAATGACACATGCATACCCCTGAAAGTGTATGTGTGCCCCTAGAGAGTATGTGTGTCCTTAACAGTGTATGTGCACCCTTAACATCGTATCCACACCCCTAGTAGTGTATGCATGAACCTTCCTTTATATCATGAAAATATGGTGTTTTTTCCAAAAAATTGTAAAAATATCAAAACTTGGTCCTTTTAGTTCAAATCTGACTACACTTTATCTCCTTTGATCCTCAAAAGAGCAACAAAACAAAACTACTACAACTAGTCTAGTTAAAAAACTTTATATATAGAAAAACATTACAAAAGAGGGTTAGTTAAAACAATTTGAATCTTCATAAAATCAATGAAAAATGGAGTATATCCCACCAAGATTGCCAAATGTATGTATATAAAGCTAACTAAGTCATATGAATTGAAACTAATACCTAGTAGTTCTGAAACAAAGCTAACTAAATTATAACATCAAGATAAGAGCTTATAAAAAAATTATGAGTGCATGTAACATGAATGAAACAAACTAACGTGCTAAGTCATTTTACTCTTTATATTGTGTAATTAAATGTGAACCTAGTTAGATCATTTAGAAATCAAATTGGTTTTGTTGTTTTTCTTCAATATTATGAAATGATCTCTTTAAACAATGGCTATAAGTCCATGTTAGATATTCCTCTACCAACTAAATGTGAAGAATGGACGCATGGTGAGAAATCTATTCCAACAATGGATGTTATGCTCAAGATCAAATGTCTATAGCCTTGGGTAATACAAATGAGGTGTAAACTTAGAAGAGTTGCACTAGGCTTGTATTTATAGATTTCCATTTGGGAATGTTTAGAATCCAAGTGCATATGGCACAAAAGGTAAAGCCAAAATAGAATTTTACAAGTCAATGAAATTTTTTATTAGTTTAGGAGCTAATTAATCTTTTAGGATTAGTTAAGGATTCTAAGTAGCCTTAAGAAGCTTTATGAGAGCATTTGGAAGGGGTTTGGATAGATTTTGGAACTTCTTGAACTGGGATTTAGCAAATACAAAGTTTTATTGGTTAAATGCAAGATTGGAGGATTAATTAACATATAATTGGCTAATTAAGAGGATTATCACTAATCCAAATGTCATTAATTGGCACCCCCTGAGTGAACTAGAATCATATTTAGATAACTAAGTTCCATTATCAAAACAAAGAGAGAGGGAGTGAAGATATTACAATTTAAGTATTAAAATTTCTTTGAGAAAAATCTAGGTCTCTATAGCGAGCCTCGAGTCACACTTTTCTAGACTCAAAATTCCTCACACTTCTAAGTGTGAGTCCTCACACTTCTAATTTCTAGTATTGACTCACACTTCTAAGTGTGAGTCTTCATTCACACAAATAAGTGTGAGTCTTGTTTCGCACAGTTAAGTGTTATAGATCATATGTCAAACAATATTTGGGTAACGGTAATTTTTTAACACTTCCCTTAAAAAATACAAAACATTGTTTATTTATAATAATTATTATGTATAAATTTCATTATTTTTAATATATATTGATGTAATTTTTTAGAATTTATATATATAAATATATATTTTTATTATTATTGGTAAATAGTTTTAAAGGGACTATGCCATGTTACAAAAAGGGCTCAACAGCCATATATAACTATAAATATGTGAGAAAAATGGATCAAAATCCGGATAGAACACTATGTCTAGTAGTAACCAAAATATAGTTACAAACAAGTAACAAAATAGAACAGAAACTGCAACAGAACAATAAAAAAATAGAAAAGTCACAACAAAAAGACAAAAAAAGATCAATAACTAAAACGACTCCCTCCAGCTCGAGGGAGTTTACTTGTTGGAAGCTCTTTCAATTCTAGATTGGATTATTTATAGCAAGGCAAACAACACCAATGTGGTGGTGTGCATTGGGTCTGAAGTATTCAACTACGAGATGGTCCGGCTACTCTGTTTTTCATTCCCCCAAAGAGTGTTAGGGATCCCACTAAGCATGGTAATGCTTTGAACTTGTTGCTCTAAAAATTCACTTATGGCTTTGAAGATAGTCATGTTGTGATCATGTCTATCTTTTTCTCTTCCCAATCTACTATCTAGTGAATTCAGTTTCTTATAAATATCAGTAATCTGATCCTTCCTAATGTCATTATCTTCATCAATTTTTCTTTTTCCTTTCTACTTGTCCATACGCTACAGGTTCTTTTTAAGTTTCTTCATCTCTTTCTCTAGAGACTCTAATATATGAGGCATGTGATTCCCCTCCTTATGTAGGGCCATATCCATACCAGCATTACTGATATGCAGTAAATTTTGTGCAACCTCCAACTCTTTGGTGCTTCTGAGAATCTGGGCAGAGTGAGGGGTGTTAGTTTTTGGAAGCTTGGGGTTCTTGGTTTTGGATTTGGAAGGGTTCCAGAATGGGAGTAGGAGAAAAGGAGATGGTAACATGCAGATCAGTGGAACCAGTTGGGAAGCCAGGGAATTTGGAGAAATAAATCTTATGCAATAGGAAGATGAGGCCCTGGTGGAGAGGGATAGCATGGGAATGATTTTCAAAGTCTATAATAGAGCACCAAAGGGAATTAAGAAGGTAGTGCGGGAAGAATACTGCAAAATGCCTTCTAAAATGATTTAAAAAGACAAGGTGTTTAACAGGGACCATTTTTTAATGCCCTTCAATAGAAATATACCTAACCATCATATTTTTCACTTCATCATATGGCTTGGGAATAGAAATTACCTTAATGCTCGTAGAAAAAAAATCAAGCTCCTCAACCTCATCAGAGAATTTTTTATCCTCGTTGACCCTGTCAATCCTTTTACTAAAAAAATGATAACCCTCCAATTCGAGGCATATAGCCTCGGAAATCAAATCTTTGTTGATAGTAACACGGTGGCCACCATATTTGACCCTCTTATCCTTCCATTCCATTGCAAAATGAACTGAAATATTCTAATCATGACCCTGAATGCATTTAAATTTTTTTTAAATGCCACCCTTTTGTAAGATGTTCCAAAGCTCCTCATTGTTATTCCAGGCCGGATCATAGCATGGCTCTAATTAACATGGTGCACCTCCCATTTTCTTCTTCTCTTTTCTAATCCTACAAATTTTCTGCTCAAAACCATCATTTGAATTTCTATTTCTTCCTTATGTCCACTTTCCTTTTGTCTATCCCATTTCAAAAAATTCCTTCCACTTGTGTGAGGTTCAATGGCATTAATGTGGCCGTAATAAGGAAGATAATTCACACATGCATGATCTTTCACTTCCACTAAGGCCCACTCCATGTCATTATTATTTTTACTCCACATTTGGATACCCATAATTATCCACATTAATGCTATTATGTACCTCCTTAGGGATGTAATTTTCATGCTATTATGTACCTCCTTACGGATGTAATTTTAATCATCCCATATGGTTAGATTATTATTGATGCCAACATTGGCCAAGGTGTCTGCAACCTTATTCCCCTCCCTATAAGTATGCCTAATGATGATATTCTTGAAATTTTGAAAAATATTTCTAGCGTCCATAATAAAGTCCTTGATAGTCCAGCTAGGAGGATAAATTTTATTTAGGTGATTGATGATGTTAAGATAATCCCCTTCCAAAATTAAGTTATGTATTTACAATCTTTGCCAATACTTATCCCCCATAGAGCATCTAGGGCTTCTAAATAATGATTCATCTGAATCCTCATTTTACCAGCATAAGTAGTAACTAAACAACCTTTATGATCCCGAATCACACCTCCCCTAGTAGTAAAACCTAGATTACCCTTGGAGGCACCATCAAATTTTATTTTATTCCAGTTTCTCTTAGGAGGGATCTAATGAATCAAATACCTATCAATGTTTGAGGTATTCCTAACCTGCAAACTAGCAGCTCCTATCTTCTAATTGGAAAGAATATATTCTTCATCTTTAGGATATTTCTTATTTTTGGGAGGTTTGAATCTCCCAATATTATCTTTAATAGCATGACCAATCTTAACGAAGTTGAGCTTGTAATGTTGTTTTTTGTTTCTAAAAATGATATTATTCTTATCTGTCTAAATTCTCCAGATAATATGGGGCATGACTAGTTTCCAAAGTCTTCTCACAACAAAATGCTTAAAAGGAGGATTCAATTGGATCCAAAACTAAATGAAGTCCTTGGGCACCATCAAGAAAACATTGAACTTGGAAAAGGCATAACTCCAAATCATGGTAACATACTCACAGTGGAAAAAAATGTGCTTAATATCTTCAGAATCATTTTTACAAAGGTGACACCGATTAGGCATAATGAAACCTTTCTTCATCAGGTTATCATTAGTCATAATTCTACCTCTGAGCGCAAGCCAAAAGCAAAATTTAATTTTAGGGGTTAGCTCAGTCATCCAAATCTTGCTCCAATTAAATTCACTCTGGATATTCTCAAAGTAAGAATTATATTCCTGATTTAACCATATAGTCCCCATCTCTAGATTTGTGCCAGACAATTTCATCGTTGACTTCCAGGTAATTCAAGGGGATGAGGTCCAGTTGCTCCTGAAGAGATCACAACACGGAGTTCAAATCAAATCCATCCAATGAGATTTGTTTCCATCTCTTCTTATTTCCATCAATTTCCATGTAATCAATAACCTTAGTACCATATTTATGTTCAAGACTATCATTTTCTGCACCAAATCTATCATTAAGGATAATATTAGACCAATTATCACCCCAAAATAGATGTCTCTACCATTTCCCACTTTCCATCTGCATCCTTATTTGATAAAATTCCAGAATAGAATCAAGTTGTTCTTCATGAAGGAAGGAGAAAGTTGTTTGTTGTTAAAGATATTTAGCCTTAATGAGTTCAATCCATGGTTGTTCCTCTGATAGCATTCTTCAACCCATTTTTGCAATTAAGGCCATATTCATTTTTTATATATCTTTTATGCCCAATCCCCCAATCCTTTTAGGAGTGCACACTTGATCCTAGCAAACCAGGTGATATTTGAATTTTTACTTCATTCCCTACCATAAAAAGTGTTTCTAGATCCTTTCAATTTTTTCTCTGAAGGCAAAAGGAATGTTATATAGAGACATAATGTAGATAGGCAAATTTTGAAGAGTGCTTTTGATAAGTAGACATTTACCAGCACTGGAAAGAATGGCCCCTTTCCATCTAGCCATTTTCTTTTGGAATCTTTCCAGTAAATCATTCCAGAATTTGATTAAGACTTTTTTAGTACCAAGGGGGAGCCCCAAATAAGTAGTGGGAAGTAAATTGATTTTACACCCCAATATTTTAGCAATTCTATTCTGCCTTTCCAAAGGAGTGTTGAAAAAGAAAATCAAACTTTTATCAAAGTTGATCTCTTGTCCAGAAGAAGCCTCATAAAATTTTAGAATGGACTTGATTGCCTTAGCTTCTAGGATGGATTCCACTAAAAGTAGGATAGTGTCATCTACAAATTACTGATGAGAAGTCGTTTGATTCATAGAGGTAGGTTTAGTGCCTTTTAGAAAACCATGTTTAATAGCTTTGGTAATAGTTCTGCTGAGGCGATCCACCATAATAATGAAGAGCAGAGGGGATATAGGATCCCCCCGTCTTAATCCCCTACTACTGGTAAAGTACCCCATTGGTTCACCATTAACCACCATAGAGAATCTAGCAGTAGAAATGGAAGCCTTGATAATTCTTCTGTATTTGTTGAGAAAACCAAATTTGGCCAGAACCTTGTCAAGAAAAGACAAGGAGACTTTATCAAAGGCATTATTCATGTCAAGTTTAAGGACCATGCTTACTTTTTATTATTATCCATAGAATGAATAATCTCATGCACCATGATCACACCATCTTGAATTATCCTTCCTCTAATGAACCTGTTATCCAAAATAAGCCCATGCTTATTTTTGGCTAACTCCTCCTCCATTTCATTTGCTGGTACTTAAAATGGAATTTTTGCATGCTTCAGGGACTCAAAATGTTTTGGGTATGATTCCATCAGATAGAGAATTTTCTTACCTTTCCAGAAAGGTTAAATTTTCCTCCTAACTCCTTGTAATTTTTGAGTTATGGCTTGGCGGAGTTTTTGGGGAAATTTTCCCTAGACAGGCCCGCGACCAATAAGAAGGTACCACGTGTCTAGCGGCGAAGGAGTCAGATCGGTGGAGGAAGTTTTGGTTTATTGCCAAAACCAAAAAGGGCACAAAGGTGAAAAGATGAGGTGCATCCCCACCGACCAATGAGGGAGCGCCACGTGTCCAGTCAGCGGCGGAAGGGCAGAAGCACGGAGGTAAAATGGAAAATTTTCCCAATGAAAATTTTCAAAGGAAAAAGACAGGTTTTCAAATTGCGATCCCATCAGCGAACCAGAACAATGACACGTGTCCTGGGGCGGCAGAGGCACGGAGATTGGAAAATTTTCCAAAAGTGCAAAAAGCTTTTGACCCCTGGAGGATTTTGCCATCAAGATGCCTAACTAAATTTGTGCAATTTTTTTCCCTAAATCAAAGTGTCATCCGCAAAATCAGACTTTTTGGAAAGGTCTCGAGACATGGAGGAATAAAAACATCATTTTTTTGAGGTTTGATGGAGAAAATGTTAAAAATGTCTTTCAGGCCTTTAATGTAAACCAGATTGCTTCAAATGAATTGTTTTTGCTCAAAACCCCAATGGTTGCTTTCTCCTACACACCAAGGATGAAGAATCAACTCGTTTTGATGGAGGAAAACCCTAAAAAGGTCCTCTCACACCATTAATCCAAGATCAGATTTTTTTTTAGAGTTGTGCTTCACCAAATTTATCATTTTTCTTCCAACAACAAAACAGAAACAAAGGAGGTCGATTTGATGGATTACAGGCCGATTTGAAAGGATTAATGGTGGGTGGTTGAGGAAAAAGATCAGATTTTTTTCCTCCTCTATTTTCCCTCTCTTTTCTTCAGCATAAATGGAGGAGATGTAATCTATTGTAATTTTGGACATTTTTCTTTTACAAACTCTCTTTTCTTCCTTAGCAGGCAGAATTTTTTAGAGACTATACAGGGGCATATATTTTGCCTCCTTGCCAGTGTAATGCTTTGTATTACTTGGGAATGATTAATGTATGTTTTGATTTTCCCCATGTGTTTATCATTGTTTTCTAATCTTTCTTTATATTCCCCTGCATGTTTTGTGCTACAGTCTTATCTATGTTTATTTGTAGAAGTTCATCACTCCTTTGGTGTATCACCGTTTTAGCTTAGTTTTGTTTCCCCACCATTTTCAACCTGTCCACAGGAGTATTAAACCTCTACAAAGCAGTAAACCTAAACAGAGGAGAAATGCAAGCGTAGATAATTCTTTTGAATTTGTTGAGAAAATCAAATTTGGCCAGAACTTTGTCAAGAAAAGACCAGGAGACTTTAACAAAGGCTTTATTCATGTCAAGTTTAATAACCATGCTTGGATTTTTATTATTATCCATAGAGTGAATAATCTCATGCACCATGATCACCCCATCTTGAATTATCCTTCCTCTAATGAACCCACTTTGATATTTTGAGATTAAATCATTAAAAATGAATTGTAGTATGGTGTAAATAATCTTAGTAAAAACTCTGCAGACAAAATTAACCAAGCTAATGGGTCTGAGATATTTGAAATATTTAGCATCCATTTTTTTGAGCCAACACAATGTGATTATTATTAAGCTATTTCAGTAAATCTCCAGTTCTAAAAATTTATTTACAACCCTAAGGAGATCATCCAAAAAAAATTCACAAATTTTTTGAAAAAAATTGACAGAGAAGCTATCTAGTCCCGAAGCCTTATCTCCTTCAAGAGTAAAAACAACTTTCTGAAGCTCCTCCAAAGTAAAAAATTTGGTAATATCTTTAAATATATACTCCTCTATTTCATCATGTGGGATAGCTTCTAACATAAAAGATTCAACCATATCATTAGTAGCACTCTTCTCATTGAGTAATTTTTCAAAGAATCTGAGAGCTTCTTCCTTGATGATCCATGAATCTTTTATGATGATGTTGTTACCTTTAGAGACTTCTGTAATCCTATTATAATCTCTATGTTTCAAAGTGGTCATATGGCAGAATTTCATATTTTTGTCACCCTCTTTCAGCCATATAGCCCTTGATTTAAGTCTCTATAGGGATTCTTCCCTGCTATAAACCATGTGCAACTTTGAAAGGATATTTTTTTCCATTAAATGATCCTCCATAGACATCCCCTATAAGTTTATTTTATTTTCCAGATCTTGAAGTCTCTGTTGTAATTCCTTTTTTCATATAAAAATTCCCAAAGACTTCTTTATTCCAGATTTTAACCTATTTTTTGACATTTTAAAGGTTTTGAATAAGCCTAAATTGAGCAGTTCCTCCTCCCCCAGTACCACCATTCCTTGATCCTATTAAATATGTCATCATGCTCCATCCACATCTTTTCAAATTTGAAGGAGCTTCTTGTGGGCTTAACCCAGTTAACAAAATTTAAAACTATCAGATTGTGATCAGATTTGATTCTAGGCAAAGAGGTGAGATGAAAGTCTTGGTCAAGAATCCAACTTATAGAGATAAGAGCCCTATCCAGTCTGACTTGAATCATATCCCTACCCAACCTTCATTTTTTCCAGGTATACTGATTGTCATGAAGGTCCACATCCATGAGATTTAGATCAGCATTGAAAACAACAAAATCATCCATACCAATAGAGAAACAAGATTTACCCCCTTATTTTTCTCCTGGATTTAATGGGGAATTGAATTCACCCAGAATAAGCCAGTTGTCATCACTATGTTGAATTCTGAAAATATTTAGATTGTTCCATAGTTTCCTTCTTCCACTAACCGTATTGGGCGCATAGATATTAGAGAGGATCCAAGTACAACTATTTTCAATAGCATGGAATTTAATAACAAGATGGTTACTAGTTTTAGAGAATCATACCAGCATAATTTTTCTTATCCCAAAAACTATCCATGCCACCTAAAGCTCCCTGAGAATCCACTGCAACCATGTCTGAATTTTCCCAATTTTTTTTTTACAATTAACAAGTACCTTAGAATTCATCTTTGTTTCCTACAAAAGTAGAATTCCAGGCCTACTAGAAACTCTTAACTCTTTGATTATTCTTTGTTTAGAATTTCCATTCAAACCCTGAATATTCCAAGATATGATCTTTAGCTAGAAGATATAGGTGATGTAATTGTCTGATGTCTCAATTGGCTTTGAGTACCATCTGCAATATCTTCCTCTGTTCTTTTGGTTCTAAGAGTCTTCTTTGAAGGTCTAACTCTTTTAGAGCTACTTCCGAAATTCACTATTCTTCTAGAAGATGATCTTGTAGTTATGGATTTTGTAGTTTTGGATGATCTATATTAATAATTGAATTTTAGATATTAAATATGTAATTCTTGTTTTACATTTATTTTAAATTTTGGCAAGTATTTAATGGCTACAATCAACAAAAACATCTAAACGGACATCAAGACTCACTTGTCAAAGTGAAACCAAAATAATTAAGGGCTTTATTTTACCTGAACTATATAAGGGATGTTATTTACAGTCAAAAAATTATAATATTAAATTCTTACATTACCTTTTTACAATATTAAATGGATTATTAATGATAACTATTTTGTAAGCAAAAATGCTAATTAATGTTGTAGTTACCTCAAAATTAATTATCCATTAAAACGACCTATGTAAAATTTTCCATTTAAAAGTACATGCGTCATTCAAAATATGTGTGCCTTTTGGAGCATGTAATAGTTTTCAGGAATTAATTATTAATTTAATGTAAAGCAATGTAAAATCATACACATGCCCTCTTAAATTTGCACGGCAATGAAATTGGAGGTTGGATTTTTCTGTTATATATAACTATAAATAGGTAGTTTTTGAGTTTATATTTTTAACATTTACTTTTCTATTCTCTTAGTAAATGCATAATCTTATTCATCAATAGAAAAATCTCACTAGGGAAACCCTCCAAAATTCCAAAATTCTATTAATGTAAAATTTTCTATCGCTGATAGGAGCTTATATCCATGTAGGTATTATGTCGATAATTAAAAGAAAACAACTTTGTTTTTCAATATTTTGTAGAAGGTAGTTTTTTTTATCAAGTAAATAATTTCATAATATAGTAAAAAAATTTAGATCAATGAAAGAGGACGTAATGGAGCACATCTTGATAGATAAATGATATAGATTAATCTGTAATAACATGACAGGAGAATTAGTAGAATTTTAAAAAACCCATAACACCTGCCAAGAACTTGTTTTGTTTTGTATTGAAAATTTATCCTAGTGGTGTGGATGGTGGCTTAATTTGCGCACTAAAAAAGTGAATATCAGAATCAATTTATGGTTATGGTGGTTCGCAAGAATCAATGAGTAGATGTATTTGATAAAATTGATATTATTTTGTTAGCGTTATTGTTTTCCACAAATAGTCCTCTGATGCACATAATCAACAAAATTCAATGGCTACGACATCTTTTAATTTGTCAATGACAATATTTTATAATATATTCATGTTAAGAATGAGTTTCCATTCAATATGTTGGTGTTAGATTACAGTCACCTGTTTGTAAAAAAATATGGTAATGAAATAGTAGGAGAACCAAACAAATTTTGGAGAAAAAAAGAAAAAATACAAAATTTTGAAAGGAGAATTCGAGAAATAAAGAAACTCTAAGATGTTGTGTTTTATCTTTAACAGAAGCACCACTTCTGCTACTGTGGAAGAAACAAATATCCTCAAAACTATTCAAAAAATGTAAATTTTATTTGTTTGGGTGGTGCCTATGTGGCTTTTTATCTTTTACTACATACAAGATTTCTCTCTTCTATGATTCAATGTCATATATTACCTAAAGGGCCTTTTTGTAAAAGGATGCAGGTCCTTTCAAAACCCCCATATTCACCCTTATACAAAAAAATGGACATAGTAGTTGTACAACGAAATATGTTATTGTGGCATAACCAAACAGACTCTATGATGACAATATCTTAACTTATTTTGTTAAATCCTATCGATCCATAATATCTAATTACTTTGGTCTCACATAATCTAGCGGATGGTAAGCTAAAAAATATATTATTTGACTTCTTGAATGCTAACAATCCATAAGCTCAAAAGATTATATTGTGGAAGTATTAGGTTACCTTAGAGGGCATTAAGCTCAAAACATCTTACTTTATTAGCTCCTTCCTCCTACAAGAATTCTATACCTTTCATTCAAACAAACAATTTATCTTCAATCCACCAGTCAAAATAAAAAAAATCTATAAATTTTCAACTTTCTTATGTTTATATTTTATTTAAATAATGTTTAATCTATAAAACTTATTTATATTTGTCTTTATTTGCTAGTTAGTACGGATTTGACAAATATGAGGCCTTGTGGCAATAATGATTTATTCTATTTAATAAAAATCAAAATTCTAAGAAAGACATTTGTCCAATCTTTAAATAAGATACGAGATTTACAAAAAAAAAAAAAATTAGAATATTCATTGCATTTAATGTTTATTCAAAAAGGAAGATGCATTTCAATGCTTGGACAAGTGGCACATCCAAAGCAATACACTATTCATAAAATTTAATAAAATTAATTTTAAAAATAAAATTATAAACATTTCTAAATTAAATCCCATCCCACTCCTTATATTTTTTTACTATTTTGTTTTTACTTGTCAAAAAGTATAATCTTTGTTTTATCCCCATTTGTAATAAAAATTAGATTTGTAAGCTAAATTTAATAAAATACAAATTTCTATGTTTGTATTACATTTTTTAACAATTTTTTTTTATGGATTATATTGTGTTAAAGAAAAGAAAAATAATACTATTATTAGTTACTACTATTGTGATAAATATTTTAACTAATTTGTTTAAACTATTCCATTTAATAGCAAACTTTTATGTTTATGTAGGCATGTTCAACTTATAAAATCTTGGTGTTTGTTTTTGCACCTTAAAAATCTACCATATTATATATTTCAAAATGCCACCTATATTGCTGCAATATTTTCAAGCATAATATGATTCTAGATAGCTTTATGTTTTTCCAAATAATTATATATTTGATGCATAATTTTTTTTTGTTTTGTCTTTTATTAGAATTTTAACATGGCTATTTACAATTTGTGTAACATTTAAATTGGGTACTTACAATATATGGACATTTTATGCATTAAAAATCATTACATAAGGGAATTCTATTTTTTAGAATTCCGTGGATGTCACCATACCATATGTGCATAATTTATACATTAATTATTATTACATTCTACTTTTTAGACAAATTTGAAAGTGGTTATTCTTAGAAATATAAAACACATAATGCAATTACACACACACACACACACACACACACACACACACACACACACACACACACACAATAAAACACTCACAAACCTAGCACATCTCCCAACCTTGACGCATGAACTTTCTGATTTGTCTTGTTTAATTTAAAATGTTGTTAAAAACTAACTATTAATAAGGTTTACTAAATATACGAGACATAATAATTGGATACTTTATAAAAGGATTAAGGAACCCAAAAACCATACAATAAAATGAATCATGAGAATCACCAAGAAGGAAGAAAAAAGAAACATGAAAAAAAGGGATAAAACAATTTATCCAAAACTATAGTCCAACAGATCGATACAAGGAAAAATAACAAAAAATGGAGGGGAAAACATCCCAAATGATATAGTCCATAAAAAATCAAATAAAATATCCAAGATCCAAGTGAGTAGTTAGTCTTAAAAAAAAATTACTCATCTAGTTAACGCTCTTCATGTCCTTACATCTAATCATCTTTCTTGCTCGTGGTAGGGATGTTCTCTCCATACTTATCTTCCTCATCAAAACTAATAAGGTGGATATTATACCTACAAACTTTGTGTCCCTGCACTAGCTTGACCACACTCCCCTGCAACTCCAAAACCAAATTTTTGATCTCTACCATATCTTACTTGATATATTTTTGGGTGATAAATTGTTTATTAGAGGCATCAATGTGATGCATGACACTATTTTTTATATCCGTTCCAACTTGAGCTAAGGCCTCCATATCCCTTTCCACCTGACTCACCCAAAGAGAAATTTTATCAAAAACCACATTCTAACCTAGCTTTGCTCTCTCTTTCCCTTTAGATGAGTCCCCTTTCATATCAATCAGATAACCTGTAGCCCCAATACCAAGATTTCCCTTCCCATGAGATGTCATACTCATTTTTCTCCTCATTTTGTTCAAACGATCAGCAAGAGTACAATTTTCATTTGAATCCCTTAATATCATGGGCTCTAATTCTTTTTCCACCACCAATTTACCATTCTTAAAAATCAAAAGAATTATACCATGGTGTATCAAGGTATCAATCTTTCCCATTTTAAAATCATTCACTGGCGTGGAGACCGACATAAACAAGAAAAAGGGAAGTCTCATAGAAAATATTATGCCTAAACATATCAAGCATATCAAGATGGTTACTAAATATCTTTCTATAATTCTCTTCAAGAGTAACGTACCTCATAAGGTGAAGGAAAACTATATTCCAAATATGAGGGATGAAAAATGTAGCTATACCATTTACTTGTAGGTAAACCATTTCTTTACCATGGAAGAATGTCTCATTTTGTGCCTGAATTTGGTGCAATATTTGAATATATTTAAGCCCTCTATCTCCATTTTAATCACATGTGCTATTAAATCCTCTGGAACCTACATTTCCATGTTGTGGATCACCATGATCCATTTTTCCATGCCCGACCAAACTCTAACGCAAGATAAGGATCAAATCCCGTGATTTTTGAGATGAAATTCCTAAACCCCCCAATTTTCAAAATGTTCCACAAGGAGGGGTTGTCCTTCAAGAAATCATATCTCATGGGATCAGTTCTAAAATGACCACTTCCCATGGTTTTATTCAACTACGATTGAAAATGGAATAAAAAAAGGCCAAAATGATTTTTTATCTAAAAATTAATACAAATCTCACCATATATCCTGCAAGTGCGAAGAATCTTGCTAACCATAAGAATAAGGATGACATCCCAATAAGGGAAAATATCCACTAACACATCAATAATTAATGTTATTAATGAGATTAATATCATTAGTGATATAATCTCCCCTCTCACACACTTTAAAATTACTACCTTTAGCCCCCAAATTGGTAAGATGATATGGACATTTATTACCTTTTCTAGGGGTATGAAGGATTAAATTTATCAAACTCTTTCAACAAATTTTATTTAGTATCTTTAAGGATACTAATTAAGGTCCAATTATTAATTGTATCCTTTCTCAAATTCTCAAGGGTTAAAATCTCGTTTTGAACAACTAACCAGAAAAACATGTTGACATTGGGGAGTAAATCCTTAATCCAATTTTTCCTCTAGAAATCCTTTGCAAGGTAACATATGATTTGAAAATGAATATGTTTGGTCCAATAATTGATATTTCAGGTATTATACTTAAGCATTGTAGTCTTTTATCTCCATCAACACATGTAGGAAAATATTTTTTGTGAAAATAATTGATCTAGGAAATTTAAAAGACATCAAACTATTTTAGAAACATGTTCAATATTTTTCATTCAAACAACAATATATTATAAGTACAACATAGAAGGTATTTTGTAGTAATTAACAAATATGTCAAATAAATACAATTTTCATCCTCCAATATTTCAATTAAATTATCGTTAAGGTAAGAAGACTTCAAATTGTTAACCTTGGGGAGTAAATTTTTAGTCCAATTATTCCTCTAGAAATACTTTGCAAGACAACATATGTTCTGAAAATGAATATATTTGGTCCCATAACTGATATGTCAGGTGTTATACTTAAGCATTGTAGTCATTGATCTCCCTCAATGCATGTAAGGATATCCTTTTTGTGAAAATAATTGATCCGGGACACTTTAAAAATATCAAACTATTTTAGAAACATGTTCAATATTTTTCATTCAAACAACAACATATTATAAGTACAACATAAAAGGAATTTTTTAGGAATTAAAAAATGTTTCAATCCTTCCAATAAGAATTTTTTTTGACATCCATCAAGATATCTACACTTATTTTTTATTATTAACAAGTTTTAAAAATAGGTTACAAATTTCACTTTAATCCCAAACTAATATACCTTTTTTGTTATATCAGTTCAATCCTTGAACCAGGTGGAAGTTCATCACAAGATTTACACTGAAAATACTAGTGGAAAATAAACTCAGTATGTCTTTCTTTATCTTGTTAAATGATAGTGACTCTTTATCTTGAAATATTATATTCTTCAAATACATTTTTCCACTAAGATAGTGGAATCTAATTTCAAATTTTCATTCAGTAACTTGTTAAATTAAAGAGAAAACTAAGCTCAAAATAATATAAAAAACCAACTGCCAACTATACCTAGAACAAAAAAATATTGATTCAAGTTAATATATATACCCAAACCAGTATGAAATCATGTAAGAGTTCAATATAAGCATAACTATTAACATCCACGAGGCTAGTTACAATATTAAAAACAGGCCTATATTTATGCTTTTCAAAATGGGTGGAAATTCATCAAAAGATTAATACTAGGCCTACATTTATGCTTTTCCATGTTAACATGAAAAATCATATTATTCTTGTCATGTACCTATAAGAGAACACAAACCTAATAGTCATACTCTTCTTGTCATGTAACTTTAATTGTGAATACATTTAAGTTTATCTTAGTCTAAACTGCACACGCTTCTCTCCATTGATAAATTCAAACCCTGAGATAGAGAGGACTCGTGGGGATGATTTTTATTTCAAAAAAAACATTGTCCGTGTCTCATTCTAGTCAAACAATGTCTTATGAAATGACCTCACCAAATCTCTTGAACAAATTCCCATCAGAAGTGTTGCTTGTGCTCCATGTACAATCTTTGTGCTTACCCTATTCTTTTCCATGTGCAGTATGTACAACCTTGGAGAACCTAAATGTAACAAATAGATGTGTCAATAAAGAAATTCCAATAAGAATTTTCTTTTCGATTTGTTGTTTGATAATCTATACAATATGAAATCATGTCTAGCTATGTTAGTTATTTCACATCGCTTCATTTTGTTTGTAGATTATTCCTTTATAATATATCTTTAACTAAATACATCTAATCAAACCTTCAATCTCCAATAAATGAAGTAATTTTAAGAACATTAAGTAATTAATGTTGTGGTTGCGTAAACATTAACTAAGATTAAAATTAAATTTGTTAGGTTATGTTGAGGCGTAACCTATTTTGGTGGTGGTAAGAGGATATGAAATTTGAGAATGTTTTGGGAATTTATGACATTCATAGATTGTGTTAGTGTGATAAAAAAAATCAATTAATGATGAGTACTAATTAGGACAAATTTCAATTAGAAATATTAGAGACATGTGTTTAAGATTGGAATGAAAGAGCTTGACATTTCTATTTAAGCATCATCTATATCAGGCCTTTAGCAATCACTATTCACAATAGACTTGTTCACTATGGGTGGAACCATCAAATGCATTAAGACCTCTTACAGTGAAGAGGTCAAGGCCGACCTGGTAGTATGGAATATTTTTCATGATGGTTATGTTACATCGTTTATGGAAAGACGGAATGGTCATTTTTTCTGAGTGACTAGTACTATGTTAGAAACCTAGAAGAAAGGAAGAGTCAAAGTGGGAAAGACAAAATTTATTATTTTGAAAGAGTCCATTGCGAATGTGATAGGGCTCGCCCTAGAGGGAAACATTTATTTTAAACTATCATTTCAGGAGGAGATGGATGAGTTCCTTTTTCCCGGTGAAAATATGAGAATGTATCACTCAAACTATGAATGAAACTCACTTCCACATCCTTACGATAGGGTTGGAGAGAAATTAAGGAGGTAATTCATGTTGCAACAACAATACAAATTGAGATATGAACCTAAGATTTTTATTCTTACATATATTTGACATGATTGAAAGGTAAAATTTATGGCTTTTCTATTTCAATCACTTGAGAAGTCACTTAAACTGAATAAAGAAGAGGAAAATCCCTTCCTCCACCAAGACTTTTTGTATTTTCTCTGTAAAATGGAAGCTACCCAAATAGAAAACTTGTGATTCCCCTCTAAGAAAAGAAAGAAGCATCATGTCCCCACTCCACTTCTGCAAGCAACTCCATCTTTCTGTCACCATTGATTCCTCCTTCGTCTTGCTTCCAACTCTGATTCAGACATCATGATCATTAGCCAGAGTGGTCTTATGGTATCCCCCCATTCTTTTTCTCTTATATCTCCCTCAACTTATCTGATAACTCTTAACCCTTTAGACCCCTCAAAGCACACTCTTAGGCCTCTGAATCACTTTTGGACCTGACATCTACTTCATATTCACCTCTTGCTAACACTTCTTTGGCTTCTCCTCTCATCTTCCCAGACAGTGTAATGGCTACAACTAACTCAACTCACCTAATGACTCAAGCATGTGAAGAAACCCCCCCTCTGTTTTGCATGGACTTTGAAATTCTTGATGTGTTACAGGATATCTCCCCAATTTACCCTAATTCTAATTTGTTAGATGAAATTCCCCCCAATATATCTTCAAAACACCATGAGAATTTAGAGAAGATATCACCTGACCCACATGAGGCCATGGAATATTATGTTACACTCATTATCTACTATCAAGGAAAGGAAAAGTCATAAGGACATGACTTGGATTAAATTCAATGAAGACTTACTAGAACACATTAAGTTAGTGGGTGTGTTGGTTAAAGGAAGCCCTACTGGTTTTGGTGTTATTACTAGGAAACTTCTAGAGTTCATCGTGTATATTTGAGTAGACCCAACCAAAATTAAAGTAATTATGGAAATTCCTCCACCATCGAACCTCAAACAACTACGTAGTCTTCAAGGTAAACTACATTCAATCCAACGTTTCATATCTCAACTCTCATATCGTTATCAACCATTCCATCAACTTCTTTGTAAATACATTGACTTCAGATTAGATCTTAACTGTCAAAAGGCCTTTGAAAAACTCAAAAATTATCTCTTATCTCCACCTGTACTCACTCCTCCTCACAAGGTGTATCCTTTATACCTTTACATATATTCCTTAGATCATGCCTTAGGAGCCATGCTCACCCATCATGATGACTAAGGCCATGAAAAATCCATCTATTACATAATTTTTACAATCCACGAATATGAAACCCATTATACTGAAGCCAAAAAATTATGTTGTGCTTTGTTCTTCGCAACATCTAAATTACGCCATTATATTCTGAATCATAAAACATATGTGGTTAGTAACTTTAACCAACTAAAAACCATGTATTATAAACCATATCATAGTGACCACATCACTCAGTGGCTCATGTTTATGACTGAGTATTAACTTGAAGTTATATCACAAAAATCCATTAAAGGACAAGCCATTGTAGACTAGCTTGCTAAAGCACCCCTTCCTGACACTCAGATTCCTCACGAACATATTCTTGATGAATCTATAAACACTATTGATGAACATGAATTCACTCCTATGAAAATTAATCTCTTCTTTGATGGATCTAAATTCTAGAAATGGGGAAGGGTCGGTATCGATATCATACCTCCTTGGGGGATTCCTATTCCGCTATCATTTAAACTTAACTTTGATTTTACTAAAAACATGAAAGAATATGAATATTTTAGCATGGGTCTTACAACCACTATTCTACTAGGTGTTCACATCCTATAAATATATGGAGACATACAATTCATCATCAATCAAATCAAAGGAGAATATCAATGTAAAAATTAAATGTTACAAAAATGTAAATCCAATGTTGATTTTATCCTTAGAGCCTTCGATCATTACACCATCCAAACCATTCCACGATACTCTAATAATTTTTTATAAACCATGGCTTCTTTAGGAGAACACATTCCTTTATAAATTGAAGAATGAACTGAAAACCCCAAATTATCTATACTTGTTCGAAGATTGGATCATCCCTCACATCAAAATCAAATCCCTCCTATTGAAATCATCGATTCTCATCCAAATGATCTATGGTATTCTAAAATATTATAAAATATTTCAAAATCTACAATTCCCTCCAATTTATCACAAAATGTTAAATGATTATTTATTCAACATGGTACTCATCATGTCATTATAGGTGGTATATTATATAAGCACGGTTTTAATGGATTCCTATTCAGATGTCTTAAGTCACATGAATCTATCAAAGAAATCCAATAATTCCATGATGGCATATGTGGTGGAAATTTCAATGGTAACATTGTCGCTAAACATGTATTACAACTTGGTTATTATTGGCCTAATATCAATAAGGATTTTTGTGTGTATGTAAAGAAATGCGTCAAATTTCAACAACATTATGATCTCATTCATGTTCACTGTCAAGCCTTGCAACTTTCTCATGATATATGGCCTTTCTCATAATGGGGATTAGACCTCATTGGCACCATCAATCCTAAATCATCTAAAATACATCTTTCAATCATCACAACCACTGAATACTTTACAAAATGGGTTGAGACTATCCCCTTAAATTCAACTAAATAAAATCAAATTGTCTGTTTTATTTATCAATACATCATATGCCACTTTGGTTTCCCTCATAAACTTGTTACATATAATGGAAAATATTTCAAAAATAAATATGTCAAGAAATTTTGTGATAACTTCAACATCAAACTTACTTTTTCATCATCGTACTATCCCCAAATGAATGTATAGGTTGAGGCCTATAACAAGAAACTTACTAATATTTTCATGAAAATAGTAGATGAAATAGGAAAGAATTAGCATCTCCAAATCCCATTTTATTTCTGGCTTATCAAACTAGTATCTATACCCCTACAGGTGTTATGCCCTTCTCACTAGTCTAATGCTCTGAGGTGGTTTTACCCCTTGAAGTTCAAATTCCATCACTCCATGTGTCACTCAAATACTTTAACCCTAATGAATAGTATCGATAAGAATTCTTGGCATAATTAGAATTGTTAGATGAAAAAGTTTTATGGCCCTTGAACATCATCAATTATATTAAGAACGTATCAAACACACATATTAAAAACATTTAATAGAACGTGAATTCAAATTTGGTGACCTTTTTCTCAAGTAAAATAAAAATTTCACTTCTTTAGAATGGATTAAACGTGGAAAATTTTCCTCTAATTCGATCGTTCCATACATTATCACTCGCAAGTATGGGTTAGGAGCATATTGCTTCACCTCCCTTGATGGTATACCTAAAAATGAACCTTTGAACACCTTTTACTTGTGGAATTTACACTGTTAACTTCTAACCGTCATGACAATAGTTTCATCTAAAGATATTAATCCTCCATCAACCCACCATCTTCACATAGTAGTGATTTGAAAGTATGTGGTCTTTTGTCACTATCCTAAAAACCATAAATTTGAGCACCACGACTCTGTTAATTGTATCTTTCATATGGACAAGTTCCTTCTTAATAGGAACCATGTAATCATTACATCCACCTACCTTATACCAATTGAAATCATGTCATGGAGGTATGTATGTATAGGTCATGTACACATCTCTTTTCCCCTCTTGGAAATAGTATATTAGGGTCTTGCTATCAAATTAAACTAAAAGTCAAAAGAATATATAGATGCTTCCTATCAAAATTACAATAATAATAGACCGATCCAGTTAAAGGATATCTATTCAAAATCATATTGTTAAAAGAAAAATAAAAAAATGCAGATCGCTTGAAGGACAACTACCAGTCAAATATAGACTGATCCCTTGAAGGATGACTATTTATGTAAAAATAAAAAGTCAAAAATTGTAGAACACTCTCCCAAAGGATGGATACTTATATCAAAAATATTATGTCATCAATTAGCATTCAAAACATCAAATATCAAAAGCATCTTAGGAAATAATCCCATGTTAATCAAATTTCCCATCAAGAAAACTTCCCTCATCGAACAGTTTGCATCAAGAATATGTATAGTTGGGGCATACCTATAAGAATTTGTTGAAAATTAGAATCCTCATTCCCACATTAACCTACACATACAAAATATCCTTTCATATCACATAAATGTACATCTCATCACTTCACCTCTATAAAAAAGATCTCATGTGTAACTACCCATTGATAGTCTCGTTTTAACATATTTGAAGGATAAAAGTGCAAGTGATTTCATTTATAATACCCATCACATATGCATCAAATCCTTATTTAAGTAATAATTCCATTTTAAATCCTTTTAGAGTTAAAATAGTTTTTGATAAATTTGGATCATATCTAAAAGTCACAATATTTTCACAAACCAAAACACATAAACGTCTAAATTATATCAACATCCACATCACATAAACATTTAATCCCATGAACATCAGTTAAAATCATTAAAACATAAAAAAAATATACAACAAGACACATCACAAGCCCACCAGATCACCATATCATATAATCAAAGTCTCAAAATACATCATTAAGGAGTATCGCACTCCGTCTATAAAAAAAATCATAAATAGATCCATATACATATAAAAATACAACACATAACTATCCAGTAAAATGAATATCACTAAAAAACCCACTAGCAAAAACAACACTCCCATTACCCTGCTATATACATCCATCACCACCATATCCTACAACAACTCCTTGAGGTAGCTAACCCACATTCCCCGCACTAGTACTAGGAAATGCTCCTCGATGTGCCATATAATAAGCATACAAAACTATATTAGGAAATTCATGTATCACCACCATATACTCATAGTAGGAAAAATCTATTCTCAAAGACTAATACTGGGCATAGCTAATCATTCACGAGGCACCCATCTAAATTTTAGCCTGCACCCATGCTCCCAACTCTATACCTGATATCAAAGATCCTATAATACCAAGATCCCTTTTTAGGGTCTCTCACTACTATTCATATCGATCCCGATTAGTACTAGAATATGCTAGTTGATCTCTCAGTCCATCTCACTTTGTTATAGCATTATCTCTCTTGCCAATCAAAGTGGACCTCACTCCAATCATATCATCTCTCTCCCTCCGCAACCTATTCCTCACGGCCTCTATTGTCTCCTTATCAGCTGTCAACTATACAACTATAGCCTCTAGGTCCTCCTAATCACCATCACCCTCTTCATCATCATTGACATCAACCACATCTTGTGCTCCCTCAACTCAAGCATGTACCATCCTCCCTCTCTAAATCAATTGCATCCTTTTAAACTCTACATATACACCAGCCCACCACTGTCTATAACCAGAAGTTACTCAAGTATCATCGATTGACACTAGATCATCATGCTCATTAAGACCCATGGCTAAATGCTCATCAACTATTATAGGAGTTCATGCTACAACTACCTTGGGAGTATCATCATCTCCCTCCTCATTTTTATATGTAACTGGATCCTCTAAAACATCCCGATCCAAACAAAATTTCCATCTAACACGGCTAAAACAAAAAATATTCCACTCTCCCCCTCATCTGCCATGCACCCAATACTCATGTTGCATCCCATCAAGCTCACACTCACACCTTGGCCACTCTGAAAACTCAAGATATGGTCTCCACAACACATCTCTTACCTATAGCCCTATAAGAAGATCTTTGTAATAAGCTATCTTCCTCTTCCCCCTTGATTGGCCTACACATCCTTGCCATCTCATAATCTGTATAGTCCTATTAATCAGGTTAACACCTCCACTTGGTAAACCCTATGAATGAGCTATGAAAATGTGCTAGAAATCCCAACATTGTAACAGAAATGCAACATCAATACCAAATCTCTTGTCGAATTTTCAATCCCACATCTCTCTGTATGTTTGTGTCAGTAAAGAAGGGCACCAAGAAAACATAATACAGTGTTCCATCATCTATGTAACACCCCATGTCAGTATTCATGATAACCTCCCTCCTATAGATTTAGGTAAACAAAAACATGAAATACCCATCATCAACATAGTCATCAAGAACATTCCTCTCTCTGTGTAGAATATATATACTAATAATAGAAAAAAAACCCTAAAGTATATCAAACATCATCTCTATACAATATACTCATCACATCCTCTCTCTCTCTGTGTCTCATTAATACATTAAATACCCTCCCCATGTACCAAAAATTTAGTAATCCGATAAGTATCATCCGCTATAATTGTAATCTCACTTGTAATTAACCAAAAGGTACAAGTGGCTAGATCCCATATCTCTATCAAAGCCAACAATAACCCCCTACACATGTGAATGCATCTATACTCATGTATCCCTATAAAGAAAACCTCCTCTATAAATATCCAATCATCATCCGACATATCCTCTTGAACCTTTGCTAAAATAAATGAAATTTTATCCCTAATATTCAGTTTTGCATCCACCTGCAATCATAAACATAACATAAGCACACATTAGAATCGATGTTTACATCAAAACAACATCAAAAAATTTATCACATACATAGGTCACAACCTAATCAACCCGGTCACAAAAAACTTAGACAAATCTCCAATTATTCATTAAAAGCACTGGTGGTTGACCCAAATTTCCAATGATTCTAGCGATTTTAAAATCAAGCCCTTTGTACCATCCAAAATGACAAAAATAATCACAATCAACTAAAAAATCATAAAAACAAAAAAAATAGGCACTCACCTTTTCCTACGTGGGCCTCATGTGCCCCTTCCTTGATGTCATTGCTCCAAATCACAAGTTTTCACCTCAATTTCTTCCAATAACAATAATCGATTTGTAAAAAATAAACTATTCACCACCGACCTAGGGATTTTATAGCCTTCACCACAATTTTGTAGTAATCAATGAAAATTCCTTGAATCTCTGGTGATTTATCCTAATCGCGAGTGATTGTTATGAATAATTCGTGATTTATCCTATTTGTAACCTAAAATCAATAATTTTCAAAAATCACATCAATTTCCCACATTTTTTCACCAATATCCTATGTAAAGGACACCAATCCTTGAAGAATTAAATGTCAAAAAATCAAATCACTTAGGGATATGTCATACGTCAATGGGATTCAAACCCTTTGGCCCCTCATAACTTGAATTCCCCATCCTTACAGCCTACCTTTATGAACAATATGTCCATAGGCAATGAAACCCTTGCTTCCACCTATCACTTGATTCCATGGTAGCCCTTAATCATTTTGATACCCTGTCTCAGGGAAATTTTAAATGAAATGCATCACAAAATTATCCCACAAACCAACTTTTATCAAACTAGTGTTCCTTACAATGCGTCGCAGTCACCCAGTTTTGAGTGGGGACCACCCATGCGAATTAATCTACCATCATTTTTTTATAGCACTTTTCCTACACCAAATCACTTGACAAAAAGGGGTAAATGCAGACACTAAAAAATTTAGACCCCTCATTTTCCTTATCATTCACATTATTTTTACATTTATCAAAGTCACTCTTTAATTCATACATCCCCTATCCTAAATCTAAACCCCCTTACCATATTTACTCCATGTAAATATCTTTCATAGCTATAAAAACCCATCTTTACCTATGACTTAAAACCACTCAAAAACTAAAAACAAGTAAGACAAAAATAAATAAATAAAATTCTATAACCATCTCAATCCCTTCACATTGTCTTCCAACACCCTTTAACCATTTAATTGTACCCTTGAACCAAATATCCATGATTAGAAGTTTTTTCAACCACTTTGAAGCTGTTTACCCAGAAAAGTCAAATCTTTGATGATTTAGTTGAATCTCCAATGATTATAAATAAAACTTTTTTACTCTCCCTTAGGGATCCTGAATCTTGAATATCATGCATCTGTTTTTCTCTCACGTTTCATTTTTTGACATTACAACATCCAGAACATCATTAATAAATTTTAGGCATCATTATCAAACATTTTCAAGCATCTTTTGTGATCATTTACATCATCAAAACTTCAAGCATCATCTTGACACAACTCACCCACTCAGGTCTTTCATGTTGAATATTTGAGGCATCATTTAGCTCCAGATCCACTCAAAGGCATTCCTTTCTCTCTTTTTATCCTTTTTTTGTCATATGATATTTTTAAATCAATAAAAAATATCATCTTAGAGCTTCAATCTCTTATTTTTATCAAAATTATCAAAATCACAGAAATTGCTAGTGATTTACCCTAATTGGCATCAATTAGCCTAAATTATTGGTGATTCCTATAAAAATTATCATTTTATCATTTTTATCAGCTTTTTATGAGTTTTATCAATTCCTATGAATTTAACATTGTTGTTTCCAAGCATGGCTCTCTAATAGATGGAATTTCCTGACCATTTACATCTAATTACTAGCATTTACAACCTTCTAACAGTCTGACATCCATTCTTCTAGGAATAATACAACATTTTACACAAGCTCACACTTTGCACAATTTGATTTTCTAATGTTGACCAATACATTGAAGACCAATTTGAGTTCCTCCACGAGATCAAACAAGAAATTGAAGAATTCTGGTATGACTACTTTGAACATGTCTAGATTACATCTACCCTCACTTGGGCTACCTTCGAAGCTTTTCATAACTTACATATCCATCTTTAATTATAAAGATCTTATGTGATATCTATTTTTCACTATTTATTGTATATCTTTATCAATTATTTTATCAATCTACTTAATTGTCTATAAACAAGCTGACATCCTCCAAGGAAGTCCCTTTGGATTTCTAGAATCATCCTTTACAGAGAAGCTCATCTATCCATTTATCTAATCCTTTATATTTAGTGTCTTTGAGCAGAATTTTCTTTGCAGGATAGGAGGACTTACACATTCATTTGTACGCAATAATTTCAATTGAAATCCAACTTCAACATCCATCTCTATGGGTACCGATAAACCCTGCCATCTTCTGAGGTTGTTTTTGTTTTTATTTTTTCACTTCATTAACTTAAATTAGAAAGGTAAAAACATCTCTGAACAATGATGTTTTGGTCTGTTTTATTTCCCCAAACTTTTTTTTCTACTATTATTTCATTGTAAAAATGGGTGTTGGCATTTTTGTACCGAGGTTGGACCCTAGCCAAAAACCTTTACCCTTATATATATATATATATATAATCAAGAGAAGTATTCATGTCAATTGTAATTTTTTATTGATTATATCAATGAAATATAAAGAAGCATGTTTTAGATCATTGTATCAGATTGGTTATTGAAGGAATTTTATTTTATAGTTTTACTTGGGAATATTCATTTTAATTATAAAATTTCTTTTTCTACAATTACTATATAAGAGTGAATATTTTCTTCCTTCAATGCTATCCTATTTTTTATAGATTTGGTATAATAGGTACATGAAGTTTTAATCACAATTGTTTTGTGTCAAGGTTTCAAATATTACATGGTTGTGTTCGCACAAAATATGTATCCATGAATGTAAATAACCCTTGAAATTTTATGTTATTTTGAATTCAAGATCTAATCCATCATAGGAGCATCAAGTAAAGATGATGAGTACATTTTTTTCTCCCCATTAGATACCCACCCTATTTCATCTTAATTTATGTCCTACCATCTTTTTCTACCCATGAAATTCATATCATATTCACATATCCAACTTGCATTTTCCTATAGAACACATCGCCTTTTCATATTTTGAGTGAGTTTTCCTAGATTCTCAAAGGTTAGAATCTTAAACATCATTTTACTGCAAGTTATTAACAGTACCATTCGAATGATGTTTGTGATCACATTATATCTATCTTTGGTAGCTTGTTTCTGATTGTAAGTATTTGCAATGCTTGTGTGACAAATATTTTGAGTGAGAATTGCATGTGTGGATATATTTTATTTAGATTGAATCATAGTATCCCTCCCCCTCTCAGGATATCATAGGTTTCCTCTCACCCTGATTCAAATAGAGAAAAAACATAAGATAATCCACTTTCTTTGTACACGCCTCTCAGTCATTTATAATACTTAGTAAAGGTAGAATATTAGATTTGTCCCCAGTTAAAAATTACACATTTCAAGCATCTATCATTCTTCTTACAGCTCCTTATCTAAATTCCATCTAATTATCTATCTTGGAAAATTAGAAACCAACACAAAATGGGCTTCCTCTAGTGGATCTCTTTGGTGTGATTATATTAGGCCATAAAGAAAAATTTAGTTTCTCATCCTACTTTATCTTGTTAACCTCTAATGTTCTTTTATGTATCTTGAGAAAAAAATTATTTCTTGATTAAGCCTACCCATTTAAATGGGGATTGTATTTAGAGGCATAAGTGAGATCTCTCCCATATTATTCACACATATCTAGAAGGGGTTTGGCCCTAAAAATCATAGCATTTTTAGTAAATAAATTTTCAAGGAAACCAAACCTACATGTGATGTTGTTCATTAGGAAATCCATTACTACTTGATGCATACACTTCTTGGTAGGGATTCTTTTCACCCACTTAATAAATTAATCAGTTGAAACTAATATCCATCCGTGTCTAACACTAGATACGTCTATCATTTTGCAATTGAAATATAAACCCCATTGTATAAAAAGAGCCTTAACTAATATAGATTAAAAAGAGATATATTTAAAGGATTTTAATATGCCAAAAAATGTTGGTAGTCCTCACGTGTCTTATCGTTTGGGAGAAATATTTAAATAAGGATGACCACGAATAAATTTTCTTAATAATTTTTATGAACAATTACATTGCAGCATAATGACAACCACATATTCCACTATGCAACTCTTTTATTATCATAGGATCCACTTCTTCTATTACACATATAAATAGGATTCCTTTTGGGTTCTTTTAGGCCAAACCATGTTCGGTCAAGAGATATTGGGATACTAGTTACAATGTTCTTCTTTGATGTTTATCCAAACTAGAAGGAAAATTCAAATTTTACAAATACTAAACAATGTCCTTGTACCAAAGATAAGAACATACATTTTCCTAATGACTATCAACATTACCAACAATTTGGTTCACCTCCACATCTTACAATTTTTCCTCATCCATCAATCTATAAAAACTAATGAATTTTACCAAATCAGTGTTTTGTATTTCCTTATTAAACTCTTGATTTTTATTCACCCATGTAAATATTTTACTAGATGCATCTACTTGTGTTAAAATATCTTTAACCATTTTTTTGTGGAACAAAATCAAGGATCCTTGAGCTTAAAATATAATGCCCAAATATCTTGATAGCTCTTACGAAATAATATTTTTTTTCATCATAATATAGTTCAACTAAAAATATTGCAAGGTATTTCAAAAAACTACAATTTTTGTTTTAGTACCCTAGTCATCCTTCTACAAAAAGGCTAAAGTTATGGCATTTTTAAATGCAAAAATGACGATTTGGACTAAATAAAATAGGGGAGGCCTTTAGTTCACCCTTTATTCCTATAAAATATTACATTTCCTCTTCCACCAATTTTATAGTAATTTTATTCATCAACATACTTATAATAGGAAAGGTAATATCTGCAAAGTTAGATACAAACCTTCTAACAAAATCGGTTTGACCAAAGAAAGATTGAATAAAATTTACTTGGATTTGGGAATATACAACTTATCAATAACATCAACTCACTCTAGATCTATCATTACTCATTTATGAGACATAATGTGTTCCAAAATCTTGGCCTTTTTGACACCAAAGTGACATTTCCTAGGATTTAATGAAATTCCAAACTCACTACATCTAATAAATATTTTCTCAGGATGCTCTAAATGATCACTCCTTTTCTTGGAGTAAACTCTAATTTCATCCTGATAAACCATAAAAAAATAATTAATCAACCCAAAAAATGTAACATTCATTAAAACAAAGGGAATTATGACATAAAAATTAATTTCCTAAGGAGTGGTATAAACATTTTTATATTGTTCAGATTCCTTGACCACCCCATGATTTTTTTTATTATTGGTAAATAGTTTTTTGAAAGGGACTATACCCTTGTATACAAAGAGGGCCTAGAAGCCAGAATAGGAATGAAAAATATTAAAAGAAGGATCAAGATCCAGATAAGACATAAAAATCTAGGGTAACCAAAGAGAAATTACTCCAAAACATCAAACTAGCTCAAAACACAGCAGAAGAGCAGCCAAAAAACAACAAAAAAATAGCAAAAACCATGATAGAAGGAAGCAAGAGCAGCGCAGATCCATAATTACTTCTTAGCGGCTTTGGTAATTCTAGATTTAATAGTCTACCAAGAGGTGAACATAGCCAATGCCATCATATGAGTAGGGTCAGTAATATCCAGCTGTTGAATGGTTTGTTTGCTTTCTTTTTTCGTGCCACAAAGAGTTGCTAGTATTCCACTGAGATTAGAGACGCAACGGACATGTTTCTCAATAAATTCCTTGATTGCACTAAATATAGCCATATTATGGTCATGGCGAGTCTTGGTTTTCCCTAGAAGGTTGTCTAGGGAGTAAATGTTTTTGTAGATATCTTCAACTTGTTTATTGTCAATATCAGCCTCCTCCTCCTTCATCCTCTTACCTTTTTACTTAGCCAAGTTTTTGACTTCTTCTTTCAACAAAAACATGTCTATTTCTAATGCTTCCATCCTTTTTGTGGAGCTCTCAATGTGTTTCTCCTGAGAACCCATACTACTAATATGAAGGAGATTATGACCAACCTCCAAGTCCTGAGAAATGTTCCCCAAAACAGGGGTATCCAGGTTCAGTCATTTAAAAGACCTAGTTATAGGTCTAGTCAAAGTGGAGGTGAAGGGGGTGGGAGTAGAGGTGGTGGGGATGACAGGGGGATCTGAGAAGGAAGTCATAGGGGTAGCAATAGCGGTGATGGGGATAGAAAAGAGAAGAGATTGGGGTATCGGCAGCGGTGACGGGAAAATATGGAACAGAGATGGGGGAAGTTGGAATGCCGGGAAGCTTAAGAAGACAAAGTTTATGCAATAAGAAGATGATACCTTGATGCAAAGGGAGTGCACGAGTATGCTTTTGGAACTCCAAAATGGAGTGCTCAAGAGAATTAAGTAGATAATGAGGGAAACATACCATGAAATTTTTACAGAAGTGATTGAGAAACACAAGATGTTTTAAGGGCACTCTGAAAAATCTCCCCTCTAAAGAGATGTATCACACCATCTTACGGGTGAACTCGTCAAAAGGTAGAGGGATAGATTTGACTTGAAAACCCATCATGAAAAATACCAGTTTCTCATTACCCTCCACAAATTTCCTCTCCTCATCAGGCCTGTCAATCCTTTTATTGAAAAAGTGGTACCCATCCATTCTAAGGCCTGTAGCTTCGGCGATTAACTCTTCATTGATCAAAATTTTCTGTCCACCATATTCAAATTTGTAGTCCTTCCAATCCTTTACAAATTTCATGGAAATGCTTTTGTCATGACCCTGTATCTTCTTAATAAAATTAGTAATGCCTCCCTGGTTGAGAAGATTCCAAAGTTCTTCATTATTCTTCCACTTTGGGTCCACTCTGGGCTCGATCTGACAAGGGGCTCCTCCCATTTTCACCATGCTTAAGTGATTAAAAGTGCAAAATTCAAAATCCCTATGAGGAATTCTACAATAGACACAGTTTTCCAACCCTGCCTTTTTGTATCTTTTCTCATGCGATGGGAATGATGAATAGTTTATGGGAATGATGAATAGTGTAGCCATTGCTATCATAACACTTCCCACCAATGCCTTCACAAATGTTGCTCTGTACCTATGAGATCCCACATGTGCGAACATCAACCCTCTTAAAAAACCCACTCCAGATCATCATCATCCTTACTAGGGACTTGAAAATCTGTAAAAATTTGTTTAATAGTTGTTATAGGCACAATATTTCCCGCATGTGTGGCTTTAATCTTCAAATAAATCCACTTTAAATCATCATTATACTTTCTATATCCTTGATTTCCTGTCAAGATCTGCTTAAGTGTTGTTTTAAACTTATCAGCGCATGTGAAAGTCTTATTCTTAAAGACCCACTCCAAATGCTCATTTATCTTATTCCAAATTTACATGCTCATAAGTATCCACTTATTAGTTATTTTGAATCTACTCAGGAATGTGATCACTATTATCCCAAATAATGTGATTAACATTCATGCCATAGTTAGCTAATGCATCTACCACCTTGTTACCCTCCTGGTAAGTATGCTTGATCTGAATATTATTGAAGGTTTGGCAAATACTTATGGATTCCAAGATGAATTCCTTGATGTTCCAACTTGGAGGTGAACACTGATTAAGATGATTAATGATATTAAGTGAGTCTCATTCCAGAATGATATTTTGTATATTATGAGTCTAAGAAATTATAAGGCCCCATAAATTGGATAATGCTTCAGAAAAATGATTAGTTGTTATTCCCATTTTACCGGAATAAGCAGCAACCAAACTGCCTTTATGATCCTGAATCACTCCTCGCCTAGCTACAATTCCAGGGTTACCCTTAGAGGGCCCCATCAAAGTTCAACTTACACTAGTTGAGATCAGGAGGATGCCAGTGTATCAAAGATATAACAATATTACTACCTAAATTATCTCATATATTGTCAGCTCCAATCTGCCATTGGGACAAGATATGCTCTTCATTTTCTGGATAACTCTTGTTCTTGGGGGGTTTAAATCTAGCAATATTCTCTTTAATAGCACTAGAAATTTTCCCAATACTGAGCTTATAATTCTATTTACTATTTCTAAAGATGATATCATTTCTATCTTTCCATATCCTCCAAATAATATGAGGCATTACTAAACTCCAAAGCCTTCTCACAAAACAATGTTTGTAGGGTGGGCTCCATTGGGTCCAGAGCTGGCTGAAATCCTTCGAAACCACCTAGGAAGCTTTAAAATTAGAGAGGGAAAAAATCCACATTTTAGTAGCATATTCACAATGGATAAGAAAATGACTGATATCCTCAAAGTCTTTTTTACACAGATGACACCTATTAGGCATTATAAAACCTTTTCTTATTAGGTTGACCACCCCATGATTGTATCCTAAGAAATTATCAAAATTTGATAGCATATCAGACCTATTTACCCTTTATAATATATTATCCATGTTAGGAAGAGGGTAATTTTCCTTTAAATAATCTTTATTCAAATTTTGGAAATCAACACACAATATTTTGTTAGTACTATTTTTCCCAACTAGGACACAAAGTTAACAACCCAAGATGAATATATGATTGGTTAAATGATTCCCCCATCCTTTAGATTATTAACTTCATCTTCCATATTTTTGCAAAGGATTGGGTTTATTTTCCTTTACTTCTACCTTAAATGATTTTTATTAGGCTCTAATGGAATGACATGCTCAAAACAATTTTCCTTATAAGCCTTCAACTCTTAATATGACGAAGATAAATAGTCCCGATATTTCTTCAAAAGTTTTTTTATAGGATTTTTTTTCATATTCAATTAATTTTCTACCCAACCAAACCTTTTTGGGGCATTTTGTAGTACCCAAGTCACATTCAGTCACACCCCTTATCAAAGGGATATTTTTTTACATGCAAAATAATCTTCAAGGATAATTAAACCTCTTAGAATTGTGTTTGTCTTTAACTGAATTATTTCCTTTCCAAACAAATCTTATTTCCCCTCACAAGTTTCTTCCAAGGGATGTAGATCAATCATGTTAGAGAACTCATCTTCATAATTAAGGAAATTCTCAATATTATTTTCAACATCAAAGATCTTCCAATGTACAAAAATTGTCATGTATAAAAGTTTTAGATAACATCTCAACTTCAAACTAGCAATATGGGGGTCACAACATCATTATAAAATTGTGAGGATAACATTGTTAACCTATCAGAAGCTTAATTTTGAATCCTTTCATGATACACAATATTGAAGGAATCAAACATTTTCAATTAAGTTCCAAGATGCATTCCTGAATTACTTTAATCTATGAATTTTGGTTGCATGAAACTTTGTGATTTATTTCACAACCAACTTAGAATCCCCTTTGACAATTAAATTTTAAATTTTTGTGCCTTCAAGTAATCCTTAATACAAGTATGAGTGCCTTATATTCTGTAATATTGTTAGTGTAACTAAAACATAGTTTTAATTAAAAATTTAAGGATCCTATATAAGAGGAATACAACACTGCAAAATCCCATTACCCAAAAATATAATTTTCTCCATCAAGAAACATAATCTAAAGAGCATCAATTTCTTCAAGTTGTGTGTCCAGGTCAAAGGTAATGGTTAGATAAATCATAATTTCAAACAAAATTTCCTAAATCCATATATGTGTAAATAAAATTCATAAGATTTATTCATATGGTCTTCAATCACATTCATAAAAATTCTCTTCTCTGTGTAGTTTTTACTAAAATTCTTTCTGAAATAATAATATCATATGATAAATCCATTTTGTAAAACTACCACCAACACTGGAATCCCACCTTCTTGATAACAATATCCCTAACATAACATGAAATTCAACCAAAAATAATATTCATGGTTAGGTACTTACCAGGATGAGTGGATAATTTTACAACCATCTCCTTAACATATCCAACTACCAATACTTCTCCTGACTCTATCGCATAACATTACCCATAAGAAACCTATATTCTTATTCTAAGTTTATTCATAATAAATAATGGAATAATATTACAAGATACACATGAATCAAACATACAATTGTGTAAGATCCAACCATTAACTAATAATATTGTATAAAAAAGGATTAACATCCAATTATCTCTCAACCAAGGTTGTACCAAAGTAAAATTCTAGGGAAAAGGTTCAATAAATTTTTGAGATTCTTTAATTTCATTCTCAACAGAAAAGGGTTGGATAACTTCATTTGTAGTTGTATTCTTAGATAAACCTAAGGAATCAAAGGATTAGTGCTTATTCTTAGGCATTCTAAAAAATTATATCAAAGGAACAATGATTTTTAAATTGGATCAAGATTTTGGCCATGTCATAAAACCTACATAGGAAAGGATGATTGGGAGGAAGAAGTGAACACCTTGTTAGAGGGTATATGCTTTCAAAATAGGGAAAGCAGAGGGTATATTATTAGGTTATTTAAGATGTGTTTTTACTAGATTGGGGTTTCTCTAGGAGTATGAATAGAACCTTTGGGAACATTAGTAAGCAAGGGAATCTTATTTTAAGAAGTTATAAATAAAAAATAATTTTCTTTAACGGGATGAGAATAACAAAACAAACTTACTAGGGGTGTTAAAACCTTCAAATTTTTAATGGGTCTCTTTATTATTATCCCCAGCCTTTTTGGATCAGTAAAAGGGGCCCTCTCCTTGGGTAGGGGAAAATTGTTACTTAATTCTCAGGTTATATTCCTTTTCATGTGCTACTATTGCATTAATCAATAATTTCCTATCCTCCACTGAAGTAACTCACCCAAAATATTTTTCAATCATTAAATTTATTACGTATTCAAAATCATGATTGGGGAAGTTAAAAATATTTAGGCATATTAATTTCATAATCAAATTCAATGGGTATAATAGCATATATTAATCATAATTTGTCCAAAATTCATTCCACAATCTTAGCACATAAGAGGTCTATGGAGATAGGCTCCACCTTCAAGGTCTAGGATCTCTTACAACATCAATCCATCATCAAAAGTCCTAATAAGATTTAGAATCTCTCAACCTCTACCACCAATGCCACTTGTTCAAAAGGATAATTGGGTAATAATAACTTGTCATACCACTCAATGATGAGATCTTCATACATCCTTGACACCCAAGAGAAATTAAAGGATCAGGGACCCCTTTATTGTCGCTTTCCTATATCATCACCTCTAGTATGAGGTGAAGGTCATATTTGATTCTAATTCTAAGAGCTCATACAAATTCTCTTTTTTTTTTCTCTATCTAGTTTATAAGAGACCACTTTAACAACATCATCTAGATTCTTCACTCTCTTTTCTAAAATGAGTGATTTATTAGTTTATTACTTTTCAAGATTCATAAGATTAACCACGTATCTTTTTAGAGGTATACCAGAAACCATTATATTATTTTCAATTTGTATGGCCATGAAAAATATTTCCTAAGATTAATAGGGGCCTTATCTATTAGGTAATTAGTTTTCTTTTTATCACAAGAATAATAATAATTTATCAAGAAGGAATCATTACTTGACCTAAGAGTGGTTGGAAACCTCATCAACGTATTATTGAAATTTTTATTGAAGTCTTTTACACACTCATTAGGATTCTTCTTTATAATATCAATTCAGAAAAAGAAAACCTAGGATCTCTTATATCACCATATTGAATTCTAAATTCATTCATCAGCTCGTTCTAAGATTCAATGCTCCCATGAGGAAATGCATTGAACCATTATCTAGCTTCTTCTTCAAATTTGTGCACAAATATATTCAAGTAAACATCCTCATACTCAATGATATTATGAAAGGATCCAGAGTGTTGTTCTTAAGAAATATCATTATTATCTTGAAACTTGGGTTGTCTATATCTAACTTCATTAGGTTCCTCATTAGGATATCGAGGCATGTCCTTAAAGTTAATAGGTCTGAAACTTTGCGACTTTTAAAGGAGGACATGGAGAGAGGATTATACATATTCTCCTCAACTAGAATATAAATAGGATGGTTGTATGGGTCCCAAAAAAATTGGTCCTATGAACAAGAGGAAATAGGTTTAGTGTTGTGAAGATGTATGAAAGGATAACCCTCAATACTAAGTATCTTATCTTTAATTGTAAGTGAATGGGTGGGTTCAGGATAGCTTTCATCATTTTTAGGCACATATTTTTTCTCAAACAAAGAATGAAGTTTTTAAACAAGGATATTTGGTGTAGAATTGTCAAAAAGAACTAGAATAAATCTTAATAAAGGGATAATCACAAAAATCATAGGATTGAATTCCCTTACCTTGTGAGCCTTGACTACTCACTGGCATCCAAACATACTTCCTTTATTTATGAGACACATTCAACTCGTGAAGAATTTTTTTCAAAAAAATTTGATCTAAAGGAAGATCTCAATCTTTCCATATTTTCAAATGTGAACCCACCAAAAAGTATAACAAATATTTTAGGACTATACAAACCCAAAGCTTAGAACAAATTTTCCACTAGAGATTACAATCTATATAAGATAAATCAACATAAAAATACATTAAATCACACTCCAATACCAAAAAAAACTGATAAAATCCTTCTTAAACCTCAAATGAATAAAATAATGAGCATACACATTTGAGACCATATAAAAAAATAGATAAACCTCTCTTAAACCCAAAAGATAATCTCACAAGTGAATTGAGATAAATATATCCTTGGAAGTCATGTCAGTATCATGTTAGTTCCTACTTTTATACCTCATAGATCTCACATGCTTGAAAAATACAATTTCCATGGGATAATAGAATTTCCATAGATCTAAAATGTAAAGAACAATTATATATAATTCAAATGTGTTTTTTGTAACCTAGGATAGATCTAAAATTCTTTTATGACCAAGTCTATGAAATGAGTGAGAGACATGTACAAAGGAAGTGGATAATCTCATGCTAATTTTTGCTCTACCTAAACCAAGGTGAGAGGACCAGGATGGTAGCTTGAGAGGGAAGGGATAATATGATTTATTCTCCCCTGAACTTATTGAAAAGTCAATTTGATGATATAATAACCACACATGAAATGCTCAATTAAAGGAGTTATCACATAAGCAATCCACATACTCAACATCAGACTCAAGTTACTAGAGACATATTAAATGTGATCACAAACATCATTTGGAGGGTAATATTGAAAAATTGGACTAAAATAATGTTGAAGATGTATTTTCATGCTAAATTTATGAAATGAAAAAATTCAAAATTTTGATCATGATAAACTAATCCCATCATTTGAAAACCTCTCTCCCAGTCATTATGAACACTTCCTTTATCTAACTCATCATCTCGCAATAGCTCCTCTGAGTATGTGTCACCCATATTATGTATGAGAGGGGCATGATAATATGGTTTATAGGTTTTGTTTCATGTATAGGGAAATAAATATAAGATGGTTTCATGATGATACTAGATCCGAGGTGGAATAGAGCTCTCTATAGCACTAAATTGATTATTTTAGCCATATTAAAACATGAGAACATCCCCCAAAAACAAAATAGAAAATATTGTCCCATCAAGGATTTATGTGGTAGATAAATTAAGTGGTCAAAGGTAGTCTAGGTAAAATATGTGAAAGAAAATTATTTCACAAAAAAATTCAACCAAAAACCGAGTTATTTCAGGAACAACGAATGAAGACTTCAATAGAGAAAATCATATTGTTCCAAATATTATGAGAGTCCTAAGAGGATTTATAATCTCATAAAAATAGTAAATATAACTATATTGGAATTCTCCACATGATGGATGAATCAAACGAGTAACAAGTGTTTTTTTGCGTGAAAGAGAAAGTGAAGACTCCTCACACCTTTTCCCTCAATTATCCCTATCTGCTCACGGTTTGAAAGACTATTCTTAATATTTTTGAAATTAACTGGGTTTTTCTCATATTCCATTAAATAGTTGTGGTCTCAATGGTCCTACTCCCTTTAGCAGCCAAGGATTAAAATTTTTGTGGACCTTTCCTATTATACATTTTAGTATGGGAGATTTGGAAAGAGAGAAATAGAAGAATTTTCAAAGATAATAAGGATTCAATCAAGTATGTTGGAGCCCATTGTGTTAATACTATCCATGCTAATTTATCTAATTTGGCACCTCATAAGAAGACTATCCTTCATAATGAAGTAATATTTTCTTTAAATTGGGGGTTGGGGTCCTCAACAACTAGTACTCCTATTCTAAAACCCTAGACTCAACGGTTGGGTTAAACAAGGAAAGGAGTGTATTAAGTTAAATATTGATGGCGATTCTAAAGGAAACCCTATTAGAGCGGGTTGTGGAAGGGTGTTTAATTATTATGAAGTTATATTTATTTCTAGGGTATTATAAAAATATTGGCACTCAAAACTAACCATGTTACTGAAGAAACGATAATTTTTTTGGGGGTTTCTATAGCTCTTCAATACAATTTTGTTAGATTGGAGGTGGAAGGAGACTCTATGAACATTATCAATATAATTTCTGGGAAATGATCTACTTCAATTTCAATCCAAAACTCTATCAAGAGTATAAAGGAAATGACAAAATTTATTTTAAAATTATAACTTTCAAGCATGTCTATAGGGAGGCTAACTTTGTTGCTGATTATTTTTATAACATGGGGTTTATTACAATTAGTTGAAATTTATCAATGAAGTTTAAGCTCTTGATTGCAAGGTACGAGCACACTTACATGATGACTTAAATGGACACATCCTGAAATAATGTCAGGTCATGGTGTTTCAAAGTTATCATGTTCATATCCCATATGAATAATGGGAATTTATTTCTGAATGATGTGAAGATCTAGGAGAGGATCCGCTCGTGTTTTTTGAAATCCTTTTTTTCTGTCTATTCCTAGAAAAGTAATATCTTCAATCCTATGTGTAATCTTTTGTCTACCTAGAAATTTGGCTCTTTAGTGAACTGGTTATTGTGTTGCCAAATGGGAGGAGATATTGTTTAGAACAGAACCTATAGACCTTGAAGGGGGTGACGCCTGAAGCCATGGCGATGTTTGAGAGAAAGGGTTTTTTTCCCTTAAAATTTTTGAAGGCCATTTTTGAAAATCTAAGTAAATATTTTTTCTAGTACTTGGAAGACAACCAAAAAAGGAGGCAGTAGTTTAAATGAAAGGGATTCACATAGATATCTATGTGGATTCATTCACTAAAGGTATGGGCCTTCCTACTACTATGAGGGAGGTATACAAACCAAAAAAAAATAATCCTTCGATGAAGTGAACCTATTTCTCGGAGGTAACAAAAATCTCACTCCCTACTTTGCTAGTTATCTCTACTTGTCTTTACAAAAAAACTTTTGATGATGTTGTTCTCACCCTTATCTAATTTTCTCACTCTCAGAGTGCCATAAAAAAAGCATTTATGCCTATCACCTACCTATGCTTAATCAATTTTGGCACTACCATGCTTTTATCTTCCCCTAATTTCTTTTTTGCTCTCTGAGCACTTTGATTTCTCATTTTAAAAGTAGAAAAGAATCTGTTCTACTCCATCAGGGATTCATTTTTTCTCTTTTTCAAAAGAGTAGCTCTGGGTATTGATAGGTTTGGTTCCCTTAATAAATCAATGGAAGCTTATGCGGATGGGGATAACTTGGATTTGGAGGAAGAAGACTTGAGTGATGAGTCTGAATCTTTGGAAGGTGACTCAGAGGAGGATAAAAAATGTTATAGAAATTGTTGTTAGACTAGAATCTGAGGGATATTAAATCCAAGAAGGTCCCTAGTTTTTTTGTGAATACCAAAGGGGAATCTAGTAAAATAAATGTTTAGGCTCCTGTTAATGTACAATTGGAATAATAGTTCGAGGCTATGGGGCATGTTGGACCTGTGAAAGGGGGAGAATCCTCTGACCAATATGGCGGCAAAAATTGAAGACCTTAAGGGAGATGTGAGGATCACCAAGAGATCTGTGTAGTTCTTGTTCAACGATTGGTATAAGATGAAAGTGTAGGTCAAGGAAGCTATAAAAAATGGGAATGGTAGAGAGGTCAAAATTCTAAAAGCCAACTATCGTTTCATAACCAACGAGTTGGACCATATTCATGCTATTCTTCACAGCTACATGGAGTGGAATGTGGTAGCATTCAAATATACACTGCAACATCTC
Organism: Taxus chinensis; assembly: GCA_019776745.2. NCBI lineage: Eukaryota > Viridiplantae > Streptophyta > Pinopsida > Cupressales > Taxaceae > Taxus > Taxus chinensis. The sequence continues at coordinate 566,740,968 of CM034147.1, forward strand.
TAGACTCTAGGTCATCTATTAAATTCTTATAGTTTCATGGACAATCAGGGAAAGAAAAAAAACACAACACCTGAAGGTCTCGACTTGGTGTCTTTGGCTAACAACATAGATGATCTAGCTAAGGAATTGGAAAAATTACTAGAAGGGCTTGAAAAATCCTATAAGTGATCTAGGTAGGGGTGTTGTTTATTTACTATCCTATGTATTTTTTTGTTATTAGTTCTATGATGCTCTTAGTTTCCTCTATGTTTTTTTTCTATTTTAGTTGTTTAGCCACTCTTTACTTTTCTCCTGGTGGAGCCCGATTATTATCATGGAATTTTATAATATCTTTTTGTTTGGCATGTAGTGTATTCATCTACTCATATGGAGCTTTGACTTTGTACGAGGAAGGGACCCATCAACCCCTTTTTCACCTTTTATCACAAAAAAGAGTAACATGGCCTGAAAATAAAATTACAATCATAACTGACACTTTAAATTGTTTTGGATATTCTTAGAAGGTGCTTTAAATTCAAACTCATATAAGGGTTTTTCTCATTAACTCCATTTCATGCTCCTGGGGTAGAAAAAACAATTTTAGTTTTTCTAATTTTGCATTGGGATGATGAAATTAGTAAAAAACAACCTTGAGTGCATGATGTTGGTGCTTGAAATGATCTCACCCCTCATGTCTTGAACACACCTTAATTTTTTTTTTTACATTTTTTTAGTTTATCCATGTGAAAATACAGTTTCAAAAGTTACAATCATGTTAAATCCATTTGAAAATCCCGTGTTTAGTTGTTTTTCCTCTTTTTAAGTTTAGGATCATGTTAGATGGGTTGTTCTTAAAGATTCCTATAAAAAATTGATCATGAATCATTTTTAAATCATGAAAAAATGCCTTTGTATACCATTCCCCTGGTTATTTTGTAAATTTTCACATTTGGATCCATCACCCAATGATATGTGGAATTCTTTAGTTGGGTTGCGGTATGGCAAGTTTAAGTTGCAAAGTTACAAAAATCCGTATAACATTAACAATTTGATAACTTTAGCCCCAAGTCCAGATGAATATTCCTTTAAATATTCACAATAAAAAAATGTAAAAAATAGAAATTGACTTCACCTCTAAGAATTACATGTGTCACAATTTGGATAAATGTGGGGGGGTCAGGGCTTCACTATATCTCTTGACTATAAGGTGATAAAATATAAAAGTGCAAAGAACCTCCCAATACCTGTGAAGGAAACGTGGCGCTTTTTCATAAAGAGAGTGGGGAAGTGGATCATAATAGGAAATTGGTAACTATGAGTTCAAATGGAATGATAAAAAATATTCAAAAATGGCCCACATCTCTGCCACCATTGGGATACAATCACGTGTTAAACTTAGGATGGAAGTCAAAGGGGCGCATGATCAAGTCAAATATCATAATATGTATTTGTTTAAAACACAATGCAAGAGTGAAATTTTTTTTCCCCAATCCTGCATTGCATAAGGTTTTTCCACATGGATGACTCATATTTAAAATTGGGAAAGGTGAAATGGGATGGCCATGATGTAATGCATTAATCATTTCCACCATTTATGTGTTTTCACACAAATCAAGGAGGAATTTTTAAGTCTTTGAATGCATTGAGATTTTTGTTATCATTTTTTGAGATCTATACACCATTGTTAGCATAATTCCTTGAGAAACAATGTGAAATCAATCATGGAGCATGACTAGAGAACCGAAGATTGAAGAGCCTTCAAACAAGAGTGAAATTACATAGATATTCACTAGAAAATTAGTAATAACTAACATACCACCCATCCTCTTATTCACTTACAAGGAAATTTGAAGTAAAAGTAGGGCACTAAATATAAATACCATGCGATTAGGTTTTCCTGTTACTTCCGGAATCAGTAGTAATCTAGAAAAAATCATGGATACAGATTTGATGAATCTCTGACCTAGATGAATTCTTACAAAGATTAAATACCCCAAACAAGAGTGAATTAATGGAAGCAATTCAAACTAGTAATATTGCTTTGTCTGGCGTTATTTTACCCTCAGTACACTACCCAGAATTGGTAAGACTTTTCACAATGAATTATAACCCAAAGAAGAGGGAAGTACTAGATGGAAGTGATGAAGCGGTATTAACTTTGACACCTATAACCATAAGGATAATTTTGAAATTTTCCCGTGATTAAAAATACGATAACCTTGGGTATCGAATTACCCCTACAATATTATGAAGCTAAGAAAAAATGAATATTCCCAGCTTATAAATACCAAATGGATTTTAACAGAGAAAAAAACAACCACTCGAATCCATAAGATACTTGTTAGGGCACAATTCATTGAGGAAGCTAAAGATGTGATTGTATTGTTGAGTAGAATGGATGGATTAGAGACAAAATATGAATTCAAGGAGGGGATGTGCACCTATATGTGGATAATTTTTGGAGAAGAAGGGGAAAATTTATTATGAACCATTTATTACATAAGCACTTCATGACCACATGATAGAAATGATAGCAAAAATGTAGATGGATGATACTAGAGAATTGGAATTTTACATGATGACAGACTTGATTTATAATATTGTAGGCCATATAAGGTTCCCTGGCCTTATGCCATGTGATGACTTTAAGAAGAGTGCCAAATACATAGGATCTTCCCTTAATTACAACTGAGTAATTTGAGAGAGAATGTGATATTAATTAATGATTTTTCTTTGTACCAATCATCTACTTATTTAGGATAGAATGGGAACAATACATGATTTTTTTAAGAGGCTATACAAGTAATCATGGAATATGGATGTTATTTCATTAAGTACAGGAAGTATTACATACATTAGGGTTAGCAAATTTTAAGGCCAACCATGTAAGATACCCAAATATTTAGATGATAAAATGGCCTTATGTGAATTGGAAAGACAATTGACACCAATTCACAAATTAATTGCTATAAAACACAATACAAACTTTAAGTACCCCATCAAGATTTGAAGGTACTCCTACCCTTCAATTATAAAATCCATATTGATGGAATATGAGATGAAAAGGTTTGAGATGGAAAGGCTTGAGGCAAAGGTCAACTATGACATCAGGTGGGTATTCAATAATATTGCAACACTTTTGAACATGAGCCTTAATTTGAGGATTATTGGATGAATTTAAGAGATGAGGAGGAGGTTAAGCTAAGATATTTCTCAAGAGTGACCCTCACATCAAATTATAGATTTCAATAATGTTATTATCCCTGAGGGATTTGTGGATGATCCACATACTATGAGTAAATACTATCTTGATCAAATGGTGGAGGGAAAACCAATGGTCCCTTTGAATTGGAATGAAGAGGAGTCAGATGGCTCATATGATAGAATAACTCATGTAATGACCAGAAAATTCAATTGGATGGCCCAAAAAAACATTGATTTATCAATTCAAAGCACTAGAGTTCTTAATAAGTTTAGGGATTTGGAAAAATTGAAAGATGACATTCCTCCCTTGAAAGAAGGATATGAAAAAATGGATCCCTTGGGAGGAAAATATCCTCAATTTCCTTCAAAATTTACTACTTTAGGACTTGTAGATGATTGGACTTATGCTACCAGCGATAATGGTACTTCTATGTCTACTCTAAAGTAGAAAACTGAAGAAATTCTCCTAAAATAAATGCAAAATACTACTATCATTTTTGCCGTTACACTACAATCAAAAGGAAAGGGTACTTCTATGGCTACTCATAGGACTCCTTGAAATGTTTTTCCAAAACCTAAAAGTTGTGATAAGTCAATGAGTGGGGCCATAACAAGTGGCCATGCACAACCTAAGCCACATGGGGAAGAAAAGAGACCAATAATAGACCTTAAGAAGTTTGAAAGGGCACAAAAGAGACACAAAATATGTATGATCCAATATTGGTAAGAGAAGGTGCTCATATACACAAGAAACATAAGCACATGGATGTAGTAATTTATGCCTTAAAACATGAGAGAATTTGTAACATCGTGGATAAACTATTATATTCCTCTTTTGCATTATAAGCATTGGCATGTGATTTTCATAAGGTGTGTTTCCTTGATTGTTGAAAATCATGCTTGCTATGGATAAATCATTTCTGCTCTTGGATTTATTAGACTAAAATGTTATGGCTTGCAAGAATCCACTTTCAATTCTTATTGATAAGCTACAATATGGTTTTGAGAGTTGCAAACTTATCTCATGTACTAGCTCATATTTTGATCAATTTCGATGATCCAAGGAATGTTTTTAAACTCTTAATTAGACTAAATGATACATTGACATTCATTGGTTGAGAGACATCGTGGAATGAACCTTGTATGTTACAATTTCTTTGGTCTTGAGTGATCATGTCTTCATTCGGTTGTATGCTTATGCTTGGGTCTTTGGGATTGACCTCTACAGGAAATTATTGGTGTACAAAAAAATAGTCTACTTCAAGACTTTGAAGGGGATCAGAACCCTAAAACTAAAGGACTACCCTAAAAATATCCTAAACTGGGTAAGAGTTCCTACTTCCTAGCTACGTCTATTTAATTGGGTTGTAATCTAAGCTAAGCTTCTTATTCTATTGAGTTGGGGGGTGACCTAACCTAAGCTCTTGTGATAAATAAATATGGGAAGGGGAGATTACTATAGTAATACTAGACTATATTAACCTAATGCCTAATACTATATGGAAGTGAATTTAATATAACCTAAAGTGAGTATTACCTATGGAAATGTCTTAATACCTAAGGTGATTAATAGTTAGACTAACCTAAGTTTTGGGAAATCTATCCTAAACTACTTAAAAGGGACCTAGGGTTGCATGGCACTACGGTGACGGTTCCAATGTCTTTGATTTGATTTGATTGGGTTTAAATGCAAGGAGGTACTTCCATTTTCGTAAGGGCTAATTAACTCTACTAGAGGCTTACATGGAGGCTTCACTAAGTATGGAATTGTATGCTGATTTGGAATTTGTATCCACCAGTTTTGGGAGGTGGTGGAAAGGAGAGAGAAGTGGGAGAATTGGGAGTTATGGCATCAATGAATCTTGATTTTTGTGTGCAAACCGTGTTTGAAACATGGGAGGTGGGTTTGTGAGAGGTTTTTTGGTTTTTCATGTCTCGTGAATTTCACTCTACATGGAGCTATCTGGTTCTTGTGACTTCTTCTTATTCGTAGCTATTTTTGGTTTCTCTGGTCTATTTTTGATCAAGGGAATGTATAAGAGGCATTGGAAGAAATATTGTTTGGTTGTTGATCTGTTGTGGAGAATAACAAGAGTTGGAAGCTCGGCTGGAAGTATCCTTCAAATTAACAGAGGCAAGATCAGGAATGATAGGCTCTACCCATTAAGATTTCTTGTTTTCTTCTAAAAAATTAATTAAAACAACTCTTCTCTCATGAGATAATTGTTTGTTTGATATTTCTAGTTATTTTCTTGCATGTTTTAGGAAATATATGTGGTTTTTGGAATGCAATTCCATTGTTGTTAATGATAGTTTCTGGGAAACTTTCTTTGTGCTAGTTTAATGGTGATATTCATGTGAATTTGTATTTGAAGCTCTGTAACTTGTATTCGAGGCTGGTGTTGACTGACTTGAATTCTTTTCCTTACGCTTTGATCTAAACTATTTTTTTAGAGCCTGTGTTTTGTTTGAATTTGTAATGGAGCTTCTTGGTTGTTCTGAACTATAATTTCTTTCTTGCATCATTATAAATCTCTATTGTAGTCTTATGTTTCATTGAGGTTATATTGTAGCATTCAAGTTTTTCTAGGATCTTGTATTTTAACTTCGTATTATTCTGAGCCGAGTTGGAGATTATATTGTTCTAAAATTTCGTTGAAGCTCCATGATCAACTCTGTACTCGTGTTCATTACTTGCATGATTCAAACTTGTAGTCGATTTAATGAATTTTTTTCTATACATATACTCTAAGCTGGAAGTTTATTCTTATTCAAGGATTTAAAATTGCTTAAACTTGTATTAGAGCATTGGTGTTTTGTTTTGAGCTTGTATTTAGGGCTTCATGTTTCATTCTAAGCTTGTATTTGAAGTTCATGTTTGTCTGAGTCATTATTAGAACCTTATGAAGTTTTAAAATTTTGTTTGAAGCTCATGTTTAACACTATACTGGTATTCCATTCGTGCGTGTTTGAACTTATGTTGGAATCGACGCGTTTGATTTTATACATGTAGTTTGAGCTGGATTTTTTTTGGTATTAAGGATTTGAAAAGATTTAATTCCATTTAAGTATTGTATGTTCAAAAGGGTCTTGAGAGATTTGTCTTGTATTGAAGTAGACCTGGTAATCTCTTTTAAGATCTTCTTCTTGTGACTTCTTGCTAGATCGATTGTGGTACTTCTATTTTGGAGACTGTACCACCTTCTTTGAACTTGATAGGGCGTGTGAATACAAAGTGTATCCTATTCTTCTCTTCCCTAAGCAAACCCGTGTCCTGTTGAAGACTTGACTGTCTTTTTTTAGAAGGATTAGATGACTAGAATTATAACTTGTTATGGGTATTGATGATTTATGGTTCATTTGGACTAAGTCATTAACTGTTTTAGAGGCTTCTGGAAGTGTAGTATTATTTCTCCTTGTAATAGATGTCTAAAACAATTTCTTTCCCTATCATAAGATTTTAACTAGAACTCGAGAGTATTGTTGTGATTCAGATTCAGTCTTGATGGAGGTAAGAATGGGACATCACTAGACTTAAATGTTATTGGACTCTCTTACTTTATTTAGTTCATTTTAATTGATTTCTAGGTTTAATTAAAAATTTGAATTTAAAGCTAGTATACTGAATTTTGTAAGGAAGGAAACAATATATCTATTCTGAATGCTTGTATTATTGTTCTTATTTGGGGATCGCAAACTATTCCCTCTGTTGCATGAAGATGTTGAATCCTTATAATAGGATTTCAGCCTTTTGAGTTTGTGAGTTGTATTGATCCTTGTATATCATTCTTTGTTTGTGGATTTCTATTCCTTGTTGGATTCATTGAACAAATCTCCGGGATTTAAAAAGAGAAATGAATATGATCTCTTGGGGATAATATATTGTTTTAGGGGATGTAATGTGTACTTATTTTTGTGAATTGAATTTGAACTTGTGTTTGATGAATGGAATAGGTAAACCAGTTTGTATGATTAGTAAAGGAAAATTAGAAGTGTGATTTCTTTAACTGTGCATTCGGTTTTTTGTTCTCTTTTGGGAACTAGTTAATGAATCCTATGTTTGGAATATAAATGAGAATTCATTTCATAGTATAAATGAAATGAATTATTGATTGGGTCCTTTTCTATTTGGGATCCTTTTTATATTGTTTGGATAAGTTAATTTGGTTGAACTTTTTTGTTTTTGATCTTCTTCTGAGATGGAAAATTTATTGTGGAATGTTTGGTTTCAGATATTTGCATTTTATTTTCTAACTTATCGGAGTTAGTTTGACTTGTGGGGGAGACTGTTTCACTCTCTACCCTACTTGGATTGATTTGTGATTCTGTTATCCCGTAAAATTGTCAAGGGAAATTTTACAGATAACCCTACCAAAATTTTCTTCCGGTCCCTCGTCAGGGACTCCTCGCATTTAGAACGTTGCAAAAATCCCTTCCCGGGAAATCTAGTTTTCCAAACTCAGCCTTTTTGGTCTTTTTTGGTCGGGCGCACATAATGTCTATGCAACATCAAGTATTCATACACCCCCTTTAAGTACTTTGGCGCATGGTTTGAGGTGTCAACAGGCATTTTAATGCACCTCACTATGTTGTTCCTTTCTTACATGCGCCAAGGTGCATGCGCCTTCATGTCAAAAAAAAAATTTTGGCGCCACTTTTTGGTGTGCCAATGGCACACATATTCTTGTGTCGACATCACTTTTGGTGCGCCAAGGGTGCACATAACTTTGTGTTGGAAAGTGTTTTGATGCGCCAAAGGGTGCATGCTTTCTTGTGTGGACAGTTCTTTTCATACGCCATTTGAAAAGTTGGTGGCGCATTTATTACCACCTCGCCTATATATAGGCGCGTCTGCAGTGTCATTTTCATCTGACACAATCACATGATTTTCTCTTCCCTCTGTACCTGTCAGCGCACCTGCCTTGTCATTTTTGTTCACATCATGGACCCGGTTTCACATTTCTCTATTATATAATCCTGGTAAGAGGTCCTCTGTGCTTTTGTGTGTTTTGGTGTTTTGTGTTTTGGCTACTTGTTTGTGTGATTAAAAACATCTGTCAAAGCATGAACTCAACTACCTGGCTGTGAAATCATGAACCCCCCCCCTCCTTGCTATTTTTCTCTATTCTTCCCCATGCATTTCCCCCTCTTTCCTGATCTACTGGTAAAGGGGATTCTGTCCTGATAAGATGGCTTGGAACTCTTACTTTTAGCTTCTTTATCACCCAAATGTATCCTTAAAAAGAATCTTATCAACATGTGAACACCTCAGAGAAAGAATCAAAGATTCAAAGAAAGACTGTAATTTTTCCTCTTTTGGAGCATCTATCACCCCTGGAACATAATATACAGTCGCGCCAATGGCGCATATACCATGCCTATTACATAAAGAATAGTTACTCCCTCAAGGAGCACTTCCTTCACTTGTTACAACTGCTAAACCATGCACCTCTTGGCGCACCAAACTTGCGTGTAATATTACAAAACCATGCACCCTTTAGCGCACCTTGCATGTATGCAACATTAAATTAATATGTGACAAGTAAAAATGTCAAAGCAGCGCAGGCGCATCCATTGTTACAACAACATCATGTTGTGCAGACCTTCCATGCGCTGTGCCAAGTTCTCCTGTGGCAAATGAAATAAGGATGTTACACACATTAAACCTATGCCCTTTGGTGCATCCTGTACCCATGTAACATGAAAAATATCCGTGCCCTTTATAAAATATCAACATATGGCATAGACGCACTTGTGCTTACAACAAAAAAAATGCAACCTGCAAAATCTATGCGCCATGAGCCCTTTAGCACTGATTTATCCTTTGCAGCAGCCCTTCTCTGTACACCATATTATTAAGCCTTGTAACCTGAAGTATTCATGCTCCCTGCACCCTGAGGCCTTAAATCACTAACTCTTTCTTCTGTTGATGCTTTAATGGAAGATCAAACAGCTGATATGACTTTCTTGCGTTGGGTTTCACTTCTTATTCTTGCAGATCAGCAACTAAGTTCAAAGTTACATATGTCAACATCAAGCAAGAGACCTACCAAATCTAAGGGTAAAGCCAAGCTCACAGAAGAAGAAATGAAGTACAAGTATCAGAGGGTTATAATGCCCGAGTCCCAAGCCGAGTGTGACCTAGACATCAGAGACTCAGAACTGGGTCATATTGATATGGAGGATTTCTGGGCCAGAACCTAGAGGGTCACAAGAAGTCCATGGATGGACAAACTGATGGGTAGTGCACTACACTTTGCTAAAGGAATCCCAGTTAGCATCGTGAACAATGCGTTTATGATGGTAGTAGCCCGCTGCTACAACAAAGACACAAGATGTGTCCATAATGAGAAGGGTGAGGTCATAATCAACCTCATTGCCTGCCTCTTTGAAATAATGCTCGACCTCCCTCACCACCGGCACTTTGTGGCCGTAAGCAAGGAAGATTGCATCAAGTCTTGGGATGAAAATGAGGATCAATGCATGCAGCTGATGAATGAAGTATACCTAAAGAACAAAAAGGTGGTGACTCGGTGGCCACAAGTCATTCATCGCAGTGACTTTTTAGAGGAACTCATTGACACAATCACATTCCTGAGCAGAGTCTTTGGGCTTCCTGATGCCCATTATTTTCACAAGTGGATGCTGACGTACCTAGAAACGATGAACAAAAATGTGCCCGATCAACACTTTGAGTGGGTGGAGATCATAAATAGCACAATATCAGAGCAGCTAAAATAACTCAACACAACGGGGAGGTTCTATATGAACTCCTATGTAGTCTATGTTGCAGCTTCAGAAAGAGACTATCCAGCTCTAATGTGGTGTGGGGTTTTGCCCCAAGTTAAGATATATGAATACTATCCAGAACTGAAGCTAGAAAATAGTATTCCCTAGTTCATAAAGATCAATGATGCCTTCTTGTATGGCATCATCTGCCTTCTGAGACCAAATATGACTCATGGTCGTATGACCAAGAGCATCGTAGTAGCTACAGAGAAATGGGGGGCCTTGTTCACTCAATTCCCCACCTTCACCTATCTGAGGGTAGTTAACTTCTTGGGGGAACCAACTAAATTACCAAGATACACCGGTCCCAAGTTAATCCTGTTAGAGCTGTCAAGACATCTTATCACCTACGATGAGAAGTGTCTCAAGAGAAAGAAGGGTGGAACTCCTTTCCCCCTCACAGTGGGCAGGTATACGTGTCTCTCTCACCACAAGGTGAAGGACATGTTTACAGAGCTAGAGCTGCTGAATCTAAAACACAACTTCCCGGCTAGGACCACCTTCGACCCAAGGAATTGTCTCCCCAGGGCCAAGCTCGATCTGATCCACATCCCTCAGATCGAAGACATTTATATTGACATATATCATGAGGTCGAGCTCAGGAGGAAGCATCATTCCCACTTAGCCTTGGCCGAAATCATCCAGTACAGTGTGGCCATCGTCCCAAAAGGCTATCAAACTACTGAAAAAGAAGTTGATCAAGTGTATCTTGATACAAGTGGAGATGATTGGCCTTTCACGGTGATCGATAGAACCAAAGTGCCTAATAAAATTGAGGAAAGGGTCAAGGAAACTCTACGAAGAACAGAGCATTGGTGCCAAATGAATGGCCTCATTTACCTTGGAGTCGATTTCATCACATCTCCGTTGGGAAATGCACCTCCTTGGTCGAAACAATAGCCACAGGGAAAGGATAAAGGTAAAGAGGGTGAGTCCAGCTCCACCCAAGAGGAAGCTCCTGAAAGCCCTCCTTCTGCTTCACAAGAACATGTTATAATTCTGGAAAACTTAGAAGAAGAAGCAACGGAAGATGTTTCGATAGGCACATCCACTTAGGATGTGGCCACGACTATAACTATTGATGTCCCTTATGTCCCTTCTCCCTCTCCTCCTTTCCCTCCTCGAGTGACCCAAGTGACCAATCCTTTGGTCGTGTCCTCTCCCCCATCTTCCACTGTTCCCCCTTCTTCCTCATCCATCTTCTCTTCTCTCGCAGAGCTGTCTCCCTCCATTTCTTCCCTCATCTCTAAGCTCCCTTCCATTCCTATGTCTTGTTCCCCTACAATATCTCTTCCTCACGCGAACACTTCCTCGGCTTTTCTCTCAGTTCCGCCTCCAAGTGTCTCCATGTGTTTCCCTTCTACTACTGAAGCTGCCCCCTTCTCTATTTTTGGTCCTTCTCCCATAAGTCTAGCCTGGGTCTCTAAGCACTTGAGTCAACAAAAGAGAAAAGTTCCCATCGCCTCGATGGACTTCTCTGTCATCCCATCAAAAGGGGTCAAGAAGAAAAAAATGATAACCTGCTTCTCTTAGAGTGCATTAGGGGAGAGAGTGATGGAGGTTGCATACCCCAATCCTTTGAAGGATTAGAAGGATCTGTCTTCGATAGATTACATAGTGACTCAAGTCATGATGGGGACATCTTCAGAAAGCCTGTAAGGGGAGGCCCTATCTGCAGTTGATGCCCTTTGCAAGAAACTCCAAGAAGTAAAGGAAGAGAAAAGGGTACTAAAGGAGCAAAATAAACATCTTCTCCACGCCTTGCAGAAAATGGGTAGTGCGCCTCCTACAACTGCCGCCAAAACTCCTGAGCCTCTGAGCCAGGATAAGATCAATGAATATGCTAACATTGGTGAGTAGGGCATGGCAGTTTCCACCTGGAGGAGACAAATCCTCAAGGAAAGTGAGGGAGTTATCGCTAAGTTCACCGATTTGTACCAGAATATCAATCGAACAAATAGAGAACTCCAGGCGATAGTAGGACCCATCTCTAAAGAGCTAGATCATGCCAGGATACAACACGAGACCTTTCAGAAAATGCTCGATTGTTCAGTCAATGATCTGGTCAAATTCAGCGTCTTTGGACACCCCATAGCCCTCAACAAAATCCTTTCTACTCTGGATTATCAGGTGGATCAGCTAGAGTTCATCCTGGAGAAGATCAACAAAGTAAAGGAGGTATCCCTGGATGCAATGCACCAAATGGAACAGATTGTTCTCAGAATGTCTCCAGGGTTGCTCACTCCTTCTTTTACCTTAAGAAAGGTTGAGGAGACTATTCATATCTTCAAGGAGATCGTTTCACAGGGGCTGGGACCAGAAGTCACGTTCAACACCGAATCCATCAATAACTTGTTGGCGTGTCATGATTTCATCGGGTACCTAATAGAGGCAGAGAATGATTATTCCAAACTCCTGGAAAAGCTCATAGACAAGTGGGAGACCTGCGAAGCTATCAGCGATAGACACAAGGATCCTTCCAAGGATCAACTTCAACCCATTATCAGCAAGTTCATGGATTACTGTGCCCAGTTCCACATCTCCTCACCCAAGCAGCAAAAGAAAGATCACCCCTTCCAGCCATGGGATGACGACGAATAGTTTCCTTCTTCCCAATCTTTCTCCTTGTAAAATTATCCAAAATTTGTTGACACAAATGATGACATCATCCATGTTGCACCATGGGATGATGTCATCCACCAAAGTTGTCAAAAGTCAACAAATGACTTTGTAATCTATTGTAAGATATTTTTGTAATTAGTGGTTGGTTTTCTTTTGTCTTCTTTTCTTTTCTCCTCCTATATGTACTTGAATAATTGTTGTATTCGAGGGATGGATATATTTTAGATGAAAAATAGAAGTGAGAAGAAAAGGCTTTGTACTTTTTGTAACAGAAGAAGATATTAATGCAAATATTAAGACTTTGTGCTAGATATGTGTGTTATGGGTATCTGATCTTTCTTATGTTAGATCTATGCATTTATTCTGTTGAATCTATCTCTATTCATCAGTATTGCTTTATTCATTTATGCAAGTAAGTTTGGCTCTGTTTACTACCAATCCAAAAACATAAACCCTCTGACCTTTCTGCTTTGGAATTCATTTCTTTTCTTTCTTCGGATCTGATCTTTCTTATCCCTCTCTTTCATTCCTTTCTTTCCATAGTTGGAAACACCCCTACTGGGATGAGATCCCAAACCCCCGAAGGTAGAATTTTGTGAGACTTGCACAGATTCTTGCTGGTAGAATAGCAATAAACTAGTTTCACTTTGCTGACTCAAAGAGGGGCTATGCCCTGCACACTGTTAGCTCATCCATCCATAAATCTACCCAAGTGACAGATTTTCAAACCAACAGTTTTTAGTGAATCTACTGGGGACCGAACAGATCTATCTGATCTATGATGGTGGTATGATAGAAAATCACTAAAAATTAGAAAATCAACAAGTACAACCAAAAAGAGTTTTTAAATCTGCTCCACAATATTGTGGATCGGGAAGGTACGCTAGCAGGTGAACCATTTACTCGTAGCAAGAGAGCTCATGGAGAAATCAATCCTACTTTTGATCTGCTTCAAAGGCACAACTTCAGTATAAAACCGGCGCGCTTTTCATCACTAAGTTCATCTGATTGGTCAGCTAGAAGTGCCTCACCTCCACGAAAGAACTAGTTTTCACAAGGATCCTCCACATCCCTTTGTAGTGCCTTGTTGCTCAGAAAAATTGTACTTCCAGCCCATGTTCTTTTCCCACCCATCCAGATGGCGGTACCATGGGGAAATGCTATGGGTCCCCTGGCCTTGCTGCATCCTGTTCATGCACTCCCACATGGAAACTGAAAGAATTTTCCCAAATCTGACGGGAGTGGGAACCAAAGCACGGATTCACACATATTCACATTTATCATGTCATGCGGTATCTTAGATGTAACCCATGAAGATGTGTCGATTCACCTTTTTTTGGAAACTTTACAAGGGTCTGCAGCAGAATGGTTTCAGCATTTATTGGCCGGATCTATTACCAATTGGGCCACCTTGCGGGATGCTTTTGAAGATAGGTACAAGCCTTCAGAAGATGTATTTGCATTGCTATCACAGATCACTCACCTAAAAAATGAGTCCAATGAGACCATGCGTGATTTTATCGCCAAGTTCAACGCAATAATCAACCGTGTCCCTGTTGCCATGCTTCCAACACCGTAAAATCAGAAGTGTTTCTTCGTGAACGCTATGAGCTCGAAAGTAAGTTTCTTGCTCCTGCAAGAACAAGTGGCTACCTTGATTCTTACCCAAGCTGCTGCCATCAGAATTGAAGATAACGTGCTAATATCTGGTGAATTAAAAAGGGAATCATCTAAGCCTAAATCTTTGGGCCCTTTGCCCACTACTTCGTCTGATCCGGCATTTCAAAAGATGGGGAACGACTTTCTCGCATTAAAGAAGAAGTTAACCCAAGCTTCCCCTAGTTCCTCATACTGGGATATCCCACGAAGGAATTTCACTTCCAACAATGTTCCTCAAAGGCCGCGCTTACCTACAACTACTCCATAGTTAGCACTTGAGGCTTCCCCGGTCAACGCCTTAGTCAAAATCGAAGAAGAGGAACAAAATTACAAAGAAACTTCATCTCAAGGCGAAGATGATCAAGATGTCGGTGAGCCGACTGGTGACTCTACTATTGGGTATATGGAGTTTGATGAGGAAGAATCTTATGAGGAGGAGGGTACACAGGTCTATGCAAGTGGACAATCATATGTTGTTTTTACCCACTCGCAAGGAAAATAAGTAGAGGTCACTGCCCATGTGTAGAAAGAGAAGGCCGTGTCAAACGCACCTCCAACCATTGCTAAAAGAGGTAATCCTCTTCCTACTCAACCCCCTGTTAATTATTTTACAAAGAAATATTTTCCCCCCATCTCTCCTCCAAATCAGCCTTCTTCTATTTCCATGAAGACCAGTAATCCTACCCTACCATCATAAAGTGAGGGACTCATTCCTTCACCAGTGCAACCCTTAGCCACGTTTAACATCATAGATCATGCTAAAAAGAATAAGATCCAAATGTCTAAAGCCGAATATCTTCAGTCAAATCCTGAATAGCTTGTAAGATTGACCAAGTATATTCAAAGTCAAGCTATCATATCTCCCTAGATCCCCCTAAAAGGAATCCTTTCCACTCCTCCTGCATCCTGCATAATTGTTGCCTCAACATCTGCATCAGGTAAGATAGAACCTTTCTATCTCTCCCTCCTAATCAATGGCCACAAATTAAGTAACTGCATAATTGATTCTGGAGCTTCTGATAACGTCATGTCGGCCAAATTCACCCATGCTTTGGGCGTTAACCTTACCAAGCCTTTTGGCAGATGTTATTCCTTAGAAACCAAGTAGGTTCCATTGATTGGTCAAATCAAAGAAACACAGTTCGCATTTGCGGCGTTCCTAGAGAAAAGAGTAAAGATGACCATCCTCGTTGCCGACATTCTAGCAACCGACGGAATTCTACTGGGAAGAAGCTTTTGCAGTGAAGTTGGTGGTGAGATTCATATGGACTGGTCTAAGGCTAGAATCCCCGTCAAAGGTGTAATGCAGACATTGGAGCCAGAATCACAAAAGAAGTACTTGGTTATTAACTCTGAGGACCCCAAAGCTCAAATTCTTTTCGAATCATCAGGAATGGGGAACTATTTCTTGTCTACCAAGTCTGACAAAATGGTTGTTCTCGTCCAAGAAGAAGATCTTAATAAGATCTGGACTTTGCAGTTTGATGGTAGCTGTGCAACCAGTGGGTGTGGTGCCGGAGCCGTGCTAATATCTCCCGAAGAGGAGATTTTTCCTCTCTCTTTCAAGTTTTAGTTTTTCAACACAAATAATACTGCTGAGTATGAATCTCTGCTACTTGGCATGCAAGCCGCAAAGGAAAGAGGGATAAAAATTTTGAAAGTACAAGATGATGTAGAGCTAGTCGTGAATCAAGTTAAGAGGATATATCAAGTAAAGAATGAGAGGCTCAGGCACTACCACAACGCGGTGTGGGACAACATTGAAGAATTTGACACTTTTTCAATAGAATCCATTCCAAGAGCTCAGAATGACATGGCTAATTCATTGTCCATTTCAGCATCCCTCATGCTCCCTCACCCAAGCTTGAAAACAGACAAATACACGATTGAGGTGGTTTTCTGCCCAAGTGTGCCGGACAATTCTTAGCATTGGCAAGTATTCAATGATGACAATCAACTCATTTCCTTTCTAGAAAAGGCAGAAAATTTTAAGGAACTTCACTTTGAAGGATCCGCCTCTACGTGCTGTGAATCAATTACCAGTCAAAAGGATGAATCTGAAGGGAACGACGGCATATGTTAGCTCAAAGGAAATAAAATTTTGAAGGGCCTGGTTTCTTTAGAGTGGTTGTTCGACAAGCATGATCATTTTGTAAAAAATAAAAGGTGAGATGATGCTATCTCATCCCCAGAAATCAAACCGGTTAATTTAGGATCGGTAGAACATCCGCAGTTTGTGAACATTGGAAAATGTTTCACACCTGAAGAGAAGCAAAAGTTTTTCAAACTATTGAAGAAATACATGGATGTATTGGCATGGTCCTATGCCGATCTAAAGTCTTTTAAGCCAAAGGAAGTCCAATATGACATTCCGTTGAAAGAGAGTGTCAAATCCTTTCGCTAGAAGCAGAGGCATTATAACCCTAAGATCTCAGGTACTATCCAGGCTGAAATTCAGAAAATACTGGATGCGAGGATCATTTTTCCTATCCATCACAGTACTTGGGTGGCAAACATTGTGCCAATGCGTAAGAAGAATGAGGAAATATGCATATGTGTAGATTTTCGAAACCTGAATCAGGCTTCCTTAAAGAAAAACTACCCACTTCCTATAATGGATCAAGTTCTACAAGCAGTAACTGGATCAGAAATGTTGTCCATGCTTGATGGTTTTTTAGGCTATAATCAGATTGAAGTCTCACCTAAAGACCAATTTAAAACAACATTCACTACTCCCTGGGCATGTTTACCTACATCAAGATGCCTTTTGGCCTGACCAATGCTGGTGCCACTTTTCAGTGAGCCATGGACTTTGCATTCAAAGGTATGACGGGGAAGGTCATTTTAGTTTATCTGGATGACTTAACTATGTTCTCTAAACAACAAAATGATCATTGTGATCATCTAGAGAAAGTATTGGCCAGATGCCGAGGAGCATTGGATTTCCTTGAACCCAAAAAAGTCTATTTTTGGAGTCACAGAAGGAAAGTTTCTAGGACATGTTGTTAGCAAAGAAGGAATGAAGATAGATACCGAAAGAGTTAAGGCTATTCAGAGCCTCACTTTTCCTACAAGCAAGACCGGCATTCATTCTTTCTACGGAAAGGTGAACTTTCTCAGGCGCTTTGTTCCCGACTTTGCTGAAAAGACTCATCATGTATTAGACATGATGAAAGGGTCATCAACTTTCCAATGGAGTGAAGAAGGGAAAAGGTCATTCAAGGAAATAAAAGCTTCTGTTGCTCACCGCACCAGTCCTGGTATGTCCCGACTTCTCCAAGAATTTTATCATGGATAGCTATGCATCTAAGAAAAATGTATCTGCCATCTTGATGCAAAAGAATTCTGAGGATGTTGAATCTCTGATTGCATTCATGAGCTCTCCCCTCAATCCTCACGAATTAAAAATGTCTCAGTTGGAAAAGCATGCCTTCGCCATTGTCAAAGTAATAAAAAAATTCAGGTATTACATTTTAAATTCTCACACAGTAGTGTTGGTCCCTGACATGGTAGTCAAGTGAATTTTAACTCAATAGGAGTTAGGAAGCTTGCGAGGAAATTGGATTGCAAAGGTCCAGGAGTACAATCTAGATATAAAACCAACTAAGTTGGTAAGAGGCAAAGGCCTATGTCGACTTATGGCCAAAAAACAAGGGTCAAAAGTTTCCAAAGGAAAAGATCGTTGCACCAATGAAGCGCAAAGCCGGTTGGAGAAACCTGATTCACTGCCTATGGTCCTATTCGTCGCAACCAGTGATGAGTGGTATTCCGATATTGCTTTCTTCCTCACCTACGGTGAATTCCCAGCTCACTTAACTACAAAAAAATAAGTGTGTTATAAAGCTCAGAGCAGCCAAATATGTCATCCCTCCTTGGGATGATGTTTTATACAAACGAGGAATAAATGGCATCTTCTTGCGATGTGTTGACAAACCACAATAGACAAAGTTACTTCAAAGTTTTCATGATTCATCCTGTGGTGGTCACTTCTCCTCTTCTATGACAGCACACAAGATCATCCGAGCCAGGTACTATTGGCCAACACTTTTTCCAAGATACAGCTACCTGGGTAGCAAAGTGTGAGCCTTGCCAGCAGTTCGTCGGTAAGCCCAAGTTAGTTTCTTTTCCCCTCAGGCCGGTCATTGTCGACAAACCATTCAAGCAATTGGGAATTGATTTTATCAGTGCAATCAATCCCCAATTGAGTGCCGGACATAGTTATGTCCTTACAGTAATAGATTACTTCACCAAGTGGGTGGAAGCCATACCTGTCAAAGATGCCACTTCTGAAGTTGTTTGCAGTTTCATTAAAGAAAATATCATTGTCAGGTTTGGCATTCCAAACAAGATTGTTGTTGATAATGCTTCTAACTTTTCTTCACAGGAATTTATTATTTTTTTCTATGAATACAAAATAGCTTTGGCTCACGCCTCAGATTATTACCCTTAGGGAAATGGTTAGGCAGAATCCAGTAACAAAAACTTGGTGACCATCATACGAAAGCTAGTGGATGAGAATCAACGAATGTGGCACAAGTCCTTATATGATGCTTTGTGGGCAAACCGCATTACTCCCAAGAGATCTCTCGGTATGTCACCTTTTCAAGTGTTATATGGCACTGATGCCGAGATTCCCATTTCTACTGAAATCCCTGCTCTGCACTTGGCATGGGAAATCGAAGATGAAAATTTTCAAAATTCCCTTGAAAAGAGGATCATGTATCTAGCAGAGCTCGAAGAAAAGAGAGTAAAGGTAGTTGACAAGATCACCGAACAATAGAATCAGGTCAAAAGATTGTTCGATAAAAAATCTAAGCAGAGAAGTTTCCAAGTAGAAGACCTCGTCCTTTTTTGGGACAAACGAAGAGAGCCAAAGGGCATGCACGGAAATTTTGATTCCCTATGGAGAGGACCTTTCAAGATCAAGCAGCACAATGGAGAGAATAGTTTCTATCTCTCATATCTAGATTGAACCAGTCTTCCGCTTCCCTATAGCGGGTAACATCTGAAAATATTCAGGAAGTAGAGCTCGCTCTCTTCTTTGTATAGTTTTCTTCAGTTGTGTGTTTGTTTTCGTCGTGTGTTTCCTTTTGTTGGTTGTGTGTTTCCCTTTCCTGTCTCCCTTGTTTTTGACTCTATTACCCAATGGATAGGCACTTGAGATCTGGGATTCTCTACCCCTGAGGTTCGCACAAAGATAGTCCCCAGAAAAAAGTCAACTGTTATCCCGTAAAATTGTCAAGGGAAATTTTACAGATAACCCTACAAAAATTTTGTTCCGGTCCCTCGTCAGGGACTCCTTGCATTCGGAACGTTGCAAAAATCCCTTCCCGGGAAATCTAGTTTTCTGAACTTAGCCTTTTTGGTCTTTTTTGGTCAGGTACACATAATGCCTATGTAACATCAAGTATTCATACACCCCCTTTAAGTCCTTTGGCACACCGGTTTGAGGTGTCAACAGGTGTTTTGGTGCACCTCACTATATTTTTCCTTTCTTGCATGTGCTAAGGCGCATGCGCCTTCATGTCAACAAAAATTTTTGTGGCGCCACTTTTTGGTGCGCCAATGGCACACATATTCTTGTGTCAACATCACTTTTGGTGCACCAAGGGCACACATAACTTCATGTTGGAAAGTGTTTTGATGCGCTAAAGGGCGCATGCTTTCTTGTGTCGACAGTGCTTTTCATGTGCCATTTGAAAAGTTGGTGGCGCATTTATTACCACCTCACCTATATATAGGCGCGTCTGCACTGTCATTTTCATCTGACACAATCATGTGATTTTATCTTCCCTCTGTACCTATCAGCGCACCCACCCTATCATTTTTGATCATGTCGTGGACCTGGTTTCACATTTCTCTATTATATAATCCTGGTAAGAGGTCCTTTGTGCTTTTGTGTGTTTTGGTGTTTTGTGTTTTGGCTGCTTGTTTGTGTGATTAAAAAGATCTGTCAAAGCATGAACTCAACTACCTAGCTATGAAATCATGACCCCCCCCCTCCTTGCTTTTTTTCTCTATTCTTCCCCATGCATTTCCCCCTCTTTCCAGATCTGCTGGTAAAGGGGACTCTGTCCTAAAAAGATGGCTTGGAACTCTTGTTTTTAGCTTCTTTATCACCCAAAGGTACCCTTAAAAAGAAGTTTATCAACATGTGAAAACCTTAGAGAAATAATCAAAGCTTCAAATAAAGACTGTAATTTTTCCTCTTTTGCGCATCTGTCACCCCTACAACATAATATGCAGTCGCGCCAATGGTGCATATACCATGCCTGTTACATAAAGAATAGCTGCGCCTTCAAGGAGCACTTCATTTGCTTGTTACAACTGCTAAAACCATGCACCTATTGGCACACTAAACATGTGTGCAATATTACAAAACCATGCGCCCTTTGGCACACCCTGCATGTATGCAACATTAAATTAATATGTGCCAAGTAAAACTATCAAAGCGGTGCAGGCGCATCCATTGTTACAACAACATCATGTTGTGTAGACCTTCCATGTGCCCGTGCCAAGTTCTCCTATGGCGCATGAAATAAGGATGTTACACACATTAAACCTATGCCCTTTGGCGCATCCTGTACCCATGTAACATGAAAAATATCCATGCCCTTTATAAAATATCTACATATGGCGCAGGCGCACTTGTGCTTACAACAACAAAAATGCAACCTATAAAATCTATGCACCCATGCACCCTTTGGCACTGATTTATCCTTTGCAGTAGCCCTTCTCTGTGTGCCATATTGTTCAGCCCCTGTAACCTGAAGTATTCATGCACCCTGCGCCCTGAGGCCTTAAATCACTAACTCTTTCTTCTGCTGATGCTTTTAATGGAAAATCAAACAGCTGATATGAATTTTTTGCATTGGGTTTCACTTCTTATTCTTGCAGATTAGCAACTAAGTTTAGAGTTACATATGTCAACATCAAGGAAGAGACCTACCAAATCTAAGGGTAAAGCCAAGCTCACAGAAGAAGAAATGAAGTACAAGTATCAGAGGGTTAGGGATGCCCGAGTCCCAAGCTGAGTGTGACCTAGACATCAGAGACTCAGAACTGGGTCATATTGATATGGAGGATTTCTGGGCCAGAACCTAGAGGGTCACAAGAAGTCCATGGATGGACAAACTGATGGGCAGTGTGCTGCACTTTGCTAGAGGAATCCCAGTTAGCACTGTGAACAACAATTTTATGATGGTAGTATTCCGCTGCTACAACAAAGACACAAGATGTGTCCATAATGAGAAGGGCGAGGTCATAATCAACCTCACTTCCTGCCTCTTTGAAATAATGCTCAGCCTCCCTCACCACCGGCACTTTGTGGCTGTAAGCCAGGAAGATTGCATCAAGTCTTGGGATGACAATGACGATCAGTGCATGCAGCTGATGAACGAAGTATACCTAAAGAACAAAATGGTGGTGACTCGGTGGCCACAAGTCATTCATCGCAGTGACTTTTCAGAGGAACTCAGTGACACAATCACGTTCCTGAGTAGAGTCTTTGGGCTTCTTGATGCCCATTATTTTAACAAGTGGATGCTAACGTACCTAGAAATGATGAACAAAAATGTTCCCGATCAATGCTTTGAGTGGGTGGAGATCATAAACAGCACAATATCGGAGTAGCTCCAACAACTCAACACAATGGGGAGGTTCTATATGAACTCCTATGTAGTCTATGTTGCAGCTTCAGAAAGAGACTATCCAGCTCTAATGTGGTGTGGGGTTTGGCCCCAAGTTAAGATATATGAATACTATCCAGAACTGAAGCTAGAAAATAGTATTCCCTAGTTCACAAAGATCAACGATGCCTTCTTATACAGAATCATCTGCCTTCTGAGGCCAAATATGACTCACGGTCGTATGACCAAGAGCATCATAGCAGCTACAGAGAAATGGGGGGCCTTGTTCACTCAATTCCCCACCTTCACCTATCTGAGGGCAGTTAACTTCTTGGGGGAACCAACTAAATTGCCGAGATATGCTGGTCCCAAGTTAATCCTGTTGGAGCTGTCAAGACATCTTATCACCTACCATGAGAAGTGTCTCAAGAGAAAGAAGGGTGGAACTCCTTTCCCCCTCACAGTAGGAAGGTATACATGTCTCTCTCACCACAAGGTGAAGGACATGTTTGTAGAGCTAGAGCTGTTGAATCTAAAACACAACTTCCCGGCTAGGCCCACCTTCGACCCAAGGAATTATCTCCCTAGGGCCAAGCTCGATCCATTCCACATCCCTCAGATCGAAGACATTTATATCAACATATATCATGAGGTCGAGCTCCGGAGGAAGGATCATTCCCACTTAGCCTTGGTCGAAATCATCCAGTACGGTGTGGCCATCGTCCCAAAAGGCTATCAAAATACTAAGCAAGAAGTTGATCAAGTTTATCTTGATACAGGTGGAGATGATTAGCCTTTCACGGTGATCGACAGAACCAAAATGCCTTAGACAATTAAGGAAAGGGTCAAGGAAACTCTGCAAAGAACAGAGCATTGGTGCCGAATGAATGGCCTCATTTACCTCAAAGTTGATTTCATCACATCTCCATTGGGAAATACACCTCCTCGGTCAAAACAACAGCCAAAGGGAAAGGGTAAAGGTATAGAGGGTGAGTCCAGCTCCACCCAAGAGGAAGCTCCTGAAATCCCTCCTTCTGCTTCACAAGAATAGGTTGTAATCCTAGAAAACTTAGAAGAAGAAGCAACGGAAGATGTTCCGATAGGCACATCCACTCAGGATGTGGCCACGACTATAACTATTGAGGTCCCTTCTCCCTCTCCTCCTTCCCCTGCTCGAGTGACCCAAGTGACCATTCCTTTGGTCATGTCCTCTACCCCATCTTCCACTGTTCCCCCTTCTTCCTCATCCATCTTCTCTTCTCTCGCAGAGCTGTCTCCCTCCATTTCTTCCCTCATCTCTAAGCTCCCTTCCATTCCTATGTCTTGTTCCCCTACAATATCTCTTCCTCACGTGAACACTTCCTCGGCTTTTCTCTCAGTGCCGCCTCCAAGTGTCTCCATGTGTTTCCCTTCTACTACTGCAGCTGCCCCCTTCTCTATTTTTGGTCCTTCTCCCATAAGTCTAGCCTGGGTCTCTAAGCACTTGAGTCAACAAAAGAGAAAAGTTCCCATCGCCCCGATGGACTTCTCTGTCATCCCATCAAAAGGGATCAAGAATCAAAAATAGATAACCCGCTTCTCTTAGAGTGCATCAAGGGAGAGAGTGATGGAGATTGCATACCCCAATCCTTTGAAGGATAAGAAGGATCTATCTTCAACAGATTACACAGTGAATCAAGTCACGATGGGGACATCTTCAGAAAGCCTGCAAGGAGAGGCCCTAATTGTAGTTGATGCGCTTTGCAAGAAACTCCAAGAAGTAAAGGAAGAGAAAAGGCTACTAAAGGAGAAAAATAAACATCTTCTCCGCGCCTTACAGAAAATGGGCAGTGCAGCTCCTACAACTACCGCCGAAACTCGTGAGCCTCTGAGAAAAGATAAGCTCAATGAATATGCTAAAATTGGTGAGCAGGGCATGGCAATTTCTTCCTGGAGGAGCCAAATCCTCAAGGAAAGTGAGGGAGTTATCGCTAAGTTCACCAATTTGTACCAGAATATCAATCGAACAAATAGAGAACTCTAGGTAATACCAGGACCCATCTTCAAAGAGCTAGATCATGCCAGGATGCAACATGAGACCTTTCAGAAAATGTTCAACTGTTCAGTCGATGATCTGGTCAAATTCGGCGTCTTTGGACACCCCAGAGCCCTCAACAAAATCCTTTCTACTCTAGATTATCGGGTGGATCAGCTGGAGTTCATCCTAGAGAAGATCAACAAAGTAAAGGAGGTAGCCCTGGATGCAATGCACCAAATGGAACAGATTGTTCTCTGAATGTCTCTAGGGTTGCTCACTCCTTTCACCTTAAGAAAGGTTGAGGATACTATTCAGATCTTCAAGGAGATCGTTTCACAGGGGCTGGGACCAGAAGTCACGTTCGACGCTGAATCCATCAATAACCTGTTAGCGTGTCGTGATTTCATCAGGTACCTGATAGAGGCAGAGAATGATTATTCCAAACTCCCAGAAAAGCTCATAGATGAGTGGGAGACCTGCGAAGCTATCAATGATAGACACAAGGATCCTTCCAAGGATCAACTTCAACCCATGATCAACAAGTTCATGGAGTACTATGCCCAGTTCCACATCTCGTCGGCTGAGTAGCAAAAGAAAGATCCCCCCTTCCAGCCGCGAGACAATGATGAATAGTTTACTTCTTCCCAAACTTTCTCCTTGTAAAATTATCCAAATTTTTTTGACACAAACGATGACATCATCCATGTTGCACCATGGGATGATGTCATCCACCAAAGTTGTCAAGAGTCAAAAAATGACTTTGTAATCTATTGTAAGATATTTTTGTAATTAGTGGTTGATTTTCTTTTGTCTTCTTTTCTTTTCTCCTTCTATATGTACTTGAATACTTGTTGTATTCAAGGGATGGATATCTTTTAGATGAAAAATAGAAGTGAGAAGAAAAGGCTTTGTACTTTTTGTAACAGAAGAAGATATTAATGCAAATATTAAGACTTTGTGCTAAATATGTGTGTTATGGGCATCTGATCTTTCTTATGTCAGATCTATGCGTTTGTCTTGTTGAATCTATCTCTACTTTTTTGTCATTTATTCATCAGTATTGCTTTATTCATTTATGCAAGTAGGTTTGGCTCTGTTTACTACCAATCCCAAAACATAAAACCTCTGACCTTTCTGCTTTGGAATTCATTTCTTTTCTTTCTTCGGATCTGATCTTTGTTCATCCTCTCTTTCATTCCTTTCTTTCCACAGTCGGAAACACCCCTACTGGGATGAGATCCCAAACCCCCGAAGGCAGAATATTGTGAGACTTGCACAGATTCCTGCTAGTAGAATAGCAATAAACCAGTTTCACTTTGCTGACTCAAATAGGGGCTATGCCCTACACCTTGTTGGCTCATCTATCCATAAATCTACCCAAGTGACAGATTTTCAAACCAACAGATTCTTGTTATACGCTCTACCTTAATGTTGAATCCTTACATTGTTATCTTTAAATTAAGGAAGATTCATGTGATCTAAACTTGTAAATGTCTTTCAGATGATTAGTGTTTGGGGAATAACATGTATTGATTCTTCTTCCTTTGTTATATGGAATTATGAAGTATTTCAATATGAGATATGGTATAATTTATTTCCTTTGCTATTTAGTAAAGATAAATTTGTATTTCTATTCTTATAGAACTATGAAACAATTGGATGACAAGACATGTTGATTGTTTTAAAGTAATTGATAGGATCGATTAAACCATATGATATAAATGTAGGTGTTGCAGATTATATTAGGTTCTTTTCTTAAAATTAAATTTAGACTCTTTAATTGTACTTCTTTTCTATATGTTATTACTTATGATTATATGTATGTTATATTAATTGTTTCATTAGAGCAGAGTTGTTTTAATGGAATAATTAGTGGAATGCACTTTACTTTAATGCTTAGTGCTTATCATGCTTAGTTCATTGAACTTACCTGTTCTAGCAATTTTTGCAGATTGAAATCGTAAATGAAAAAGAAGACAAAAACTTTTATGATGCATTGGCTTATTTAATTTTGTATCTTAAGTAAAGAGTTTCGAATCATTCTTGAGTTATAATGAAAAAGAAAAGTGATGTTATTTTATGATCTTTATTTTGATTGAAATGCAGAATGTTTGAAATACATAATCTTGAAATTGTATATTTATCATCATGAATTGAAAGGTTTTGTGTTGGACTGCAATTTTTTATGTGATTACTTGTGTACTTGTATGATGGAAATAATAGTGATATATTTGTGGTATTCTTTATATTTGTGTATACTATTGTTGTTATATGATAATGAGTTAGATGAGGGAGAGTATAATCTCCCTTATTTTAATGAACTTGTTAAATTGCAAGGATGTCATTCTCTAACTACAAAACTATAGTTTAATAATGGAATATACTTTGGACATATAATCAAACTATATAATTAATTAATGATAAAAAGGTTATGCTAAACCTAACATCTAACCATGAAGAGGAAGACTCTTCCTCTCTCATGGAATGAAAGGTAAAAGGAATAGTGGTTATGATCTTTAATCTTTATAACATCATTTACAAAGTAAACATTAGTTGAATCTAAGTGGATGACAAACTTGATTGGACAACTAGGTTACAATAAGAATTAATCGTTTGATGTTTTCCCATCCTATTTTTATTTCACAATTGAGATCAATCCTGGAACCGAGCCTATTTCTAAGGCACCATATTGAATGATTACTATAGAATTAGTAGAGCTTAAGACTCAGTTGTAAGAACTTTTGTCTAAAGGTTTGATTAGACCAAGTGTCTCACCTTGGGGAGCACCAATATTTTTTGTGAAAAAGAAAGATGAAACACATAGATTGTGCATTGATTACAAAATGTTAAACAAGGCAACAATCAAGAATAGATACTCACTCCCTAGGAATGATGATCTATTTTATCATATGCATGGAGCTTCGGTATATTCTAAGATATCTCTTTGATCTGGATATCATCAATTATAGATTAACGATGAGGACATTCATAAAATAGATTTCATAATAAGGTATGGACATTATGAGTTCACTGTTAATGTAGCTTTAGGAACTAAGCTAAATTTCAATTCTGCATATCACCTGGAAATAGATGGACAGACTGAAAGAGTTAATCAAGTTTTAGAGGATATGTTACGAATGTATTGCATGGATTAGTAGTATAAGTGGGAAGAGTACATTCCACTAGTTGAGTTTGCATATAATAACACATATCACGCCTCTCTTAAGATGGCACCTTTCAAAGCATTATAAGGAAGAAAATGCAAAACCTCTGTTAGTTGGGACAACATTGAGGATAGAGAGGTAATTAGACCTGAAATCCTTATGGAAATGCAACAGAAAGTTAAAATGATTCGTGAGCACTTGAAAGAGGTAGCAGATAGCCGAAAGAGTTATGCTGATTTAAAGTGGGTTGAAAGGAAATTTGAACTTGGTGAGAAAGTCTTTCTTCAGGTTAAACTAAAAAATGAGCTCAAAAAATTTTGGCAAGGCTGCCAAGTTATCACCTTGTTATATGGGAACCTTTGAGCTAGTTGAAGTAATCAAACCTATAGCTTACCGTTTAGCATTACCTCCTACTTTTTCATGAATGCATGATGTTTTCCATATTTATTTTCTTAATAATTACGTTTCAAATTTATCACATGTGTTAAATTGGAATTACTTGTAGGTCCAAGACCCATAAATAATCATAGTTAAACCCATACGAGTGCTGGAAACTCACTAGTTACATTTAAGAAATCATGAAATAAGTCAATCTAAGGTCCAGTGGAACCAGTTCAATGAAGAAAGTGCAACCTGGGAAAACTTGGAGGATATGAAAACTACTTTTCCATATTTATTTGATCAGAATTGACTATGATGATTGATAAAAATTTGTGATTTTATCTTTATTTGTCAATAATTCTGCTAGTTTTGGGCAGATGGCTATTTATTTTTGAATAAACAACTATGTGAATGTTGATTTCTCAAACTTTAAATCATGATATTGTTGCAAACATATGTTAAGAAAGTGAATAAATTGATTATCCTTAATGTAATGATTAAAATGAGATAATCATCAGGACGATGATTCTTTTTAGGAAGGAAGTATGTAACACCTTGGATAAACTATTATATTCCTCTTTTGCATTACAAGCGTTGGCATGTGATTTTCATGAGGTGTGTTTCCTTGATTGTTGAAAATCGTGCTTGCTATGGATAAATCATTTCTGTTCTTGGATTCATTAGAATGAAATGTTATGGCTTGCAAGAATCCACTTTCACTTCTTATTGATAAGCTATAATTTGATTTTGAGATTTGCAAACTTATCTCATGTACTAACTCATACTTGGATCAATTTCAGTGATCCAAGGAATGTTTTTAAAATATTAATCGAATTGAATGATAAATTGGAATTCATTGGTTGAAATACATAGTGGACTGAACCTTGTATGTTACAAGTTCTTTGGGCTTGAGTGATCGTGTCTTCATTTGGTTGTATGCTTGTGCTTCGGTCTTTGGGATTGACCTCTATAGGACATTATTGACATAAAAAAAATAGTCTACTTCAAGAATATGAAGGGGATCATAACCCTAAAACTAAAGGACTACCCTAACAGTATCCTAAACTAGGTAAGAGCACATACTTTTGAGCTACTTCTATTCAATTGGGTTGTAATCTAACCTAAGATTCTTATTCTATTGAGTTGTGGGGGTGACCTAACCTAAGATCTTGTGCTAAATGAATATGAGAAGGGGAGATTACCATAGTAATACTATACTATATTAACCTAGTTCCTAATACTATATGGAAGTGAATTTAATCTAACCTAAAGTGAGTATTACCTATGGCAATGTCTTAATACCTAAGGTGATTAATAGTTAGACTAACCTAAGTTTTGGGACATATATCCTAAACTATTTAAAAGGGACTTGGGGTGCCATGGCACTACGACGATGGTTCCAATGGATTTTATTTTATTTTATTGGGTTTAAATGCAAGGACATACTGCCATTTTAGCAAGGGATAATTAACTCTATTGGAGGATTATGTGGAGGCTTCACTAATTATGGAATTTCACGTTGATTTGGAATTGGTATTTACTAGTTTTGGGAGGCGGTGACAAGGAGAGAGAATCGGGAGAATTGGGAGTTATGGCATTAATTAATCTCAATTTGTATGTGCAAACCATCTTGGAAACATGAGAGGTAGGTTTGTGTGAGGTTGTTTTGTTTTACATGTCTCACGAATTTCGCTCTGCATCGAGCTATCAGGTTCTTTGAACCAGCAGTTCGCCTTCTTCTTCTTATTGTCTATTTTTGGTTTCTCTAGTCTATTTTCGATCAAGGGAATGTATAAGAGGCTTTGGAAGATTTTTTTTTTGGGTTTTTGATGTGTCGTGAAGAATAAAAAGAGTTGGAAGCTCAGTTGGAAGTCTCTTTGAATTGGCAGAGGAACTATTAGGCATGAAAGGCTCTACCCATCAAGATTTATTTCTTTATTCTAAATGAATCATTAAAATAACTCTGATCTCATGAGATAATTGTTTGTTTGATTTTTTTGGTTATTTTCTTGCATGTGTTTAGGAAATATCTATGGTTTTTGGAATGTAAATCCATTTCTGGTAATGATAGTTTTTGGAAAACTTTCTCTATGCTAGTTTAATGGTGATATTCATGTGAATTTGTATTTGAAGCTCTGTAACTTGTATTCAAGGCTGGTGTTGACTGAACTGGCATTTTTTGCCTTATGCTTTAATCTAAACTATTTTTTTAGAGCCTATGTTTCATTTGAATTTGTAGTGGAAATTCTTGGTTGTTCTGAATTAGCATTTGTTGCTTGTATGGTTTTGAATCTCTATTGTAGTCTTATGTTTCATTGAACTTGTATTGGATCATTCAAGTTTTTCTAGGTGATTTTATTTAAACTTCGTGTTATTCTGAGCAGAGTTAAATCTTGTATTTTTTTGAATGTTTGTTGAAGCTCCATGATAAACTTTGTACTTGTGTTCAGTACTTGCATGATTTGAACTCGTAGTCGAATCGATTATTTTTTTTCTGTACATATACTCTAAATTGGAAGTTTATTCTTATTTAAGGACTTGAAACTACTTCAACTCGTATTAAAGATTTTTTTTTTGTTCTAAGCTTGTATTTAGGGCTTTGTGTTTCATTATAGGGTAATATTTTAACTTCATGTTTGTCTGAGCCAATATTAGAACCTTATGAAGTTCTTAACTTTTGTTCGAAGCTCGTGTTCGACACTGTATTGGTATTCCATTCGTGAGTGTTTGAAATTGTGTTGGAATCAAAGTGTTTGATTTTATACATGTAGTCTGAGTTGGGTTTTTGTTGGTATTAAGGATTTGAAAAGATTTAATTCCATTTAAGTATTGTCTGTTCAAAAGGGTCTTGAGAGATTTGTTTTGTATTGAAGTAGACCTGGTAATCTCTTTTGAGATCTTCTTTTTGTTACTTCTTCTTGAATTGATTGTGGTACTTCTATTTTGGAGAATGTACCACCTTATTTGAACTTGACAGGGCATGTGAATACAAAGTGTATCCTATTATTCTCTGTCCTGATCAAACCTATGTCCTATTGAAGGCTTGAATGTCTTTTTTTAGAAGGATTAGATGATTGGAATTATATCTTATTATGGGTATTGATGATTTATAGTTCATTTGGAATAAGTCGATAATAGTTTTAGAGGCTTCTAGAAATGCAATATTCTTTCTCCTTCTTGTAATAGATGTCTAAAATGATTGCTTTTCCTGTCATAAGATTTTAACTAGAAATCGATAGTATTGTTGTGATTTTGATTCAGTCTCGATGGAGGTAAGAATGGGACATCACTAGACTTAAAGGTTATTGGACTCTCTTACTTTCTTCAGTTCATTTTTAATTTATTTTTGGGTTTTATTAGAAGAGATGGATTGAGTACCTTAGTACACTGAATTTTGTTATGAAAGGATATATATTATCTCTGTTTCAAATAGTTTTGTATTATTGTTCTTAATTGGGGATCACGTAAACTATTCCTTCTATTGTATTGAGTTTTTGAAGCCTTATAATAGGGATTTCAGTCTCTTGAGTTTGTGAGTTACTATCTGATCCTTGTATATCTTTCATCTGTTTGTGGATTTCTATTCCTTGTTGGACTCATTGAATGAATCTCCAAGTATTTAAAAAGAGAAATGAATATGATATCTTGGGGATAGTATACTATTTTAGGGACTGTACTGATGTACTTCATTGCTGTGAACTGAATTTTGAAATTGTGTTTGATGAAAGGATTAGGAAAACTAGTTTGTTATGATTTGTAAAGGAAAAATCAGAAGTGTAATTTCTTTAACTATGTCATTTGGTTTTGTGTTCTCTTGTGGGAACTTAGATCAAGGAACTTCTAAGTTTTGAAATAGAAATGGGAATTCATTTCATAGTTATAAATGAAATGAATCATAGATTGGGTCCTCTTTCTATTTGAGGATCATTTTTTCTATTGTTTGGAAAAAGTTTATATGGTTGAAATTTTATTGTTTTCAATCTTCTTCTTAGCTGGAAAATTTATTGTGGAATGTTTGGTTTCAGATCTTTGAATTTATATCCTCTAACATATGGGAGTTAGTCTTGACTTGCGAGGGGGAGTGTTTTGACTCTCTACCCTACTTGGATTGATTTGGGATTATTTTTAGATGCTCTACCTTAATGTTGAATCATTACATTATTATCTTTGAATTGAGACAAATTTGTGTGTTCTAAACCTATAATTGTCTTTCAGATGATGGAGTGTGTAAGGAGTAGTATGTGATTGATTCTTCTTCTTTTCTTATAGTTGTAGGATGAATCATTCCTAATATGAGCTAGGCTGATAATTAACTTCCTTTTGCTGCTTAGAAAAGCTAAATGTGTATTTATATGAACTTATGGAATTTATGAAAAAATTGGATGACAAGACTTGTTGATTGTTTTAAAGTAATTGATAGGATCAATTATACCATATGATATAAATGCAGGTGTTGTAGTTTATATTATGCTCTTTTTCTTGAAAGTAAATTCAAACTCTTTAATTGTACTTCTTTTTTGGATGTTATTACTTATGATTATTTGTATGATATATTAATTGTTTCATTAAAGAAGAGTTGTTTTTAATGGAACAATTAGTGGAATGCACTTTACTTTAATGCTTAAGTGCTTATCATGCTCAATTCATTGAACTGACCCATGCTAGCAATTTTTGCAGATGGACATCGTAAGTGATAAAAGAAGACAGATTTTTTTTTATGATGCATTGTCTTATTTAATTCTAGATCTTATGTTAAAGAGTTTTGAATCATTCTTGAATTGTAATGAAAAAGACAAGTGATGTTCTTTTAAGATCTTTATTTTGATTGACATGTAGAATGTTTGAAATGCATAATATTGAAAATGCATATTTATCATCATGAACTGAAAGGTTTTGTGTTGGACTACAATTTGTGATGTGAATACTTTAGTACTTGTATGATGGAAATAATAGTGATATCTTTGCGTTATTCTTTATATCTGTGTATACTATTGCTGTTATAAGATAATGAGTTGGATTAAGGAGATAGTATAATCTCCCTTATATTAATGAACTTGTTAAATTGCAAGGATGATCATTCTCTAATTACTTAACTATAGTTTAATAATGAAATATGCTTTAGACATACAATTAAACTATATAAGTAATGAATGATAAAAAGGTTATGTTAAAACCTAACATCTAACCATGAAGATGAAGACTCTTCCTCTCTCATGGAATGAAAAGTAAAAGGAATAGTGGTTATGATCTTTAATCTTTATAACATCATTTATAAAGTAAACACTAGTTGAATATAAGTGGATGACACACTTGATTTGGACAGCTAGGTTGCACTAAGAATTAAATATTTGATGTTTGTCCATCCTATTTTTGGGATAACTACCTTGTTATGCCATGTTAACGAATAACAAATGCAAACATGAATTAATGAAGTTCTCTATATCTAATCAGGCTAGTGTTGGATAAAGAACTTAAGGAATGTTGGAATTAGGGTTAGGCGATGGTTGTTGTAATCTGAATTATTAATCCAATTTAATTATGATTAATGACAACTAAGGGGGTATGTACATCTTGATGGATACAGTTTTAACATATTTTGACACATGCCAACTGTCAGGAACTATACCCTCGAGAAGTCCCTAGACTTCTCAAGGATACAGTGCTGCAGTTGACATGTGGCAACACCCTTCCGTATTTCTTCATCTAGATCTACACACATATGGACTTGAACTTAGTTTCTCTCTAGGTCAAGTTAGTAGCATGTTCTGGATAAGGTAGTAGATTTATATGACTTAGGGTACCTTGGCACATTCAGATGATTTAGGTCTAGCCGATTATGCCCATATACCCTAAGTCATCGTGAGCATCTTTCTATAATAAATTATGTTACTAACTGGGGCTAGGGTCAAACCTTGGGCAAGTGGACTGACAGTAGTCAGTAAAGACCATTCTAGATAACATAAGAGTGAGGTGAAGGACGTATTCTGGGAAAGATGAGTATGTCATCTAGGAATAGTAACATCAACAATATGTTGACAATATTTGGCCAAATTATCGCAAGCTATTGGTTGCGTTGTCATATGTCACCTATTTTAAAGCAACATGATTTCAGATGAATATTGGTAACAAATATTTAAATAGGTTCGTTAAACAAATCACTCAGTACCTGGAACAGGGTAGGAGAACCAAGTATATGTAGTATACATAAATTATTCTATACTTTAAGTAAACTTGAGTTATCGGTTGGTAACCGAGTCATGGAATGAGAGATCGATAATATACCGAGTCATTACAGTTGCATATGGTTATCTATTATGAGATTGATTGGCATAGAATGTGTGTTCTAAATGATGTTTTATTTAGAACAGGTAACATTATGTTTCAAAAAACAAATTCCCTTGTTTCTAACGTCTTAAAATGGGAATGTTACAGAATTGATGTTTCCCAGGTACAACATGTAGCATCAGTGCCTTTATTTTTATCTTTGTCTTCTGAGAGTGACAATTGAGAACACTCAAGAACAAAAAAATCAAGGTAACATCTTATATAATCCAGTAGATAGTGATTTCTTGAATCAAGGTGTGAAAACATTTGAAACCATGTCAATTAAAAATATCAGTGTACCTTTATTTGAACAATTGCAAGAGTCGGAAAAGAGTCAGGTAGAGATAATGGATTTTGATATTGGTGAGGGGTTTTCCACATTGGATGCATTTTACATATCTATTAATGAATAACAAGTAAAGGGTATAAGTGATCCTCAATTGAGTGAAGGATTAGAAAAACCTACTCATGTGCCAACTACTTAAACTAGAGTTCAAACATCAGAGGTACTCTCTACAGATAAATAAAATCCATAGTTGAGAAAGCTAGAAGTACCTAGTGGAAAAACTATAACTACATAGGTATTGGATGAGAAGGATCCCTCCCATGAAGTAAAGTTCATTAAGGATAGTGAACCATCTCCAAAATTAAAATTTATAAATGAAAATATAACAGAGGTTGTACAAGATGCAACTATTGAGGATTTGATTATTGATAGTGTGGATGTATAAGATTTGGGTAAAGATAATGAACCAATAATGGAAATCCAACCCACCATGCTACAACATGAGGTATCAATAGGGGAAAAGGATGATAATTTTTCAAATCAGTAGCCTCCAAAAGATATGGGAATCATGGAAGGAAAAGGAATTCCTACAAGAGAGTTACTAGTTCAAGAATCTCCCAAGTTAAAATGTGAATAAAATATTGCATCAAATGAGGAAATAAAGAAATAATAGATTATAATCACTGATATAATATTGAAGGATATTGGCCAACCCCAAACTCAAGATCAAGAAGGAAAATAATCAAGGGAAGTTACAGTACAAAGTAAGAATAAAGAGATAACTATGGGAGCTGAACATGAAAATTAGACAGAATCATCAGTTCAAGAGGTACAAAAGGTGTCAAATAAGTTGGTGACCATCCGTAAGAAATAACAAAAATAAATATAGGAAACAAAATTTGGAACCACTCTTACAAAAGGATGGATAAGAGATCTAATCTCAAAAGAAGAGGAGGAAATTGTCCCTGTTAAGGCTATAAATCTCACAGCCCTATCTTTTCCAAAACTAGTGAGAACCTCCAAAAGGGATAGATTTCTCACCAAAAATCATACTGATCCATTGAGATCTAAAACTTTAGAAGTGGAAATCCCTCACGAGGGAAATAAAATAGAAAATATAACAACTAGTGATTATAGTGTCAAATTTATTCCCTTAGGAAATACTTCAAGAGACTAATTAAAAATAGAGAGTATCATAGGTAGAAAGTGACTTGTTATAGAAGTTTGATGAGGATAGAATAACTAAGAAACAATTGAAATAACAATTCAAAACTTTGATTTCTAGTCTGCATAAATTAATTGGGCAGTCTAATCAAACTCAAGAAAGTACCTCTGCCAATACCCCTAAAGGAATAGAATATATTGATAAGGCTGCTATTAAATTTCAAATTATAGACACATGGGTTTAGAGGTTGACAAAAAAGGGAAAAGAAGTAATTGAAAAAGCTAGGACAAAGTATGAAGAGCTCAAGAATAGGATTAATGAAATTGATGAAATGATTGAGCAATGTGATAACAAAATATTCTAATTTGAAGTAATTTTTCCCAAGTTGAACTATATAACTCGACTCAATGATGAATTGGTTGAAAAAGAAGGGATTGTGCTAAAGTAATTCAAAGGAAATCAACATTCTATGGAGGAATTAAAAAGGATTAGGGTTGATGTTTTGAATGGGATCTAAGAAAAAATAGAAGCTAAAACGAAATGGGTTGATGATACCTTAGATGCTATTGATGTAAAACTTGAAGGTATGGTTTTTGAGAAATTCGAGAAAAACTATGGTGATCTAAAGACTGAATTTTTGTTTAGTTATTTTGAGAAAAGCATTCACAAAGATGGATTTTCTTATGAAGTTATTAAAACAATGAGGAGAATTGAGACCACAATTGCAGAGTTGATAGCTAAACCATTGGAGTTTAAGCGGAAAATGGGTCACTATGTGGATGTAATAAATAGGAAGATACAGATATTCCAACACCATACAGAGCCAGATGAAGAAGAAATCAATGATCTTTTTCAAAGGTATGGTGCATATTTGGCAGGGTTACCAAAAGAATCAGGAGAATAAGATGAAGAAGAAAAGGATTCAAACATGAAAGATGATGAATAAGCTTAGGATTGTCATTATTAAAGCTTTATATTCTTTTCATTTTTCATTTATAACTGAGGCTTAATTTGATGCTATCATTTCATAAAGAATTGATATTACTTTTAACACTTTTTATTCTCTTATGTAAGTTGTAATTTGATATAATGCATTAGATTTTTATTGTGCTTGGATGAAATTTTTTCCATTGTGAAAGCATATAAACTAATGAGATGTTTTTTACTTTCTTTATTTTGAAAAAGGAAAAATGGGGATATATAGGGGGTTTAGCCCATGAAAAGAAAGATTACATATATCCTTAACAGTTGTATCATAAAAAAAGGAACAATAATAAGAAACTTTAGGCATCCAATACCACAAAATCCTCTACAAAATCCTCTCTGTAAAGAGGAAGTTTCTTCACTAATTTTTTTTTCCTAAGCCCATGTTCATCTGTCCCTAGTTCCATTTGAATGAAAATAATGTCTCCTACCATTGTGCGAGAAATGCCCATTTGTAAAAGGTTATCCATATTAGACAAGGGAATATCTAATAGACTAACCAATTATGACCTCTTCTTGTAAGAAGAGGCCCATTCACTCATATCCAAACCACCTTTAGAAAATTCCATTTTCCCTCTGGTCTTGGTAGAAGAATTTGGTTGAGAAGCTTCAACTAGAAGTACAACCACAACTAGCCTTGGAACAACTGGACCAGAAGGCATGGTGGTAGTAACAAGAGCAGAAGGCCCGGAGATAGACTCACCCTTTATTTTTTTTATGAAATGAAGTCAAGGTTCCAAATATGGGAGGGGTGTGATCACTGGTTTTTTTTCCTCCAAGACTAAAACATGCTTCTCCAATGCATTCAATTGATGATAGAGGGAAGGGATTGTGTCCAACAAAATCTCTCCATCAAGAAAATATCACTATAGAGGGATTTATTTCAGAAAAAATGCCTCATGAGAAATGTATGAGCATACATGATTGGAAACAAAGTGCATATGAGAACTATTCACAATCCAAAATTTCCTCAGTGACTCAAGAGTTCTATGAAGTTAAATCCTGAATAAGTGAAATTACATCATCTGAAAGGTAGAAAATGCATGACTTATATTGACAAGTCTCCCAAATAATGCAACTCTAATAACTGGAGGTGTCAAGGACCTAGTGTAATCCTCTATGTCATCAATTTCAAAAGGTATCCTAAAAAAAGCTTCATCCATACCTGATAAATCCAAAATGGAATACAAGTCTTCATGAGATATTTCTTTTAGACTAGACACTAATAGTTCCCCCATCATGATACAAATGAATTTATTCAAAGTGATTATATGTAAAATAAGAAAGTATGAATTGATTAAGTGGATGACATTTTTTTATAGGATTTTTAAAGCGTATGAGCTGAGTTGGGTGAAATCATGGTGAAAATCACTCCTGAGATCCTGAGAAAATATATGCATGAGGAAATTGAAAGTTGAAATGAATTGACATTGAAAAAAATGGTTAATTAAAATGATTTGACAAGAATGACACGTGATAAATAAATCAAAAGGCATGAAAATAAATGTACAACATTCAAAATGGATTCTAGAAAATAAAATAAGAGTATTTGTCAAATAAAATAACTTGGAGGCACTCGAATGTCCCCAAAAGTGAATGTCCAATCACGAAGGGAAAAGAATTATTAAATAAATGGCCAAAAGTGATGGCATTGCATCAGAGTCAAACATAAACTTATAAAAAACATGAAAAGATGGTATTTCTCACACCTTGAAGCAATCAATGAGTCATCTCTATGAGGATAACATACATTTAATTGTATATTGTAAAGAAGGATATTCTCTTGAAGATCCACATTTTAGGGAGGGGGGAAAATTGAGGAGTAAGTGAGAAAATAGAATTATATAAAAGTGATGAGAAGACTCTCACATAAGGGGGGTTAAAATTTTCTGATATTTTTTCGAAGAGAAAGGAAAACTTAGAGTAAAACCAATTTCCAAAGAACTCATATGCGAAACTTGTTACTTTATTTGAGCCTTCAAATTAAATCATGTCAAAAAGCTTACAAGTGTACAACCATTAACAAACACTAATACTGTGGTCAAAGGAGCAATAACTAAATCGTACCGAGACAAGAATACAAATGCTAATAAAATACCATGATCAATAAGATGAAACTAATTTTCCATAATTAATTTACATAAAACTTTGTAAATAAATGACCAACAATATCATATATTATTATGGAACTCAATAAAATATAATGATAATAGGCCTTGCTTATATAGGCAAGGAATAACAATCTAAGAACTAGTTAAGGTCGTAGATCAAGCCATAAATCAAGGAATGAACTAGACATCAAGGATATAGTCAATACCATAGATCAAGGAAAGAACTATACCTAACAACTAAATAATATCCCCTTAGTATCTAAATAAATAAAAATAAACTATCCACATACGTAAGTGGGTGAGGATGAATAAAATAAAGGTAAATAAAGTAACTAGGTTAACATGAGCTAAGGTAAATACCTACAGTCACACCCCCTCAAGTGAAGCTTTCAGCCGAAATAGAAGTGGCATGTCTAATGTATGAGTCCCAAAAACTAGGCCTGATGAGGTAGTCATGTACAATATATCCATGAAGAAATCTTGAGTGAAAAGAAGGAAAG
Organism: Taxus chinensis; assembly: GCA_019776745.2. NCBI lineage: Eukaryota > Viridiplantae > Streptophyta > Pinopsida > Cupressales > Taxaceae > Taxus > Taxus chinensis. The sequence goes on from CM034147.1 coordinate 566,779,781, forward strand.
AATCTTGCTATAAGGAAAGAGAAAGAAGAAAAAGAATGAAGATGTTATCATGAACACCCCCCAAGAACAAATTCTGAAACCCCAAGCATTCTAGGAAATTCAAGGTAGTGAGGTGATGTAAAAGGCTTTGTAAAGGTCTCTACAACCTATTGCTGAGTTGGAATGTACTCTAAGCAAAGAACTTCATCCTGAATGTGTTGACGAATGAATTGGATGTGTATCTCAATATTCTTGGTCCAGTGGTGCTCAACTGGGTTGTAAGAAATGTGAATTGCACTTTGGTTGTCACACTAAAGTATAGTTGGTAAATCCTATGTGAATCCAAACTCTGTCAATAACTATCAAAGAAAAAGAATCTACTGACTCATTGTAAATGTTGTGATATACTATTCCTCTGAAGATGAAAGTGCAATAGCCTGTTGATTTTTTGCATGTCCACGTAATTGAAGAAGAACCAAGACAAAAAAGATATCCAAAATTGGAATGCCTGTCATCAATAGAACCTATCAAATCTGAATTTTTATACCCAACCAACTGAGTAGAACCCTTAGTGTAGTGACGGCCAAAGTAGGAAGTGAGCTACAAATTGTGTAAAATCCTTTTAGCATCTTTCTAGTGACTAATACGAGGATAATGTGCAAACTGAGATATAAGTCGTACTGCAAATGAAATATCAGGGAGATTATGGGTCAAGTACATGAGGTTCCCAACCAACTATCTATACAATGTAGGATTAAAAATAGGTGTGGTACATGTGGAAGTAAGAGTAACCTCAGACTGAAAAGGAGATGGACTTGGATTTCAATCAAAAATATCAAAGCATTGAAGAGGATCATGGATGTAATTTTGTTGAGTTAAATGAATCACTGATTCCATCTAAGAAATATACAATCCAAGGAAATAATGCAATAACCCAAGATCTTTCATGTCCAACATTGTAGAAATATCCCTTTGAATAGTCTGAATGTGAGAAGAAGAGTTGTCAATAAGTAACAGATCATCAACATACAAGACAAGTATCATAATATCCTCACCAATATGTTAGAGATACACTATATGATCAGAGTGACAATGAAAAAAACTAGTAGATAGAAGAAAATAATCCATCTTCTCATACCAAGCATGAGGGGATTGTTCGATACTTTAGAGAGACCTTCAGAGATTACAAACAAGAGAAGAAACCTGAATAAATCTATTCAGTTGCTCCATGTATATTTCCTCTTGTAAATATCCATGTAAAAAGGAACTCTTCACGTCCATCTAGTATATGGGCCACCCCTATGATACAACAATAGGAAGTACAAGGAAGAAAAAATGCAACTTGGAAATGGGTGCAAAATTCTCAGAGAAATCAATACCTTCAACTTGTGAAAAATCCTTTGCAACAAGATGGGCCCTATACTTGTCAATGGACCCGTCTACTATGTATTTGGTTCGGTATAACCACTTACAACTAATCATCTTTCTTACTTTAGGAAGAGAGACCAAATCCCAAGTATGATTCCTCATCAAATAAGAATCCTCAGCTGCCATCATATCATCCCACTCCTGTATCTCATGATCCTTTGAAAAAGAATGTGGATACTCAGAAACTATCTAAAGAAAAAGTTTAAAACCTGTAGAATTTGGGTGATGATGTATAGTGGGTGGAAGATCCTGTATGAAAGGTGTTTCCTTACAAATGGTAGTATGAGCCCACTTAGGCATAGTGACAACACCAGTGAGAATATGATCCTCAACGAAATCTATAAACTCCTCATCAACCTCCTCAAAGAAAGGATCCTCAAGATGAGATTAAGAAGAAGGAGGAGGCATGGAAGAAGATGAAAAAACATGAGTGAAGTGCTCATCAAACTAAACATGTGTTCAAAAAATAACATCATGAGTATTAGGATCTAAAATTTGATAAGCTATCATTTCCTCATAATACCCTGTTGGTTCTCAATTTGGTATCACCCTATTTATCCTTAATTTTTTTCAATTTACAGGCTCTGTCATTTTCTTTATCCCTCTGTATTGATGCATAAAATTTTTTTCCTCCATTTGGTTTCCATGATTAGTCCCTTCCTTGGTCAAGGATCACTTAAAATTACATAGATTTTTTTTTTCGATTGCTTTGTCCGTGTGAAAGAGTCTGTAACTTGGGCATAAAATCGGGTTTTTTTTTCATTCCTTCTATTTTCCACAGTCATGTTTTGTTGTCCCTATCATTTTTGTCCCAAATATCTATGGAAATGTGATTGGATGCAGCTCAAAAGATCATATTTTGGCCTAATATAATTTTCAAAGTCTCTATCTTGAAAGAAAGAATCAATTCCTGGGCTCAAATGGTGATTTTCCTACAGATTTTACGGTTTGACGAGTGTGTTTTTCCCAGTCAAATTTACATCTCAGCATCTATGGAAACGTGGCCCTCTGTGGTTAGTATGCTAGCTTGATGAGGCATTTTGAAAACTCTAAGGCCTGACTTCAACTCAAATCTTGTCCACGTGGAGGGTCTGGTACTCATCTGAAAATTCACCTTTTGGTTTGGCCTTGGAGTTGCGCCGGGGAGACACGTGGAAGGTTTATCCGATACCTTTCCCATACTTAGACATTTTTTTCATCTGGCCGATACAGTTTTGGCAGGACCATAGACACGTGGAGGGGCTAGGACGCTCATTTGAGGATCCTACTTCAAGGATCCCACCTTAACAAGTGCGACAGAGGAGACATGTGGAGGATTTTTCTAGTCTCCGCTCTATACTTAAACTTTTCAAATAAATTTTGAAAGCCTTGAGACATGGGGAGGGACTGCTTCCTATTTGGGGTCTCAGCCCCTAAGTTCTTATTTTGAAGAAGTGCCAAGATGACACTTGGAGGCTTCTACTCACTCTACCCTTGCTTGGACTTTTTCACATGGCCAAGGAAAACTGTCTCAGAACCTAGACACATAGCACCTTCCGCACTGATCCTTCAATTTTTTTAAGCAACTCTATGATGTACTGAGACACATGGTAAGCTCGCACTTGTCTTGGGGTCTCTTCGTTTGGGGACCATACTCAAAGGTGCACCATTGAGGACACTGTGGAGGCTTCTGTTAACTCCTTTTTTGCTTGAGACATTTTTCAAAGGTGAAAAGACATGTTTTACTTAGGTCCAGGGCACGTGGAAGGCCCGCACTTTTTTGGAAACTTTCCCCTATAATTCTCCTTTGCAGTTTCACCAAGGAAACACATAGATGGTTATAAAATAAAGTGGAGAAGGGGTAGAATCATTGTTTCTTGTGCATTACGTATGTTTTTCCACCATATTTTTCTCCAAGACTCTTGGAGATGATGAATACGCACTATTTTTCATTATTTTTTAATGAAATTCCTTGTCATTTTTGTCTGTAAAGTTTCATTGAATGGATTCATGGAACTTAATTTATGAGTCCAAGGATTGACTAAGGTCGATATTTTTAAGTTGGAATTTCTAAGGAACTTGCAAAAATGATGAATTACACAGAGAAGATGGATGCGGGGCAGAGTTGCAGAGGAAAGAGAGGGAAAAGGATGAAATGATGAAGCTTGCAGGAGTGAAAGGATGAAAAAAGTGTTTCCTGTGAGAGTGAAAAGGATAAATTTTCAGATCCATATGTACAGAGCCTCTAGAAAATGATTAAAACAGAGGATTTCTATCCATGACATGAATCAAAATGATTAGAAAGGATTGTCAAAAATGTTGTGGCATGGCATCCTAGTCATTGGTCGAGGGCTCTGAGAAATGTGATCAGTTCACAATTAGTCCACCTGGCAGGCTTTGGAGATGTGAATTTTTTAAACGTCACTTTCTGAGGAAAATTGGTAACAAGAAAAGGTCCCTTGAATATTCTTCTCTTTTGGGGGGAAAATTGAGTGAGTAAAATGTATAAATGCAATGAGAATACTCTTGCAAATGGTCGGGGGTTGAATTCTTAAGAGAAAATTTGAGAAAGCCGTCTTCCTGAGAGACCAATCCGAGATAACCTGTTAATTTCTTCTGTGTTAGATTTTCTATCATGTCAAGTTGGTTGCAGATGTATAGCCATCAACGAGCACTGAGATTTCTCTGGAAGCTTTCCCCCACTGATGAATCTATAAGCAATTTTGAAATTAATTTGTGTCAATCTTGGAGCAATTAGTGTCTACTTTGTTTTAGAATGTCTGCAAGTAGTTTTTCTTATTCCTATTGTAATCTTACATTGAAATCTTTGTGAAATCACACAGGATCTCGTCCCTGTGATAGTTTAGTGGTATTTGCAATTTCATTTCAAGAAGAGTCCTTCATCTTGTGATGAGATAAGCAAATTTAAAATCACTCCACTGTCATTTGTTGATAAAGATTGTCTGTAAGTCTTTGGGTGTACCTTAGGTGTGATTGATCAAAGATTTTGGTGTTTAATTGAGTCTTTTAACTCGAGCCTTCGTGCTAGATTCTCAAAGATTGTGTGGAAACGTGCTTATCTGGGCCTCCATTGAAGCACACCTTCTGGTTAAAGATCGTATTAAGTTATTAACTATTTTGAAGCTTTCTGTTGTTGAGTTGTCCATTTTTGTGAAGTTTCTCAGAGATCTGGTATAATCAACTTTATCCTGCTTAATCTCCCACCAAAATCATTCAAAAACCATGAATCCATCCTAAACTACCCCTGTTTTGCCCTGTATATCCACAAAGGAACAAAATCTATTTACTAAAATATGCAGAACAATCAGGATTTCTTAATGTCTTCAGTAACCTTAGCCTTGTTTTGAAAGTATCTCCATCTTTTAGAAGTGACAACTCTTGAGAGTTAAATTATGGAGTATTGACTCATATTTTCCCAAGGTTTTCTTCATAAAATTTGTATAAAACAAGGATATCTCCATCTCCTTCATCAAACAGAGGTTACACTACGGGTCCTCTCACCCTGGTCGAAAGGCACGACCTAAAGCAGTGAGGATAGGTCAAATCCTCTTGAAAGGTGCTATCCATCTCTCCACAAATTTGAGTGACAAAGGGCCAGTTAGATCTCATCCCCGGCTACAAAACAACACACATTATGATCTATCTGTCTCTAAATCATGTCCTGTGAAACTTGAAAGGGACAAATCATCCCCGGATACCCAACACTTGTGGTGCACACATTATCGAGGATGATCTATCTTGTTGCCAGGGATATCCATTTTGAACGACACTCAAGGATTTGTTTCCAGTTCATATCCATTTGGAACGAATTTGGATACCAACACTATTTGTGTGTGCCGTTGCCGGGGATTATTTGAACAAAGGTGTACACGTACAGACCCTAGTAATGCTTCTTACATGATTTGAAAGTGCAAATACATTGTTGAAACATCATTATCTGTTCAGATCTATAAGAATTGTTCAAAGTTGAAAGTTCTGAGTGCAATATTTCCAGCTTATACAGTTATTGCACTAAATTTTGTATCATCATTGATAAATTTTGGTAAAAGAAGAGTAGATCTTGTAAGATTTGCATGAATCTAGTATTGACAGACATTTGATAGGTCTTTCATAGTGCATTTGCACAAACTAAGGTGAAAATCCTTAGTGGTGACTCCGTGTTGTTTAAATTCTTAATAAATTACCAGTGTCTTAACATATATCAAGTAAGATTTGTCATTAATATCTGCAAAGTTGGAAGGAAGAAGATCTTTCTTCGCCAAGGACCCTAGTAGAAGGTTGTTTCAACAGATTGGGAAAGTCTAATTCAGAAGGAAGAAGAATTTGGAAGGTTGTTGGAGATCAAGCATCAAGAAAAGAGATCTCTATTGGTGAAACTGATCATCCTGTGATTGAAGATTGCAATACTTCCTCAAGTGCTTCCGAATTAGGTAGTCTCTTTGTTGAATTGAATTCTCCATCTGGAGAGGGTCCTTTTGTATTTGAAACATTTGCTTTCTCAATCTGCCCCTGTATTTTCCAAATCTGATAGAGTTTTCCAAGAAACAGAGCCTTTAGAGGGCATTCATTCTGAGAATTACATCCCTGTACCACACAGACCCCTCACTCCTCATCATTTGTTTCTCCTGTAAGATCACCTCCTCAAAATAATATGGCTCAGCCTTCACCCAGACCTCCATTTTTGTTAATACTTTTGGTCCCATCAATTTTAGAGGTATGGCTGGCTATCCAAATGATGTGCCACAAGATGTAAGAAATAGATTGCCTAAGTTTCAAGGAAATAATGCAATCACTGGTGATCAACACTTGAAGCTCTTTGTCAATATGATGGAGGACTTTGAAATAGAATTTGAGGATGTATACATTAAATTGTTTATCCATACTCTAGAAGAAGATGCAAGGGACTGGTATAAATCTTTTCTAGATAATTCCATTGACTCCTGGACAGAGATGAAGAATGCTTTTAGAATGCAGTATGGTGATAAAACAGACCCTAGGTTTCTTTTATCAGAATTTGAAAATATAAAAAAGAATCCTAATGAATCAGTGCATGATTTCAATACAAGATTTAACAAAACATTGAGAAGACTCCTTTTAATTTGAGGCCATGTGATGAATCATGTCTGATAAAGTATTCAGATGCATTTGATAAGAAAGTTGCTTACTATTTGAGGGATAAGAACCCTGGAACTTTGAGGCAGGCCTTTACCATGGCTTTGCAAATTGAGAAACAACATTAAAGCAGGTGGAAAACCTCCTAAGAGGGAGGGGGTGTTAAACTGATCAACCCAGAAAAGCCTCAATCAAGTAAGGTTGTGGATCTTGAGGAAGTTGTAAATACTCTGGCCAAATTGTCAAAGAAATCTCTTACAAGCTAGCCAGGGTAGAGATAAGGAATTGGACTAGGTTCTCAAGGTCAACATAGGCAAATAAGGATTCAAGACATATTTACAAATCAATCCTAGAAATGATTCAGAGGTTTTTTCTATGACAGAGGTAAAGGACCTGTCCAATGCAAGAATCACAGAGCACCCCTGGGTCTGAGTACATCAAAGGTTTTAAGTTGCATGAAAACAAGCTTGCGGCCAGTGAAATGATTGCATGAAAAATTGCTAATCCTAGTCCTCCAAGTGTGGGACATGAGGGACAAAATGAGAAGCGAATCGGCTCTAGAGAAAGGCTGGTTCCTATTCCACTGTTTAGTCTGCACCAATGCAAAGGGACAGAGGTTTACTGCTCTGAAAACTAAACGGGAACTACCAAGGTGAACAAGGTCAGAGGAAATGCATATCGACTAAACTGCTAAGCGTAAAGTCTGGGACATCTGATGCACCGAGGAATGAAGAACGCGAAGCTTCCTGCAACATTGGCCGGCACAGATGAACTATCAGTTTGCAATACGCCATTACCGTGAGGACGCGAGGTAACCGAAAAGCAATGAGCAGACCAGAAGACCAATCAAATGAACGACGCATGAGAGGATTTAAATTCAAACTTTCATATAAGTTCTCAAAGGATACGAGGTTTGATAGCATTGGCCCGAGCCAAAAGGCACAATGGATTACGTGTCTCAATGGGAGGCTTTAAAACTCCATGAATTCTCTACGTACAGGCAGGAGAGAAGGGAGGGGTTCGGCCAAACAAGAATGTCCAACCTTTAAAAAGACCCCGCGCTCCTGTACCTCCAATCATATGAGGAAAAAGCCAGAGGTCCTCAGAAGAGAATGATTCGGATTTGCGGGGGACCTCCAAACTGTACTTAAAAATGTTCGGTAGGTAAAATCATCCAACCAGTCAAAAAATTTTCAAGCTATAATTTTTGAATCAGGTTTGAAAGAAGTTACGCGTCATCATGCTCAACTTGTTCGTGTCATCCAGGTGGCCGCTTCCGGGAAAAATTTTCCAAGTTTTCCCTTGTTTTCAGGTGCGGAATCTGACTCAGCATGTGCATATCTCGGGTTGATCCAGAGCTCGGCGCATTTCACGTTCCCTATATCAACGGCTATTCCGATGTGATTCTCTACCCGATTCCGGGGTTAAAATTCCCTTGCTGTCTGGAGAGAGAAAGTTAAGAAGACCCCCCGACATGTACTTCGTTGTCAGCCATGTTGACATTTCTGCCGACCAAATTTAACGCAGATGGGTCGTATTCATCGGGATTTGGAACAATTCGGTACAAAATGCTCCCAGGCGTATGCGGTTTGTGCAAGGTATCCCCCGTTTTTGCATCTGCAGTGAGGAGGAACCCGATTCACGTCCTTTGTGTATTTCTGTCTCTTGGGCTGACCCATGAATGTAAAAGCCCTTTGTGCTCATTTCTGAAAGCCAAAAAACATCCTTCATGCTTGGACTTACAACTTGTTCTTTCCGCCTCCAGAAAACCGATTTCCTTGTGCGTCTGGATTTTCTACCTCTCGCAAAGACATGTAACAGCTTTTGTTACCTCCTGAGACGTACCCAATCCGGAAACCCAGATGATCCTTGCATCGACGCTGAGAATGATGGTGAGGACACGTGGCGGCTTTTGAATGAGTTCGCAGTCCTTTGTTTCCATTGTTTGACCTTCATTTGATCCTAAAAACTTATCAACCTGTGTATGATTTTTCCCCCGACAATCTCTGGTTTGTCCCCCTATGGGATGACAGAAAGCACCCATTGGTTACTCCTTTTGTATTAAAACATCTCACCATGCACCAACACTTAGCGAATTTTTTACCCTGCAACTTCTATCCCTGTCTCCTAACAGTTTAGAGTAGGATTAGGATTTGAACCTCAGGGCCGCGTGCCAAGCATTAGATCCTAATGCAAAGTTTGAGGAACCAACCTCTGGAATTTGGAGATCCTCGCTCTCTGCCACTTTCAAGGACAAGTGGCGGCTTCACAATTGGAGAAGAGGTTTCCTAGTTGGGAAAATTTCCCACTGGACTGCCTAGAGTGATCAACCTAGAAAAATCTGAGCAAGTCCAGGGAGAAAATTTTAGCCTTTCTACAAGCTGATAAAAATCTCTATCCAATGCTAGCCACTTCAGAGAAAGGAATTGGACAAGGTTCTGAAGGTCAACATAGGAAACTGAGGTACAAGACAGAACAAATCATCCTAGAAATGATCAGAGGTCTGATTACATAGGTAAAGGACCCATGGGAGCTAGACAACCCCAAGCTAGGGAAAATAGAGTAGTGCCTGATCCTTTGAATGCCAGAGTTGCTGTTGTTGAAGAGACAAATCAAATTGATTGGTGTGGCAAATGTTTCTTACCCCACCCGCCATGTGAAGTAGATTAGCAAGTTGAAGAAGTTGATGATGATGATAACACTGATGATGATGCATGCATGGTGGACTGCTCTACAAGCTCACAACAAGGAGCAACTTCAACAAAAGTAATAAGTGCAAGAACTGCTGGAAATTTTTGGGATTGCATTCACCGTGTACCTCTTCTTCCTCCCTCTCATGCTTTAGAAATATATATGGTACAAGCTTTTGAACTTCGTAATAATGATTTCGAGTACCTAAGAGCTCCAATGATTAAGAAGTATGATGGAGGAATCCCATCAGAAGAGGATAAACAAATGTTAATGAATGTTGTTGTTGCCCAAGAAAAAGAGTATAACACAAGAAGTAAAGCTGTCAAAGGGGCAAGGCCTCAAGCCAAACCAAAGACCCCAGTTCTCACCAATGACCCAAAAGAAACTCCAAAGAAAGATGCATCTGGCAAAGGCCTTGTTGTCTCAAGTAGAACTGGTGTTCCCACCCATGCCGAAAATGTGAAAAATCTTGTGCCATCCGATGAGTTTGTCAATCTTTCTCCAAATGCTGCTTTGCCCAAATACATTCCCTATGACATTGCGCAAGTCTTCATTTAGATCAAGATTTCTGTCCCAATTGTTGAACTGCTTAGGATTCCTAAGCACAAGAAGAGGGCTTTTGAGTATTTGGGATTGGAAGAAGATAGGAGTACCCAAGGCAGAAATATAAATAATGTAAACACTCCTCCTCCAACCATTGCAGACCTAGAAAAACCACCAACATTAGAGGAGATAGGTGAACCACCTGAAGTTTACTTGGGAACATCTTTGGTTGAGTCTCAATTAAATGTTGATCCATTTTTTACAACACTGATTATTAAGGACAAACTGCTGCACAATTGTATGTTTGATTCCGGAGCATCATGCAATGTTATGCCTCTAGAAGGCATGAATGAATTGAACATTAAAGTGATAGACAGCTTATGGCAAGTGTATTGCAATGGATTCTAGAGAGGTCCTAGTTGTAGGATGTGTAAAAGGTTTGGTGGTACAACTTGCAGCTTATCTGGGTAAGAAATTGAAACTTGATGTTGTTATTGTTGATTGCCCTGCCAAATGGGGCATGCTGTTATCAAGAAAGTGGGATGCAAGTGTTGGTGGAAGTGTTCAGAGTGGATATGTCTTTTGCCACCATTCTAATTGAAGGCAGCCTTGTAAAGTATGTATGGAGATAAGAAGATGTTGCACCTTATTGAAGATCCCAATAATGCTTCTTATGAAGTGTTGTATGCTGATGTGGATGCTGATAACTTTCTTAGGTTTGATGATAGCAAAGAGCCCAAGATGGATTAATGTAAATGTCTTGAACAAGTGGTTTCTCCTTGGACCTTGTTATTCAATGGAGGTTGTTCCAAGTTTGGAAATGGTGTTGGCATTATTTTGATTTCTCCAGGATAGGAAGAGTTTGTTTTTTCTTTCAAACTCAACTTTGAATGCACTAACAATATTGCTGAATATGAAGCACTCTTATTAGGCTTGAGAATTGCATGGAAATATGGTATACAAGGATATCATTGTCAAAGGGGATTTAAAACTGATTGTCAAGCAAATTAGAAAACTATATGCTACTAAAAATTAGAGAATGAAACAATACAAGCATGAAGTCTGGGATTTGATTGAAATGTTTGACTCTTTTAATATTGTGCACCATGATAGAAAGTTTAATGCTGTTGCATAGACAAGTTAGCAGTGCTAGGATATAGATTTGGGAATTGTACAGTGTCTCCATTTTGTGAGTATGATGTTGAAATACTAACAAGGCCATATGTCCCTGACAACGTTAAAAATTGGCAAGTGTTTGATGATGATGCCAAGGTGAAATGGTTTCTGCAGAACCAAGGTGAGTTTGCTGACCAAAATATAGATTGGGAACCAATGGTGTGTGTTGCTGAAGGAAAGGAAACTTTATTTGGCAAAGACATCATCCAACTGAAGACAAACACGATTTCCCAGAGGTTTGGTGGCTCTTCAATCAAACTTTGATAATGTTGATTGCATTATTAATAGAAGTATGTCAGTTTCAAGAGATGTGGAAGAGCACAACTTGGGCATAAAAGGAAAAACCACGTAAAATCTGGTTAGGAATCAATCTTAGCAAGGAAGAGAAGCAGTCTTATGTTCTAATGAAGAAATATCAAGACTTCCTAGCTTGGTCTTACTCTGAGTTGAAGGCATACAGGGAAGATTTGTTCCAACATGAAATTCCTCTTGAATCTAATGCCAAGCCTTTTAGGTGAAAATAGAGGCCCATCAATCTGCTCCTTTCTTTGAAGATGCAAGAAGAACTGAAGAAGTTGAGGGATGGAGGGATCATTCAGCCCACAAGGTACTCATCTTGGGTTATAAACCTAGTGCTTGTCAGAAAAAAGAATGGTGATATAAGGTTGTGCGTAGACTTCAGGAACTTGAATAAAGCATCATTGAAAGAGAATTACCCTTTGCCAAATAGGGAGAATATGCTACAATTGGTAACTGGTTCTGAAATGTTTTCCACTTTGGATGGTTTCTCTGGCTATAATCAAGTTGTGAAGGATTTAGAAAGAATAAAGACTACCTTTACCACTCCTTGGGGAACTTATGTCTATGTCAAGATGTCTTTTGGCTTAATGAATGTTGGAGCAACTTTCCAAAGAGAAATGGATGTAGGGTTTTCTGGTTATATCAATGATTTCATTATTGTTTATCAAGATGATGTAACTTTGTTTTTTAGAAAAATAAATGATCACTTGCAAAACATGGAGAGAATGTTGTTAAGGTGTAGAGAGTATGGCATATCATTGAATCCCAAGAAGTTTCATTTTGGAGTGCAAAAGGCAAATCTGATTAGTCATATTATATCAATGGAAGGGATCATGATTGATCCAGAGAGAGTGGAAGCCATCAACAAGGTTCCAATTTCGAGAACTAAGAAGGGAGTTCAATCCTTCTTTAGAAAAATAAACTTTATCAGAAGATTTTTGTCTAATTTTTCTGAGCTGACCATCCCCATTACTAGCATGCTGAAGAAATACCAAGTTATCAAATGGGAAGAAGCTTCCATTCAAGATTTTAATGGGATCAAGGAAGCACTACAGCATGCCCCTATTTTGGAAGCTCCAAATTACAAGAAGCCTTTTCAAATATTTTATTTTGCTTCATAAAATACCATTGCATCTTTCTTGTTGTAGAAGGATGATGAGGGGACTGAGAGACCAATTGCCTTTTTCAATAAGGCATTTCAAGGAGCTGAGTTGAAGTACAACATAATGGAGAAGCAAGCATTTTCCTTGGTGAAAGTAACAAAGGTTTTTAGACCTTACATATTGAGCTCTAAAGTTGTTACTTATGTTCCCCACACCATGGTGAAGGATATCTTATCAGAGATGGAGGTATCAAGAAAAAGATGCAAATGGGTGAACAAGTTGGAGGAATATGACATGGATATCCAAACCATGAAATTGATAAGAGGTTTGGGTGTAGCTAATATTATGGTTGAGAGAAACTTGTAGACTATTCAGGTGAATGAAGTAGAAGGAGAAAGGGTGGATGTCCTTGAAAATTTGGTAAGCTCTAAATGCTATAAAGATATAATATTTTATCTCAGACATCTATGCTACCCTAAACATTTGAGTAAAAATAAGAAAATACCTCTTAAGTTAGCCTCTCAAAAATATGTCATTACTAATTTTGGGTTAGCTTGGAAGAACCCGAACGAAGTGCTCTAAGATGAATTGTTGAGGATGAAACCCCAAAGGTAATTTCCGATCTCCATAGAGGAGTTTGTGGGGGACAATTTGCTAGAAGAGTTAGAAAACATTAAATATTGAGGGCTGGTTATTGGTGGCCAACTCTCTTCAAAGATACAACTCTATTGGTTAGGAAGTGTGAAATTTGCCAGCATTTCTCTGGAAGAATGAAAGCTTCAGGATCCCTTCCTTTACAATGGGGAATTGAAGCCCCATTCATACAATGGGGAATGGATTTCATTGGGGAAATTTCTGATCCTTCGAGTGCTATTCATAAATGGATTCTTGTAGCCAGTGATTATTTCACTAAGTGGGTGGAAGAAATCCCCACCAAGAAAGCAACACAACAAGTCATCATGGACTTCATGCTAAATCAAATCATATGTAGATTTGGAGTGCCATTTAATATTGTTACTGATAATGCCAAGAGTTTCAGAGCCAAACCTTTGGTGGAATTGTGTAAATAGTATGGAATCAATTTGACATATGCTTCTAACTATAATCCCCAAGGAAATGGACAAGCTGATACCAACAATAAAAACTTTTTGAAGATCATTAGAAGAACCTTGGAGCTGAACAAAAAGAAGTGGGGTAAACAAATTAAATTTTTTGTTTTGGCTGACAGAATCACTGTCGAAAGAGCTACTGGTAAGACCCCATTTCAGTTGGTATATGGAACTCAAGATTTTCCACCCCTTCATTTACAACTATATTCATTCCAATTTTTTCAACAACTTAAAGATTAGGAAGTTAGTCCATATGATGCTTGAGTCAATCAGATTATTGAGTTAGATGAAGAAAGAAGTGCATCCCATCAGAGGCATGTGAAGTTCAGAAAAAAATTTAAAATTTTATTTGACAAAAAGGTGACTCCAAGAGATTTTAGCATTGGAGATCTTGTGCTATTATGCGATAACAGGCATGAAGGTAAGGGAAATCATGGTAAATTTGATGCATTATAGATGAGACCTTATTCAATTGATATTCGAATTGGTGAAAATACCTTCTTCCTGAAAGACTTAGATGGGGAACTGCTTGAATTACCTATTAATGGCAAACATTTGAAATGTTTCCTTGATTGATTTCTCATAATCAAGGTACACTCCATTGTATAGTGCATAGTTCTTTGTTTTCATTTTTATTTTTTGTTTTTGTTCATTCTGGTCCTTGGTGACATGGTTTTACTGGTTTCTCAGTTCATTTTTTGGAGGATGGTTATGGTTTCTCTTCTCTGCAAGCTTATTCTTTGACTTCATTTCCCAATGGTTTGTTTTTGGCACTTGGTCTACTTTTGTTCTTTTGGAACTCATAGGGAGTGCCCATCCTCAAGTAGGAGCCAATGTTGGTGCTCAATTTGGTCTCACCCCATTTATCCTTAAAGTTCTTCAATTTGTGGGCTTGGTCATTTTATTTATCTCCTTGTATTGAGGCATAAAACTCTTTCCTGCATTTGGTTGAGGATCATTTAAAATTCCATAATTTTTTTTTCGTTCCTCTGTCCATGTGAAAAAATTGTAACTTGGGTGTAAAATCAAGTTTTTTTTCCCTTCCTTTCATTTTCCACAGTCACATTTTGTTGTCCTTGTCTTTTTTATCCCAATTAACTTTGAAAACGTGATTGGATACGGCTTGAAGAATCATATTTGGGCCTTATATCATTTCCAAATTCTCTTTCTTGAAAGAAATATTCATTTCCGGGCTCAAATGGTGATTTTCTTGCATTTTATGGTTTGACAGGTGTGTTTTTCCTTGTCAAATTTATATCTCAACATCTATGGAAATGTGGCTCTTTTTGGTTAGATGCAGCTTGGTGAGGCACTTTAAAAACTCTAAGGCTCACATCAACTCAAGACTTGTCCACATGGAGGGCTGGTGCTCATCTAAAAATTATCCTTTTGGTTTGACCTTGGAGTTGTGTCGGGGAGACACGTAGAAGGTTTCTGTTGCCTTTCCTAGACTTAGACAAATTTTTCATGAGGCTGGTATAGTTTTGGTGGACCATGGAAACGTGGAGGGTTGGCACTCATATAAGGATCTACCTCAAGGTTTGACATTGACAATTGTGACAGGGAGACATGTGAGGCTTCTACTGGCTCCACTCTATACTTAAACTTTCCAAAGCAATTTTGAAAGGCTTGGGACACGTGGAGGGACTGTTCCTTTTTGGAGACCATTCCCTAAGTTTTATTTTGAAGAAGCACCAGGAGGACAATTAGAGTCTTCCACTCACTCTTCCCTTACTTGGAATTTTCAACGGCTAAGGAAAACTATCTCGGACCCTGGACACATGGAACCTTCCACTAATCCTTCTAATTTTTTAAACAAATATGTCATACTAAGACACGTTGTGATCCTGCGCTTGCTTGGGGTCTCTGCTTTTGAGAACCATACCAAAGGTGTGCCAAGGAGGACACTTGGAGGCTTCTACTAGATCATTTTTGTTGAAACTTTTTTCAAAGGCCAAAAGGCATTTTTCTTGGGCCCAGGGAATGTGGAAGGCCCGTGCTTGTTTGAAAACTTACCTATGTACTTCTCTTGTGTAGCTATAATAAGGAAACACATGGATGCTTATAAAATAAATTGGAGAAGGGGTAGAATCAATGGTTTCTGTGCATTGCATCTATGTTTTTGCCATTTTTTCTCCAAGAATCCTGGAGATGTGAATGTTCACTATTTTTCATCATTTTTTGATGAAATTCCTTGTTGTTTTTGTCTATAAAGTGCCATTGAATGGATTCAGAACTTAATTTGTGAGTCCAAGGATTGATAAGGTTGATATTTTGAAGTTGGATGCAAAAATGAGAATTACCAAAGAAGATGGATGTGGGGCAGAATTGCAAATGAAAGAGAGGGAAAAGGATGAAATGATGAAGGTTGTATATGCAAAAGCTGAAAAAGGTGTTGCCTCAAGAGAGAAAAGGATTACCTGTCAGATTAGGATGTATAGAGCCTCTAGAAAATGATTAAAACATGGATTTATCACATGATAGAATTAGAATTATTAAAGGGACTATGAAAAAGGTTGTGGCATGACATCCTAATCATTATTTAAGGGTCTAAGAAACGTGATCAATTCACAATAGGTCCACCCGGTAGCTTTAGGATGCACATTTGTTAAACGTCACTTTCTGAGGGAAATTGGTAACAAGAAAGGTCCCTTGAATATTCTTCTCTTTTGGGGGGAAAATTGAGTGAGTAAAATGTATAAATGCAATGAGAATACTCTTGAAAATGGTCACGGATTGAAGTCTTAAGAGAAAATTTGAGAAAAGTTGTCTTCTTGAGAGACCAATCCGAGATAACCTGTTAATATCTTTTGTGTTATTTTTTCTATCATGTCAAGTTGGTTACAGATGTATAGCCATTGATGAGCACTAATATTTCTCTGGAATATTTCCCCTTTTGTTGAATCTAAGCAATTTTGAATTTAATGTGTGTCAATCTTGGAGAAATTAGTGTTTTTTTTTGTTTCAGAATGTCTGCAAGTAGTTTTTCTTGTTCCTATTGTAGTCTTACATTGAAATATTTGTGAAATCACACAGGATCTTGTCCCTGTGACAATTTATTGGCATTTACAATTTTATTTCAATAAGAGTCTTCATTTTGTGATGAGATAAACAAATTTAAAATCAATTCACTGTCATTTGTTGATAAAGATTATCTGTAAGTCTTTGTGTGTACCTTAGGCGTGATTGATATGAGATTTTGGTGTTTAATTTAGTATTTTAACTTGAGCCTTCACGTTATATTCTCAAATATTGTGTGAAAACGTGTTGATCTGTGTCTCCATTGAAGCACACCTTTTGATTGAAGGAATGTCTTAATTATTTTGAAGCTTTCTATTTTTGAGTTGTCCATTATTGTGAAGTTTCTCAGAGATCTGGTATAATCAACCTAATCCTACTTAATCTCCTACCAAAATCATTCAAAAACCATGAATCCATCCTAGAATACCCCATTTTCCTTGTATATCCACAAAGGAACAAAATCTATTTACTAAAATATGCAGAACAATCAAGATTTCTTAATGTCTTCAGTAACCTTAGCCTTGTGTTGAAAGCATCTCCATATTTTAGAAGTGAAAACTCTTGAGAGTTAAATTATGGAGTATTGACCGTATTTTCCCAAGGTTTTCTTCATAAAATTTGTGCAAAAGAAGAATATCTCCATCTGCTTCATCAAACAGAGGTTACACTAAGGCTCCTGTCGCCCTAGTTGAAGAGGCACAACCTAAATTATTTAGGACATGTCAAATATTCTTGAAGGTGTTATCCATCTCTCCACAAATCTGAGTGATAAAGGGCTAGTTAGATCTCATCCCCAACTATAAAATGACCCACATTATGATCTATCTGTCTCTAAGCTTTGTGCCCAATCTGTGATGTTGTTCATCATAAAATGGAGAACAAATTTGGATACCAACATACCCTACAAATATTAAGGGTTTTCTCTTCTAATCCAAATATTTCCTTTTCTTCTTTAGCACAAAGGCCCAAGCATGGATCCCAAAGACTCAAAAAAAATGAGACATATGGCTTATTGTTGGACCAATCTTCCTCTGTAGTCAAATGATCAAGTTCTCTATGTGGTGTGTGATTCTGAATGTAGTTATCACAATTAACTACTTCTTTCCAAGAGATAGGAGGTAAATATCTAGAATGCATCATACAGTTATCCATTTTCTTCAAAGTTATTTTCTTCCAATCTTCTAAGCCATTCCTTTTTGGAGTATGAGGAACAAAATGTTGGTGAATAATGCCTTGAGTTGCAAAAAAATCATAAAACTCATTGGCAAAGTACTCCCCCCATTATCAATGCGAAGGTTCTTTATGCAACTCAAAGATTGTTTCTCGACAAAATCTTTGAAGAATTTGAAGTGTGAAAATCCATCACTTTTATACTTGAGAGAATAAACCCAAGTATGCATCAAGAAATTATCAATTAAGGAAAGTGCATACTTAGCTCTATTGAAATAGGGGGTAGGAAAAAACAATCACGTCACTATACACAAACTCAAGTGGTGAATAAGCTCTCTTAGAAAAATTCTTAGGAAATGGATCTTGGTGTTGTTTCCCTAATTCATAGCTAGATCAAACTCCCTCAAGAAAATAAACTCTAGGAATACCATTTACCATACAATGAGTGCTTAACTCCTTCAAATATATGTAATTAAGATGTCCAAGTATTTCATGTCAAATCTTACTATCTAAATTTGCATGAGAAACAATTCCTATGCCTATAGAATAAGTTTCATCAAAACCCTCAAAGTGATATAGTCTAGAACTATGATTAATAATACCTTGAGAAACAAGTGAATAAGGCTCCAAATAATTCTTAATTCTACCCCATGTGGTGCAAAATTCATTTTTTTCCCTTGACCAGAATGAGAAATTTGATATACAATAAGAAAATTTGTAGTGATGTTAGGAACATATAGTGCATCTTGGATACTGCCACCATCAAGTTGTATATCACCTTTTCCCTCAACAAAAAGAAAGGAATAATCTCCAACATCAATTTTGGAAGTAAAATTTAAACCTAGAGAAACAAAAAACTCCTTGGAAGAATTCATGTGATGAGAAGCGCCAGAATCTATAATCCAATTGTCTCCAAGTGGTGACTAAGATCTCCCATCAACATTAAGTGCTTTTTCATGTTGATTAGAAGGAGGTGGAGTGTAGATAGAAATTTTTTGTTTCTTGACTGCATCCTCTAAGGCTTGCATTTTTTTATAACACCTATGTTCTTCATGACCACTACCCCCCACAAAAAGATAATGAAAGGCTAGACTTATTCTTGGATTTAGAAGAATCCTTGGGTTTAGAGTTGTTTTTTTTAGGTTTAGGTTCATTTTGAGATGATTAAGGGGTGGATTTGGTTTTATTTTTTGGTTTTCCCTTTCCCTTAGAATTAGATGCAACTAATTCCTTGTTAGATGTGGAAGACTCAAGGTGAGACAATTTGGATTCTTCCATATTAAGTCTTTCACAAAAAATTTCTAAGTCAGGCATTTTGAATTTGTCACGTAAGGCATCCATGC
This sequence comes from Taxus chinensis, assembly GCA_019776745.2. Taxonomy (NCBI): domain Eukaryota; kingdom Viridiplantae; phylum Streptophyta; class Pinopsida; order Cupressales; family Taxaceae; genus Taxus; species Taxus chinensis. The sequence goes on from CM034147.1 coordinate 566,798,756, forward strand.
TAGAGAAAAAGGTTGAAGAAATATTTTAAATTGTCCTCTCAACTTGGATAGAATCAAGTAAACACACTCTTCATATTTATTATCTATTTCACTCCCCTTAAAATGTGTCAACAAATTATTTAACTTAGTAATATAGTCTATAATTGTTGGAAAATATTCAGGAATAAGAGAGGTGATCTCAATGCCAAGTTTCATGGCTCTCATATGATCCACCTTACCAAATAAATCCTACAATTTCTCCCATATTTTGAAAGGAGAGTCACATTTTTACAAATGAAACAAAATAATTTCACTTACATAAGTTCCTATAAAACCCATACACTCATCAAGTTTGCACTAGTACTAAAATATCTCATATTTTCTAGAGAACACTAGTTGTTCTGAAAAAGTTAAAGTCCATAACCCTTTTTTCTTAATTATTTTTTCCATTCTGTGTTTCCATGTATGGTAATTATGTCTTGTTAATGGCTCAACATGATTTAATGCAGAATTAGATGCCATCCTAAAAAAACACCAAAATAAATGCAAGAACCAAGAAATGCAACTAGACCCCCAAACAATGTAATAAGAGCCCCCTAGATTTTGACACTTTATAGTGAGTGTGTGTTACAATATAGCACTTTATAATTATATTTTTATTCTCAAAATAAATATTTCCAATGGAAAGAGCATAAAAAACAAGTACTTTAAAAAAAAAAATGGCACTTAAAACTGAGTTACCGATCAAAAGATACAAGCTTTTCAATATTATGATCTACTTTTTATTTTAGTTGCCACTAAAACATAATAAAATGCTCTTGCCTTCACCACACAAATAAAATGAAAGGGGGATAAAGTTAAGAAGCTACTAGAAGGAATCACTAGATTTAATCCCTCATATGACCATACCATATGACCAAGTGCTAAGGATTTCAATGGGTGCACACAAACTAAAAATACTACGTTGTAATATAAAAATACCCAGTTGGGATCTTTTACAAACCCAACAAAACCCAAAAAATTAATTTATGTTTTTCTTTCCTAGATGGCACAAATACCGAGGTACACCAATGTGTGTCTTTGCAACAACAAAAAACCCAAAAAAAAGACTGCGTCAAGAAATGGTCGATCTCAGGGTTTTTTTGCCTTCCAGATCCAATAGAAGCCTCTGTTTTAAATTAAAATGCACACAACAACAAAATATGGACAAATCCTGAATATATGAATATATAAAAAAAAATTACAAAACAAAACTTATAGATGAATGTCAAGAACAATTTCCTGCTCTGATACCATAAAAGGAATAATAACCAGACCATACTAAGCCAAGAACATAGATGCTAATCAAATACCATGATCAATAAGATGAAATTAATTCACCAGAATAACTTTACATAAATGTCTGCAAATAAATGAGCTGCAATATCATATATTATTATGGAACTCAATGAAATACAAGGATAATGGGCCTTGATTATATAGAAAAGAAATAACAATCTAAGAACCATTCAAGGTCATAGATAAAGCAATAAATCAATGAAATAACTCATCAAGTCCATAGATTTAGGAGAGAACTAGACATCAAGGATCTAGTCAATACCATAGATTAAGGAAAGAACTATACCTAACAACTAGATAATATCCCCCTAATATCTAAATAAATAAAAAGAAATATCCACACACATAATTGGGCGAGGATAATATAATAAAGGTAAATAAAGTATCTAGGTGAACATGAGCTAAGGTAAATACCTACTCTAACATGTAGATCTACTTTCCCTTGCTGATAAATTTGATTAACCTTGAATTAATTGTGTTAATCATGCACATTGTTGTATATTTTTTCAAGATGATATACTTTAAAATATTTATTAATTCTCCCATTGCCATATTATTTTAGATATCCTCTAAGTCACAGAGAACTTTATCATTCTAGTAGCATTCTGGAAATTACAATTACACTGTTGAGAAGAGCTTTCATTTGATTTGTGTAATAAACAATTTTAAAGTCACTATGTCTCCACTTTGTTAAATGTTGCTTGGAAGCCTTTGATTGTATCTTAGGTGTGACAAATTGTGAATCTCTGATGTTTTATTTAGTATTCAACATGATATTTTGTGTTTGAATCCTTAAATATTGTGTGAAACCATGCATTCTTGGGCTTTGATGAGTATACATCTTTTGGTTGAAGGTTCATTGTGAGCTATTTGAGGTATATTTTTCTTGCACTTGGTAGATCTCCCAAAATTTGTTAAAAGTTCCTTGAAATATGGTATAATTAGCTTTATCTTGCTTAGTTACCCAAATCAAATACAACCAAAACTAAGTAATCCTACCATAACTAACCATGATTGCCTCATTAAATCAAAAAATATGCTAAAGCAAGTTGGTTCCATATTGTCTAAATAGTAGTTTCAGATTTTTTTAGAAGACATATGCACTTTCTAGAAGTGGAAACTAATGAGAGTTAGCCTTGTTGAATTGACCATGTCTTCCTTGAGTTTTTTTTCAATCACTCTACAAAGGAGTGCCAAATATTATTGATAAATCCACCCTAATCACAATTACAAACTATAGAAAGCGTCCTCTCACCCTAGCTAAAGGAAAATCCTGATGTAGGAGGGTAAGTCATACCCTCAACACAGTGCTACTTGAATTCTCTAATCCTGAGTGATAAAGAGATGATGAGATCTTTCCCTGGCTAAAAAAAGACACAAATCTAGATCCATTATGCTCTAGGCATATTTCTCATTGTATTGATGTTGCTTAACTAGGAAGGTTGGACTGATTTGGGTATCAACAAATGATTGGAGGTTGTGTATTCCTTATACTTTGTCCCAAGGTGAAATAAGACATGAGGGAAAAATAATTTCACTCCCCTATGTAAGATTCACTTTTCCCACTTAAAACACCACAATATGTATGTTAAGAAAGTGTCAACCATGAAATTTATCCTCCTCCTACTGTTGTGGACCCCCTTGGAACATTTCTCAAGGTTGATTTTCCCTTTTACTTTATACCAATGTAAAAATTGACATACATGACAAACCAACTCACTCCCCCTTCCAAAAGATTCATTTCATCACCTTAAATTTGTAACTTTAAGTGTTAGAGAGAGGAAAACATGTAAACTTTAGATCTATTCGAATATCCCCCCTCCTCATGATGAATGCACCCATGGAAATTTTTTGAGATATTTTTATCCCATTTATTTATACATATTTGTAAGAGGACATGAGGGACAAAAATGTGTGCTAGCCCCTCTCAGTTATCCTCCGAACACATGCAAAACCACTATTGAACCATGGGAGCTAGTTTTCAGCCCCTTGCATCTCACTATCATGAAACCCCATGCTAGCACTTGTCATGACTTGATGTAGAGTGAATCCTTATGTCCATATTTTCCCCAATTTTTTAGGATGTAACTCCATTTCAACCCCCCTCTAATCTTGATTGAGTTTAAATAGGTTAAACTAGAGTAAATGTGTGCAAATGAGATGGAAAGGATTCATTTGCAAACACTACCATTTTTTAAATTTTAAATGTATTTTCCTCCTCCCAAAGATATCTCCCATCCTTATATGTTGTTTTAATGTGCCTGAGATCTCACATGCTTAAAAAACATATTTTGACACATATCTCATGATCTCGTAGACCAAATCACTTCGAATTTTAACCATCAAATCCTCTTGAAAATGATATCATGATGATCCAATATTTATGGCATGAGATTCAACCATTCAAATTTTATTAATGACTGGTGTTTCCTACCATGGAATCATTTCTTCATAGATAAATTAAAAATGTGTTTCCATTTTCGCAATGACCTAATGAGATAAATTATCAAAAATTTGTAGCAGATGATCCTCACACAATTATCTTTCATTTGATCCATTTCTTGCATGATGAGGTTGATTATTTATAGGGATATTGAGGACTAAAATTTCTATCAGTTTTCATCCCTCCTTAATGAAATTTGAATTTTCTCATAATCCAACAAGCCAAATTTCATGAACTGTAGAGAAAATATTATACATAAAATCATCTTTCATTTGATCCATTTCTTGCATTATAAGTGGATTTTTTTTGGAGATATGGAGAACTATGTTTTCTCTTTATATTCTACCCTCTTTGATGAAATTGTCACTTTACCACTAATCCAGAGGAGAGAATAAAATAAAATTTGGAGTAGAGTGTCCTTGTAAAATAATGAACCTTTTAACACCACACTTGTGTCATTCCAACAAATAGAAGACATCCTTCTCAAAATATTAAGTCTTACCAAGCTTCAAAATCTATGAATGGTAGGCTCTACAATATTTCATTCTTTTAGTTTCAATTACTCCTTACATACCTAGAACATTTTAAAAGTTGTAACTTGATACACTTACTAAAAATAAACATCTTGGAATCAGACTTACTAAGAATAAAATCTATTAATATTTTAGTCAAACTTTTCACACTTAGTCATCCCCATTAATCTCATTGGCCTTTGTCATCATGGATCTCAAACACTCAAGTTGGGAGCCAATTTAAACTTCAAACATCAAATATCCTAATAAGAGTGATAACGATGTATCAAATATAGAACTAGAAGACTTGATAAAAAATATTTTGATTGAACACTGAGTTGATGTAGAGGGGAAGACATCCTCAGTGGATTATTCAGGGTTAGCAGGGTCACTTTTGCAATAAAATAGATGGTTCAATTCATAATACTAGTGGTAGAAGGAGATCATCATGTTTTTAAGATTGGGAATTCATCTCACGTCCATAAGATGCAAATATCATAGTAGTTTTTTTGAAACTTAATCAATGCCTTTCTATGTGTCTGCATCTCACAAGAAGAGGGAATTGCAAACATAATGTATAAATTCAATTTGAGGTCATAGGAAAATAAATTCATTCTCATAAAATTATATCAAGATACTTTAGAAGAAGTATCTTCATCAAAAAAATATTCTCCATCTACATATCATCACCTTCTCTCTTCTTCTCTTTCATCCATATATCTCTAACATTTTATTCCTTCATTGGTAATTTAATTTTCACTCTTTCATATTATTCACTTAAGTAACTCTATTTTTCATTGTAAAATTCCCTTTTCAAAAATAAAAAAGGAATTTAAGTTCATTGCTAGTGAATGTGAAAGGTCATAAGTGGTGGTGAGGTGAAAATTCATATGGGGGAGAGATGGAGAGAATTTTTGTAAACTATATATTTGGATGGCCTCTCTCTTCGAAGAGGTTAGAATTTATTTATTCTTGTAATTTGTTGGCCTTTATTTCACTACTAGTGTAGGAAATAAGGTATATTCTTCTATCTCATTTCCTATGTTCTTATACTCTATCTACTTTCCAAATTTGTAAGCATCGTAATCTTATACAACCAAGAAGAAAATTTTCATCCTTAAATAATGAATCCATACAAATTTTTCTCTAATCTATTAGTCTTTATATTACTTACATGGTTGGTTTCTTCCTATTGAATGTTGACCTAATCTTTTTAATATTGGTGAGAATTTGTAATTTTATACTCACAATTTTTACCCCCTCTCTCTATTTTCATACTTCCTTTTATCTCTTTCCAAATAAATTCCTCCCTTATACTCTATAAAATAAATTTTCCATAGGTTTAGTAAAGGAATCTTGTGTGATCCCCGACCTAACAACCACCCATAGTTTTATTTATTCCTTTCATTCAATAAATGGGGGCCTCTCGATACCCAAGAAGGAGTGGCATAGCCCAATGATTGTTGGTAAAACCCAACAATATACTGTGTAACAAATTATTTCACCAATGGTTTTTTTGACTCCACTAAGAATGTTCTCCCCTTTACGCATACTGTAATGATATCTAAAAATACAATATATATATATATATATATATATAACTATAAAAAATTTTAAAAATATATTTAAAAGTTACTATCTGAATGTTTGAGAGCTTTATTTAACTCCTATTAAAAATAGGCATTATTTATGATTACATTCTTATATAACATTCTGATTAAAAATTGAACAAGGTATATTCACTAGAAAATAACAAGAATGCAACACTCTAGTATTTAACAGTTCCACATTTGAGTTAAATGAGCATGTTGTTTTCATAGTTTCTCCCATACAGATTCTATGACAAACACTCAAGTATTCACCTCTTGGCTCAATTTCATCTCCAATCTCTCCTCAACCATTAAACACCCTTAATCTCGAAATGGTTGCACCTATACCTTGGGGATAGAACTCATTTCCAGTGGCATTGTCTCCTCCAATTAATGAATTACCAAAAGGATCAAGAAATAACTTTCCCAAATTCTATGGAGATGGAAAACAACATCTAGATTATCATATTATAACTTATATGACAAAATGTGATGTTCATTGAGTGTGACAAGAAGATGTAATCATTTGACTATTCATGGAGTCATTGTAATATGAAACTATGTAATGGTTTTACTACTTTCTACACTAATCCATTAATGAATGGGATGATATGAAAACCAAGTTTGAAGAAAGATTCAAAATTGTAAAAGATTACCATGCTCTCCTTTCTAAATTAGATCAGATGAAGAAAGAACCACAAGATACCATGAGATAATTTTTTTTAATTTTTAAGAAGTTGATTAATAAAATAACTAATGGTTATTATCTTACTATAGATAATCAAAAGAGGTTCTTCATAAATGTTTTGTTACCTAAATTTGGGTTCTTACTATGGAGAGCTCAACCAAAAAAATTTGGAAAATACTCAAGAACTTTCCATTGAAATGGAAGATGATCTTATCATGTTAGGGAAGGTCAAGAACTATTCATCGAGGAATAAGGACCAAAGTTCTAAATATGAAAGTGTTAATCCATTATTGAAAAAATTGGTCAATGATTTGACTACATTGAAGAAGAATATTACTCAACATGTCTCATGTCAAAATAAAATTGATGGACCACCATGAAGTATTTCCTTAGAATCTACACCAATTAATTTAATATGCGGAACCTTTGAAGATGAAGTAGATGAATTTGTTAAATTAGAACATGAAATATAAAAAGAATATGGATATGCAACTATTGGGTATTTTTAATACTCAATTATAGAATACCCTAAATAATCCATGTCTGATATGAATATTTACTCTTGTGTAATCATCACCTACTCACAAAATATAGAAATAGGCTTATTCTTCCTTTTCCCAAGCAAAGTACTTGAATCCTCAAGTGGAAAATATACCAAAAACATAAAATAAAATAAGGATCGTCATTTCCCACTTCAAAGGGGTCAACCAAAAATAAGCATGAGACTACCTCAGTTAACATTCCATGTACCTCTTCCAGTAAATCTCTTTTTCCTCCTATTTTTAAAATTAGTTTATGTATCTGTTGATTCTAAGAATGAAAATCCTACTCATGTAAAGTATTTTGTTTTTCTCAGTGTTCCTATCACTTCTTCACCTGTTGACATCATTTACAATGTCAAGAAATCTAAAATCCAAATTTAGGAATTAAAATACCTAAGAAATCATCCAAAGTAATTTGACAAACTTGTCTAATTTATCATAGAAATTCGTTCAAAAGCATGTTCCTAAAATGGATTTACCAAATAACCACATCCTCCTCTCAGTATCACTCCTTACAAACTTCTTGCCTCGACATCCTCCACTTCTGGGAAATTAGAACATTTCTATCTAGCCTTTTTAATTAATGGGTATAAATTGAATAACTACATTATTAACAATGGTTCTTATGACAATGTCATTCCCATAAAATTTTCCAAGGCTCTTGGTCTCTCTCATCCCTATTACTAGCCTTTTTTACTCTATGGAAACTACATAAGTACCTCTCGTTGGATATTTTAAGGATGCTCAAGTAGCATTTGTATATTTTCTTGATAAGAAATTCATGATGAAAATACATGTGATTGAAATTTTATCTTTGCATGATATGTTATTGAGAAATAGTTTCTATCATGATGTTATAAGAGATAAACAGATGGATTATCCATATACCACCATACTAGTTAATAGTAAGATAAAGAAAATCCTTTTTATAGGAAAAAATAAATATACAGTTCAGAAACTAGATGACCCAAGATTGGACATCCTATATCAAGATTCAAGGAATGGTAACATTTTTATAACTTTAGAGGAATATTTCAAACTTCCTATATTGATGGAGGAGTATCTAGGTTCAATTGATCCAGTGGAAAAGTATTATGATGATTTGATGGAGCTTTAAATTTATAGTGTGTACTTATTTTTGGATATGGCTATGGGATCTCTACTTATTGATTATGAGGGTACTGGGTATCTAGACTTGTAACAAAGTAGTCCCGAGATGATAAGAAGTGATATTTGTGAAGGAAAAATGATATCAGATTACTTCTTGGAATATGATCCCCATATTTCTAATCTTGTTCTCAGTGTTGAGCATGCATATTTGTTCAATAAATATGATTATGAATATGAATATTTATCAATTCCCATTATGATATGAAGAACATCTAAATGACGAATGTATAAATAACAAGGTTCATGGGTCTCTTTAATTTGAATCTACTCAAGAACAAGATGTCTCCGTCCAAGATGAATTTCTAAGATCAAAATGGTCAATATGGGGTAAACAAAGTTTTTAATATTTAATGCCTGAACTTGTGTCCTTTATCCTTTCAAGAGGACAAATCAATGTGCACATCACACCATAGTGACAACTGCATAAAAGATGAGCCAATATTTGTGAATGTTTATTGTTTTGTTTAGAGAAATTTAGAAAAATGAAGTACCAAGAAGATTGTGATGATATTCAAAATATAAAATATATCTGAAATGGACCAACCCAAAAATACCATGGTCATGAAGTAGATAAAAAATTAAGTAAAATTCCCATGAAAGGTCACAAGTCATGCTATGAAGATGATGAGCTTGTTATGATGAAGAATAATTCTTGTAGCATCTAGAAAATGGAAAGTAAGAAATCATAAGTATGGTTAAATTTGAGAATGGATTAGCATCCACATAAAAATTTTAGAGAAACAAAGGAAATTATCTATCTCAGTGAACCCCCACTTGCAAGAATGGTCCTATTAAATTTCACAAGGAATTAAGAAATGGGTCATATTTCCTTGAACCAATCAATGGGTTTGTAGAACGAAGGCATTTAGTTCTACTCGTAAACAGGTAAACATTTAGTGAATAATTGGAACTAAAATGAAAGTAGGTTGTCCCCAACATGTACCATAGGTGATTTATTAATTTTATCTCATGATTTCCCTTTCTATCATGTGTTTCCCTTTCCATAGTTTGTTTGTATTTTTTTTTCTTTTAGTTGTGTTGGTAGTATTACAAATTGTTTAGTGTGGCGAATCTATGGTCTAATGGATAAAAAAATTGATATGTTACTCTAAAATATGCATAATGTTGTTCATTACCCATTACATTATAATATCCTTGAGATATCAAGCCATATTTTCTCATGCTAAATTTTTAGCATGCAAAATTTAAATTTTTATCATGACAACTCATCCCACCATCTGAAAACCTCTCTCCTGGTCATTAATAACCCTTCCTTTGTCCAACACATCTCCTCCATGTTTATTTCACCCTCATTTGGATAAGATGAAAGTTATAACATGGTTTTCAAGTGTGTTTCATGTGCAGGGAAATTGATCCAATTTGGTCTCATGATAATACTAGATTTAAGGTGGCATAGTTCTCTCTAAAGCACTAAATTGGTTATTTTTAGCCATATTATAGCATGAGTACATCACATGCAAGTTTAATGGAAAGGATCGACCCATATTAGAGTTTTCAAGGAGATAAATAAAGTAATTTGAGGTAGTTTAGGGAAAATATTTGAACAAAAATTATGTCAAAAATAATTAACGCAAAGGTGGGTTATTTCAGACATTGGGAATGAAGGCTTCAAAAGAGAAAGTCACATTTTTTTGAAGATTATGGGAGTTCTGGAGGAATTATAAGATCATAAAATATGAAATGGATATATTTTAGAATTATACAGATGATATATATATATATATATATATATATATATATATATATATATATCAATTTTTGTCTAATAATTCAAAATACTCTATGATGATCCAAGACATTGTTGTTGCACCTTTGAGCCAAAAGAGTAACATGCCATGGAAATAAAACTAAAGGAATAATTTTATCTTGAAATCAGTTGTGATAGTCTCAAAATTTGTATTGGATGTAATAAAATCCATTTCATTCTCCTAGGGTAGAAAAAGCACTTCTAGTGTTCTAATTTTACATTAGGATGATGAAATCAACAAAGAAACAATATTGAGCATAATTTTAGAGGTTTTGTATCCCTTGCACATTATTTGAATTTGTAAGGGGCCATGAGGGATGAATAAGTGCACTCTCCTTATGATATTTGCACCTGTGTCGATAAAAAAAACCACAACATGTGTGTTAGGCAAGTGAAAAACATGAATTCTAGCACCCTCCTCATGTTATGGACTGCTTAGTGCATTTTTCAATGTTGAGTGTCCATTTCACTTTAATCTAACATGAAAAGGGATGTGGGGATAAAAAATTCACTACCCATTCCACACACTTTGTTTTCTCACTTAAACATTCCAACTTGAAGTGTTAGAGAGTGGAAAGCATGAAAAATTGATATATATTTAAATTTGGCCCCCTCCTCATGATGCATCCACCCATCGAATATTTATGAGCTCTTTTTGTCACTTATTTTTCCTAAGGTTTAAAGTTACATGAGGGACAACAAAATTTCTCCCCCTCTCTCAATTAGTTCATAAACACATGCAAAACAACTATTGAGGCCCAAGAGATAGTTTTAATCCCCTTGCATCTCAATCTCATGACACCCAATACTCACACTTATCATGATCTGATGAAAATAAAATCCTTGTGTCCATATTGTCTTTGTGTCCTTCTTTCTCCCTATTTTTTACTGTGCAACTTGACTTCAACCCACGTCTGACAATGATTGAGCTTAAATAGGTTAAACAAAGTTAAGGTGTTCAAATGAGATAGAATGGATTAATTTAAAAACACTTAAATTTTTTTTGAATTTCAAATGAATTGTTCACCCTACCAAAGATTTCTACCATTCTGATATGTTGGTGGAATGTGATTGAGACCTCGCATGTTTTAAAAAAAACTTGCACGTATATCATGATACCCTGTACCAAATCAATTAAAATTTTAATAATCAACTCCTCTTGAAAACACTATCATGATAATATATGATTTATGACGTGAGAATCCACCATTAAAATGTTATAAATGACTTATTTTTCGAGCCATGGACTCCATTTTTCATAAAGTAGTTGAAATTTAGAGCAGATGATCCTCATAAAATTAACATTCATTTGAGCCATTTCTTGCTCGATGAAGCAGATTACTTTTAGTGTTATGGAGTACTGATTTTTCTCTTAGTATTCTTCCCTCCTTGATGAAATTTAAATTTTCCCAATGATCTAGTGAGCTAAATTTACTAAAATTTGGAGAAACTACTTTTCATTTAATTAACTTTCATTCGACCCATTTCTTGCATTGTAACATGGAATACTTTTGGAGATATGGAGAAATGATTTTTATCTCACTATTATACCCTCTTCGATGAATTTCTTAGTTTCCCACTAATCTGGATGAGAGAATCATCTAAAGTTTAGATAAAATCATACATGTAGAATAAAAAAAAATTGAGACCATACGCATCTTATTCTAGCACCCAGAAGACCCACATTTCAAAGTAGTAAGCCTTACCAAGATTTAGAGTTTATAAAATGTAATTGTTGAAATATTTCATACTCTAAGTGTTCATTAATCCTTAAATATCAAGAACACTTAAAAGTGCTAAATCGAGATACTTACTAAAAATAGACATCCTGGAATTATAACTACTAAAAATAGTAAGTGTTAAGATTGTGGTCAAACTTTGCACGCTTAGCCATCTTGAGTTTATCAGATAAATAATTTTTTATTAAAGATACAATCAAAATTTCAAGGGACATCAGTCCATCCTCTTTAATGGCGAGGTTACCTTATTCAAACCAAAACTAGAAACTATGTTATATTAACAAATATACATTCTAATAAGTTTTGATTGGCATGTTGGTTGCAGTGAGTAATTTAATAATTTTAAATACAGAGAAAAGATTGAGAAAATAACAAGCTTAGGTAAGAGAAAAGGAAGTAATGTAACATATGTAAGTATTCAACAAGACTGAAAAACTAGGGACACATAGTTTTTTAAATTTATCGATCAAGGACACAAATTTCCTTCTTGGTTGTGCAAGATCACCATACTTACAAAATTGGAAATTAGAGAGAAAGATAAAATAACTTTCAAATAATAAGGATGTGGACCTTATTCTACTCCTGTTGTTAATAGAACATAAGAACATACATGCCTACATATATATGGAATTTATTGTAGTGAACAAGATACAAATTTAATCAAAGTTCAATGATTCTTGGCACATGAGTAAGAATACAAAGTTTTTATATCCAAATAATGCAAAAAATACATGAAATGGAACAATAATGAAGAAATATTCAACAAGAGAGAGAAGGGAGAGAAGGGTTATTCTTATGTTTTTCAAATTAATGTCCTTTACATCAAAATTCTCCAACTATCCATCCCCTTTACAATAGAAAATCAAGCCTTATATAGACAAGAGGGGAGGAAATCTACTGTAACTATCCACATACTAACTAATTGTTAATTAAGTTAACAAATCACCCAATTAGTTAAGTCATTATTAAAACATATTTTACATTAATAACCTTTTTACAAAAATAAATTTCAATTTGAAAACATAACAACTAGCTTGGAAGAAGCTAGAGAAGAGACAACAAAGGTAGAAAATTTCAAATTGAGCACATGTATATGGAATCTGGTGACTGTAGAAGATATATCCATGTCCTTTGGTATAATTTGTGTTAGCAAGATTCACCAACCAACTTATAAGATATTTCTCCATTTTTTACTGCAATTCATCCATATTGGGCTAAGGATTTTCTATCTTCCACAATCACATTGTTTAGTTCAAACAAATCCTCCATTTTATCTTTTTTCACATTATTTATCTTGAACATGTCTTATTTAATCAACTTCTGGAAGTCTTCCTTGATTAGATCTGTTGTATGCTATGTTGAGATGAATGATCCTTGAAAAGATCACAATGAAGGGCACTTAAATCATCAAAAATCTTAGACTTCAGATATTCACCCTTCTGGATGGAATTATGAAATTTGGTAGATGCTTCCTCAAGGACCTTCATCCTCCATTCTACACTAAAGGTCCAAGTGTGAGACAAATTGTTTTTAGATTCGTCAAAAATATTCTCAGAGAGAAGGATTTTCTTATCCATGAGAGACGTAATACAAAGGTCTTGGATAACATCTACCCAAATCTTTACCTCTTTCTCAATGGTATCAATACCTAAACTGATTTTCTTCTGTGTAGAGATTATACTATCATAGGTTTTGCATGCTTCATAAATGAATTCCAAACTAGTGAGGAGAATTTTCTCCACCCATGATTATACTGTTTTTCTTTAAGTTGGATGCTTGTGAATTTGTGTAATTTCTTGTAAGTCAATATCAATACTTGCAACTGAGGGTGGAAGTGACGACAAGGGAGTTGGATCCAAGGTAGTAGTATTATCAAGAGAAAGGATAGACTTGAGGAAGGAGGAGAGAACTTGCACTTTCTCTTCTAATTTTTCTATGTGTTGGTTTTCCCTTTTCAGCTCTCTCAATCACCTTAGCAACCATTTCTTTGAGGTTATGAACATCACCTTCAGAGGTTAATTCACCCAAGGATACTATAGGTATCTCATATTCAGATGGAGGAATATCCTTCTCACTTTTGTCTCCCTTAGGCTTGACAATTTAAAGAAATTGTTGTCCTATGGAATAAAAAACAAGACATGTAATAGTCTTGGCTTTATTTCAATGAGGAGTGGTGCCAAGGAGTGCAACAACAACATCATAACTTTAGGTACTTCCACCTTAGATTGATATTTCCTCTTCTTGATAACAATCATAGGTTGAACCCAAGTAAATGAATCCCCTGATGATGTTCCTGAAGGAAACAAAATGAATGCAAGTGGTGGAAGAAGGGAATGTGAGATAGCCACTACCAAAATAGTTGTTGTCATGGAAGAAGAAGGTCTTCTCACATCTAGTTTATGTCTGGAAGCACTTTTCTTACCTAGATCCATAGTTGTTACTTCTATCACATCTTCTTCTTCTTCATCATTCATCACTTTATTCTTTTTTCCTCTTCATCTTGTTTCTTTTCACTTCCTTCCTCCCCACCTACTGTTTGTTTAGCAGTTGTTACTCCTCTCACTTCTTGTATTTTATATTTTTTTATCATCTTCTTTCATGGGTGTCTCAGTCTTATTTTTCACCTTCTTTTGATTTGTCTTTGTTTGTATATACCTTAATTCTAGAATCTTGTTGAGAAGGAGAAAGAGTTTTGTCAGAAGAAGTTACTTGTTGAGAACAAGTGGTTTTTTTAGAGGGAGAAGATTCTTGTTGAGAAGTGTCGAACTCAACCATTTTATTATTAAACCTTTTATTTATTCTAAATAAAACATGAGCATTGAGCTCTTCTAGATTATCTCTCTCCTCTTGTAAGTAGTCAATTATGTAGAGAGGACTGAATTGAGTAGAGTTGGTTAACGCAGGAGTAAGAAAATCGAAACCATCATCAACCATACTATTTGGCACTTTGTATAATTTGAAATCTTGAATTTTTTGCAATGACAACCTACCATATTCTCTTTTTGTTACCTCAAAATCATCTTCACAGTCTTCCTAGTAGCCTTCAACTGTAGGCACATGTGCATAAGATAGCTGAAGTTTGATGCTAATGAAATTATTAATATCAAAGGATACCCTCTTTTGATAAGGATGCATGTTGAAAGGAGAGATATTTCTCTAAACATTTTGAGCATCATGAGAAAAATTACATGTGTAATTTATAAAGGATATGAGAAACTGTATGCCATATATATTCTTATCACTATAAGTCTGATGAAGGAGATTTAGTTGTCTGTAAATCTCAACCATAACACTTTTATCACTGCAATAAACAGGAAGCTTGTAAGGATCTCCCTCAAAACATGTTGTTCTAATGTATGAAAACTTCTGAAACTCGATAAATGAACTGCCATAAATAACCATCAATTGTTTAGCTTCTTGGGAAACCCTGCTGGTCACATTACCTTCCAATAATTTCACTAAGAACATTGTGAAGGCACCATTAAACCTCATGTGATGACTTTTTTTGTTTTTGTAGGTTAATTGAGTATAAAATTCATAAATAGGAAGACTCCGTATGTTGCCTTGATTTGATAAACCAATCCAAATTCTATACCTAGCTATGGTGTAAACTCAGATATGAGGTCATGTATAAAGTTTTGGTTTGATGCACTTGGGTGAGCTACTTGGTTGAGTTTTCACAAATAATTTTTCACCCCAATTCAGAGACCTGTTTACCTTCACAAATAAAATTGATGAATATACACATTTAGTCTTTGAATTCTTGAGTAGAAGATAGACCCATCATACCTTTCCAATAATGTTGTGATATCATGATAATTATTCAATGAAATTAAATCTGTAGAGGATTTTAGGAAGCTTGGATGTCCCTCTATTTTTGGCCTTTAACCAAGGCTTTAACAATCATAGACTAACGTATTTTTTTAGGAGTTAGAGTCAAAATCTATCCTTGAAAATCAACCATAGTTAAAATATCTCCTTAGAGTTATCAGTCACAGTTAAAACTTTGGAGTCTATTTCCTTAGTTAATATAGAGCACCAAGTTGTGTAATTAATTGGCCTTGGGGATCTTTCAATTCCTTGGTTTGTGGGTCAAATCTAGGAAGCACAAGCTAGGATTGTATCATCACATTGACACAAAGGTGGAAAAATCCTCCTATGAGCTAAACCACTGCCTAAAATTCTTTGGGTTAGTATAGCTAGCTTATCATCTCTCATTCTAGTCCAGAATTCATTCTAGATCCATATGCTTGATATCAATATCCCCTATTTTAAGGACTGATGTTTCTAGAGAGGAAACGAGTTCATACCCAACATATTGAAATTTCATCTTGACCAAATTAAGCATTTACTCAGAAAACATTAGGATTCTTAGTAAGATATTTCTAAGGGAATTGAGATGGATGGGAACCAAGATACAGAAAAGTTTTCAAAAGTGGGAAAAACAGTGATGAAATCAATTACCTATTGGATGGGTAAGGAAAGTGACCTCTCAACGTTCTCAATGCAACTTCAAATTTTTGAAAATGGCCCAAAAATGAGAGGAGAATGAGATAAAAGAGTGTTTTTAGACTTGGGAGGAAAAAGATAGGGTAGGAAAATGAAAGGCCAGAGAAAATTCGTGAATATGAGGGAACAAATTGAAGTGAAAGGAGGTTTATATTATGTAAGGAAAGCATGTCCCACAAATTTTGTGTTTAAAGTTTTAAAGCTTGGGCGAATCAGCTATGTGAAGGCCCTACGGAACAGTTACCCAAAGGGGCTTAGCTCCTGTTTTATTCAAAAAAGTGTTAAGGTAGGAAAATCAGTCTAGTCAGAAAATAGATGGTACAGGGGAACAAGTTCCTGACAATTCCACTTGGGCCCAAGATGCCCGACTTTGATCGCTTAGGGGAAAGCAAGTCTGAGGAAGCAGTCAATGCGGGGAACAAACGACCCAAGGGAACAATTCCCCAGTGTGTAAGGAGTGCACGATTCATCTGATCTAGGTGAAAAGGGTGGATAAGTTGAGTGAATCAGGGAACTAGAGGGACCCGAGGGAATAGGATGGCATGAGTTCCACAAGGCCTGACAATACCTAATTTGTCTGATTGAGGAAAGGAAGGTGGAGAATGCGGGGAACATGAGGTATAGTGGAACAATGCCTCCTATTCCTCAGATATTGCCGATTTGTATGATTCAAATGAAAAAAATGTCCAAAAACATAAAAAAATTGACTAACTCCCAAATTTTCCTCTTCGAACACCGACTCAATGTAGGGAAAAGGTGATAAAAAATGCAAAGAACAAACCTATGACTTAAATTTTTTGAATTTTCAACATTTTTTGGTCTTAGACAACAACTAGCTCTTTCTGGGGCTTGACTTGGATTGAACAAAGTATAAACAAGAAAAATATTTGAACTCCAGAATCAAGCAAGGTTTACAAGACCAATTCTTAATCCATTGGGCCATAGTGTCAAATAATATATAGAAGAGAACCAAAACAAATAAAAGACAAATAAACACAACCAAACATATAGCCAAAAAAGTAACTATGTACAATGGACCAACACCCACTCAACACTTATACAATTTTAGGTAATGCCCACTAAATGGAAATTAAAGGGGAGTTCCATCCATATAGGCTAAGTGATATGAATTTTCTCCACAAAAGTGTAGAATTTGAAAAGGACCAAGCCAAAGGGAGTCAAAATTACCATGGCTTCCGCAAGGATCCCTTCTCTTATCCCACAAAAAAATGAGATCTCCAACTTGGAAGTCACGAGACCTTGTCTTCTTATCAAACAACTTCTTAAATTTCTGCTGATGTGCTGAAATGTGATCCACCATTTGAATCCTTTCTTCTTCAATTTTTGTATAAACACACAATCCTTTTCTCAAATGCATCCTTAAATTGACAATTTTAAATAGTTTTGGTGAGATGCAAGGCAGAAAATTTAAGCGTTACTGAAAAACTCAACATCCATTCCATGTACTAATAGTTGAAAAGGGGACATTCCAATGGCTCTTTTCATGGTGTTATTTAAGATCATCCCATAGGGCATCATATAGCATTTCATGTCAATTTGGTTTTGATTCATCAACTAATTTCCTTAATATGGTTACCATCTTTTTGTTGGTTGATTCTTTGTGTAAATTTCCTTGTGGATATTAATCAAAAGAATGGGAAAGATAAATTCCATACCCATAAAAAGAATGATCACATAGTATGAAAATATTGGAGCATTATTTGTCACAAATTTTTTAGGAACTCCTAAATGAACAAAGATGTTCTTTTTGATGAAGTCACATATAACTTCAAAAGTTGTCCTTTTAACTAGAATTACTTATACCCATTTTATAAAGTATTCTGTTACACTCAAAACATGAGTGTTTCTTGCACTAGATTTTGGATTGATATTCTTGATGAAATCAAGCCCCAATTTCTTAAAAGGATATTCAATTACAATAGGTTTTAATCACAAATTTCCTAATTTTTAGTCTTCCAACAAATGTCTAACATGCTTCACATTTGGAAACCCACTTGGCTACACCCTTGAAAATATTTCTCCAATATTAATGCCATAAAGAATATTACTATTATTTAGAGGGGAAGATAAATGACAACCAAAAAATTGAATATTATATGATTTTATCTAGTTCTTTTGTTGTTCCTTATCTACACACCTTAAAAACCAAAAACCAATCCTTTTTCTCAAAAGTGAATTATCTCACAAGACATACTTTTCTTATCAGTGTCTAATTTATTTTTTTTCTTTAGCATTGAGAAGTGAATGACACTTACTATAGGTGAGGAAGTGAGCAATGTTGGATTACCACTCATATATATAGATGAGATAAAAAAAGGTTGGAATTTCTGTATTTTTATTATTACATGAATATTCACTCACACCTTCTGATATTAGTTTACATAAACCTCATTCTCTCACAATTTTGGTGGTATTCATATTAATATCCTATTATTATAATTTGGAAATCCATTTTCCATGTTCAGAACCAAACTCTTGTTATGTTATGATGGATGACAACAGGATCAAGGAAAAATTTTAGAATGGGAATTGAGAATATCGAACCTAAACTACTTTAATTCCTAGATTCTAATAAAGGCTTATCTCTCCATTTGGGAATATTTGAGCTCATGATTATTAAGAACATAAATCATAAAATAAATAGGTGCTTCAACTTCTCCATGTTATTTTTAACCAAAATATAAGAAATAGTATGTTCATATGCATAACAGTAACTAATAAAATCTTTATCAAGGTCGAGACATACAAAAACAAGGGTTTTAGTAATTGCCTCATTTATCTCACAAACAAACTTGTTACCTTCATAATTCCAATGGAAATATTTATTTTCGTTCATGATTTAAGCTATGTGTTGAGTTATCTTAACAAAATAAAGAATGAAATTCCAAAGGAAATTAATCTTACCGAAGAAAGAATGAAATCCTTTCTTACTATTAGGAAGAGATATATTATGATTTACATGCAATTTTGTGGATCAATCTTGATTCCATCTCTTGAAATTATGTGATCGAGTTAATTTCCTTTAGTTAGTCCAAAGATAAAATTATTTGGATTAATGGGTATACCATGAACCCTGCATCTTTGAATAACAAGTCTAAGGTGTTGCGAATGGTCTTCCTTGTGCTTGGAAAAGATTATGAAATCATGCAAATAAAACACTATACATTTATTCTTAAGATCAAAAAAATATAAGTCCATTTCCCTTTGGAATGTGGCCCTAAAATTGATAATACCAAAATACATTATTTTATAAGAAAACGTATCTAATGGAGTTGTGAAAATAACTTTATGTTGATCTTAAACATCTACTTCGATTTGGTCATAGCCTAAAAATCCATCAAACATTGAAAACATTTCTAAAACTATTACTTCCCATAAGATTTGATCCATGATAGCAAGGGGATAATTACCTTTCAAGGAAGCTTGGTTCAAATTATGGAAGTCCACACAAATCCTTATCTGATCACTATTTTTTCTTATTGGAATAATATTTGGAACCCAAACAAAATGGTGAATAGGAAAGATAATCTTGGATTTCAACAACTTTTTAATTTTCTAGTAAATTGATCATGCCATTTTAGGGTTATACTACCTATGTTTCTTCCTCAATGGTTGAATACCAAGTTTAAGAGGAATATAATTTTGCATATCTCTTAGTTTGAAATTTTTTAGGTCTTCATAAGAGCATGCTAACACATCGATAACAAAATTTAAAAAATTTAAAAACTTCTTTTCTTTTGTAGAAATTTTTTTACCAATATTGATTATGATCTTCTTCACTTCCATATTTATATTTTCACATTTTGATTATTGGCCAATGTTCTCTGAAAATTTTCTTTTGATAAAATGGTCATGTTTTTCAAAATTGTATTCTAAACTGACAAAAAATTTGAGAATTTTGTTTCATTTTAGTTTAATGTGTCCATATGGATCATCTTTGGATTTAATACCTTCTTCAATGGTATATGAAAGGGATTCCTTGTACATATCCTCACTACCTTTAAAATATAACTGATTAAAGTTATCTCTTAACTCAAGAAAGGAGATAAGATGCTAATCATCATTAAATAATTTCCAATTGTCTACATTATCTGGAACACTGGATCTAAAAATCATTTCAATTATGAAATTATCCTGAGTAAAGTCAGGATGAGTTATTAGCAAGGAACTAGAGACTTCCAAGGTATTTAATCTTGAATTTTTATATCTTTACACAACATTAATTGAAAAGGCCTAAAATAATTCAATTAGGTCACATACCTTATTTTGATAATTTTGTAACCTTTCATCTTTGACTTAGAATAGACTTTGTACTTGTTTGAATATAATTTCCACATCACCTTTTTCTTAGATGCTAATTAATTCCAATTTATTTTTCTACTGACAAGACACATAGAATACATTAAGACTTAATTGTGTTATTAGTGTTGGAAAATTGCAGCTTGTATGAAAATGGGTGGATTTTACTAGAAAGTGAAACAAGAACCACTCCTTCTCTAAAACTAGTTTAAGAATAACTACCATTCAATTAAAGAGTCTAAACATCATTGGAATCATCTTGAATGACTTTACAAAAATCAAATTTTGAACCATATAAGATCATGTAATTTCCATGACCAATATCTTCATACAAAACTTGTGCTCGAGGATCATCTGTATTTTGAAAGATATAGTTTGATTTTATTTAAGGAAGCACCTTATCCAATTATCCCTTCACTAGAATAAATTTTTTACACAAATCCATTTTAATTTCTCCTTCAACATCTTGGAAAAAGGTTCTTCTTAAAATAATTTTGTAAGAGGGTGGTATATCAACAACAAGAATGGTAGTTTTGAATCTTTTTGAGGAAAAAATACAAATGCCATCTCATAATCCTTTATTCATCCTATTAAAGGAACCTATATGGTCCCCATGGAATAAAATGAACCAAAATCTTGAGTAAGATTGAGACCCAATGCATGAGCTACTTGTGTAGGAATATGTGTAGGAATTACATTATTAGATGTAACAGAATCAATGATATGTTTTCTTAATTTATGTTCATATATCAATAAGGTTACATAGAAAGGCTAAATTTTCTTAGATGTGAAAGGATTAGAGGCTAAATTTTTTTTTGGGGAATGAGATTTAGCAGTGGGTAGGATTTATTTAGAAGAGAGAAAATTGAGTCGGCTTGACATTAACAAACTTGGAAACTTGGGAAAAATCCTTTGGATACATTTGATACTATTCAACTTCAGAAATTTGAACCTTGGTTTTCTGAATATGATCAATTATATCAAAAATACTTTAAAGAAGAAGAATCTTCTTGATTTGAAATAATATGCTCCTTTGGCTTATCAAATTTAGGAGTTGTCACTATTTTAGAAAGTTGTTTTGGAGGTGTAGGAGTACTTTCCTTCTTAGTAATAGTAGGAATGGGTAATCCTCTCTTTAAAACTATTGGAATGACCATATAATTCTCCTTATCTCCCTGAATAATTATTTATTTTTTCTTAGTTGTCCTCTGGTCATGACTATGTAAGATTTAATGCTAATATCTGTTACCACTTCTTCATAATCATCTTCTTTAGACTTATAAGAAAAATAAATAAATTTGGGAATATTCAGTAGTAATGTAGCCAAATTATAAAAAAACTTGATATACTGCAAATAATATGAACTCCAAAATAAAATAGATCTCCTTTTTCATTCTTGAATAATGAATTAAAATGTTTCCTAAATAGGAAAACAACTCCCAACTCAAGTTTCCAAGTGAACTCTAACTAATTGTTATCACTGAATCACAACACCCTTTTGTTTACACAAGTGTATATACTTGTACTCACGGTGTGATTGGATAACATGGGTAATATCTCCAAGTTGTGGGACTTGCTACTTGAGATAGACCTCCAGAGAAAGTTGGTTCTTGCTCCTAAACTACCTGCCACAATATACTCTAATGTAGGGTAAACTAACTATTATAATATAACTTTCTAAGGGACCAAGGAGAGATAATGCATAAAATTAAATCCTACACTAAAGCGGTGATACACTAGAAAAAGAGGGTGTGAGAGTAGTCTTCCAATGTGTGAAAAATGAGAGTAACATGCATACTAGAAGGGGTGATAATAGTTCTCCATAATCTGAAAATGCATTCACAAAAATGTTTTATACATGCACAATAATAATAGATCATTGCAAGAGCATAAAGATAGATACAATACAATTTTAATCAAGGTTGAAGGGGCAAGAAGAATGCAAGAAAACACAGCAGGGGAAGATGCATCCACAAACTTTATATTTTATTGCTTCATGATATGCATAGTTCAATCTGTTATAAGATAAGGGCCTGGATCACAGTGCAAGGAGTCCAAAACAAGCAACTGCAGTACATTTTCTTCACAAATAAATTTTGATAGATATTTTCTACAAGAAACCTCTCCCCTTACAATGAGCCCAACACTCCAATTTATAGAAAAATGAGAAGAGAGAGAAGGTTAAATAGAAATCCCAAAATGTGTCCTTTAACCATTTGTAAGAGGAATTAAATGGATTAAAATTATTTTATATTACTTGAAAAATGCTCCCCATACTATCTCAAGTGCTACACCAGAGAAGGAATGATGACCATGCCCCTTAATTACACTCCCAACTACCAAATAAAACACTGTCAAGAACCTAGCCATGTTTTATGAAAAATCACCATCGATTTCTAATAAAATCTATAATTTATTGATTTATGTGCATTGGGCTCAGAGTCACAATTCCAACAGTATAAATTTTGTGTGATTTCGTTGAGAAATGCAAAATTTATGGCCTTCTAAGTGTGAGCAACTATTTTGGGTCTGGTAGGCATTTTCTGTCATTTGACGGGAATGAGCATTAACTAACTGGAGCCAAATATGTTTATTTTATTGAAATATATATAGCCTCATTAAAATTAAGAGATCCTCTATGTTTTTGTGACGTAGAGGACGTCGTGCTCATTCCCAAAAGTCCAATTTTTTTGAAATCGGAGCTCGAAGTCAAAAGTTATGGCTGTTTGAAGTTTCAGGAGTCAAACATTGAATTTTCCTTTGAGTTGTGGGTATTGTGGAAAAATTGGGTCCACGTGTCTTGGCTTTCCTAGACACATTCTTCCACATCATCTTATTTTGGCTTCCTTGTCCCCTTTTGCGGCCTTTTCATCCTTTCACGTTCTGTGCCTCCCGCACATACTTTTGTCCCGACTGTCCCAGACAAAAATCTACGTACCACCACAACAGACTGGCTTGTAGAAAATAAATCGATTCACATCCCACATGTAATTTTTTCCTAGCTCTCCCAAACCATGCAAAACAAAAACTTCCTCTTTTGCTGCTTTTCACTAGCTATAGCCATTTCAGCTTTGCACGTCCCGCACGTCCCGACGTCCCAACTATCCCACGGACCGCCTGGGAAAAAAAGTTTTGACTTTACCGATTCCTTTGTATTTCAGCCATAAACTTAGTACGATGAACCTTAGTATGATCCACACTGGTACAGCCCACATCCTTTAGACCTGCAATG
Source organism: Taxus chinensis (assembly GCA_019776745.2). NCBI lineage: Eukaryota > Viridiplantae > Streptophyta > Pinopsida > Cupressales > Taxaceae > Taxus > Taxus chinensis. The sequence goes on from CM034147.1 coordinate 566,822,585, forward strand.
CTTTCAAACAAGCTTGCGACTTCAATTTTTGGATTTTTTTGATTTTTTCCTAACTTCTTAGATTTTTTCCTTTGATGGGAAGCTAGAGAGAAGCCAAGGGGGCCCCAAAACATTATTTTGGGCCTTGAATAATTTTTTCTTGCTCAATACTGAAGAATCTGATGCATGTTATCAAAATTACCTTAAGAGGTGAATTTTGGATAACACTATCTTTGACTAAATCTACTCTAGGTGGCAAAAATTACTATTTTTAGTAGTTTACTAGAACCTGCTATTCTTAGTAAGTTCACATGATTATTTGTATGGGTACAAAAATTTCCAAACATCTTCTACATTCCTAAATTAGAGGAATTGTGAACTTTCTAACTCATAATGCAACTAATAGACTAAAATTAACTTATGCCTAAAAATAGGAAAAAACCAAACTACAACTAAAATAATAATTTTTAGCCTCAAGATGGCGGATTTAGGGCCCAAAAATGTGCAAAAACTTTCTCCAACTGGTAACACTAGTTGAATGGTGTGTTTGTCTCATTCGAAACATGTGGTTTTAAAAAAAAACAGACTCAAACAGATACCTGGAGCTCAAGTTATGACCTTGTCAAGTTCCTACTAATTTTGGCACATCAAGTAGCTTCATTAGTTTCCTTAATTTCTTCCTCAACCTCTTCAACTTATTCTACGGTAACTTCATCCTTTTCTTCATGATATTGACAAGTACTAGTGACTGGGGCCTTTATCGGATTAGCTTCAATACCTAGCTTGAGTTGAGAAATCGGTGGATGATTCCTTGATTAAAAATTCTGCATAGGAATATCTTTATAGGGAGTATTCTGAGAAAGATGCATCTTTAAAATAATCAAATTATTAACCAATTTGTGAAATAATTGATCATAATTATTTATTCCTAAGTGTTGGAAGCACAATGAAATGAGCAAGGGTGGTGAATTATTCCTTTAAAACTTTCAATCAATTATATTTAACTTTCATAAACCATTAACCATTCAACCATGCATTAATTTGATCTTAAAAACATGAAATGACAATTCATAAGAGAATAAAAGAAGATAGTACATACGAACATAACATGTAATGTGGGAAACCATCTAAGGGAAGAAAACCCACTAAAACTTTTGAATATATTACTCAATCCAAAATACTTGCATGAATATTACACATCACACAAGATTTATTTTGTGAGACACGAACCCCACACGAAGCACTAGCCCCTATTTAGAAAGGAACCAACCCTATAAGGAGGATACAACCCCCTAAGGAGATAATGTTGTAGTATTTTTCTTATTTGTTTCAAATTAATGATGTTATCTACTAAAGAAAGATAAATAACTTAGAAAATGGAGGGTATAAGGTACCTCAAATGTGTGATGTAGATGAATGGGAAAAAAACAATTGATCCTTGTTGCTACAAGCTGAATAAATTGAAAAACTTGAATAAAACTTGATAAAATGGTATATGTGGGTGATTCCCAAAAATTCGAGCTGCAAGAAGTATTACTTTCCTTTTGCAGATGTCAACCCTCATTTGATAAGAAAAAATGAAGTAAAGGATAGATAAACAGATAGCATGCAAAAAAAAAAGCACTACTGAATCTGAAAGTAACTAAGATAGATCCAAATGCTAATCTAATCTAAATGAATATAAATGAAATGGTACCTAAATGGTTTGATGATGACCCAGACTATACTGAGGTAGGTCGATGCTGACTTGATTGAGTGAATCTAGACAAAAAAGTAAATATGCAAGCCTATAGAGGTCTGATTGTAAACTGGAAGGTAAAAAGGAATGTAGATTTTTAGAACGAACTAAAGAAGAATGTTTAGGATAGAAAGGAAGAGATGGTTCAAAAACATAACCCTGGTCAATGGTGACTAGGGTGGGGTGACGATGACTGTAGAAGGATAGAACAAGGATGAAGATAGATGGATTGAAAAATCAACCTACAAGAAAAAGGGCTGGAAGAGAAGGCTGAAAATGGAGATTTGAGTTTTGTTGAAGATGATCTAGTCTTACAAAATGTTAGATATGAAAAGATAATTATAATATTATAATTATTTAATAAAAAACACAAAGAATATGATAGTATCACAAAGGATGTTCATGAGTGATGAAATCATGTTAGAAGGAGATTTCAGAGGTCTATAATTGTTGTAGGAATGATTTTGTCATGGGAAAGAGTTTGCAAGTCACAAGAAATTACAGATGTTTACATGCATTTGTCCCTTTTTTGAAAGGACTAACTTATTTTTATAGGTTCAATGATGACTGGGTTGGTTCACCACTGACTACGGGAAACTTTCCCCAATGAGGTTGTTTTTTTGTTTTAATCGAGATTTTGGGTTTTTAAGGATGTGAAAATTGTGATAAATCTTGTAGGAGGGAAGAGGTTGTTTAGGTATGTGTCATGAGTAGTTATGGGATAAAAATAGGTGGGATAAAATCTAGGAAAAATAATAGGGATTTAGATTTATGATAAAAGCATCTTGAAAGGAAAATCCATCAGGGCATAATGGATAATGGTGAATTAATTAATTAATGAATAGTAATTAATCCATGTTAATAAAGATTAAAGATGATGGGATGGTAAAAAGGCATTTAATTACATGAAGGGGGGATGAATTAAATAAAATGTGTTTAGTTAGGACCATGGATAAATATGTACACACAGGAAGACAAGGGTAGATATATCGAATTTATGTGTCTACATTTTACCCTTTTTGTCGAGTGGTTTGTGCTAGCAAGCCATGATAAAAATGATGAGAGAAAAATATTAGGATGAGGATAAAAAATTATTGATGATGAACTTCCCCTCAAATGAGGGATCAATAATGCAATGAGAAATTGATGATACGTTTGAAAATGTAGATGATGAAGGGTGGGCGGGTGAAGAAAAATGGGTAAAAGGATAATGCAAGGTAAGATGCCCCAAGTAAAAATGATCACAATAATAATAAAAACTATGGCGGTGACTATGGTATCATTTGAGTAGGGAACACGGGGGGGTCTCAATGGAGAGGACGGAAATTCTCTACAGTCTAGTGAGTGGGATAAAATCATTGTAAAATGGAGAGAATACAATGCGAAAATTCTCAAATGGATGTAAGATGGGTTAACCAATGGGTCATGGGAAACATTAAACATGTGCAACTTAATGAAAAAATTATGTGAAATCCTTCATACATGAGGAATCGAGTGAAAAGGGTATGCATCTGCAAGTGACAAGGGTGAAAATAATGGTTACCCAGCAAATGGCATGAAAATGGCTTGTAGGGTAAAGTGAAAAATGGTGGTGAAATAATATGCCCCAAGGGGGAGTAAGTATGGCCATAAGGGAAAATAGGGAAATGAAAGGTGAAATAAAATTCCCCAAGGGGAAGTAAGTATGGCCATAAACATGGAATTTGTGTGTAGGTTAGATGGAATTGTGAAATAAAAATACCTGAAGGGGGGAACAGGTATGGCCAAAAAGGTGGACATCGACAGTAGAAATGGATAGAGTGAATGTTGAATTAAATGCCCAGAGGAAAAATAAATATGGCCATAAATGTGGACTTCAAGATGATAAGGGTATGATATAAAATAGTGAAATTAAATTCCCTAAAGGGAGAATAGAGATGGCTAAAAAGGTGGAATTTGAGAGAATATTATAGGAGAGGCCATAGAATGGGAAGCGGAAGCCAAAACAAGGGATACTAAGATAGGTCAACGGTGACTAAGGAAAATTGATGGTGACACAGGGGGGTTGACGACCACTAGGTGTCAGAGCCTATATATTCCCGAAATTTGATCAACAAAGATCATTTACATGTGTGTAATTGATGAGCGAGATCTTAGCGATTAGAGAGAAAATTTAGAAATGGAGGATGTAGGAATAACGACTAAACACTAGAGGTTACAGAGGATGGTAAGTAACAAAACCCAAACTTGTGTTAAATTTAACTTTATGTTTTATTTATTTTTTCCATTTGTTTATAAAAAGTGGATGATGCTAGGGGTGGTAGGTGGAGACACAGATGGGTTGACATCGACTGGGCCCTTGGGCATGTCGATCGACCCCAAAACACATCAATCCAACCTGTGTCGATGTCAACTAGGGTTAGATTGGATTTTCAATAATTAAAATGGATTTTGGATGAGTATTAATGAATTTTGAATGGATTTTAATTGGGTGTCTAATGTATGTATGTTTTATTGGTGATTGAAGGCTAGGGAGACACTATACTTGAGAGACAAAGTGACAACTCTATATGAGTAGATCAGAAGGTATGTGATAGATACCAAGTGGGATCATCTGTTCACAATGGGATTAGGTGTATTTAGGAATTATCAGAGGATCCCATGAGATGTGAGATTAATGATCGCATTGGTAGAGAGGTGGGATCGATAGACAAGTACATTCTAGTTTAGGAAAGGGGAGATGAGTATTTCCCTGGAGGATGTGTATCGCATCCTTTGATTTCCTATTCAGGGGGGGCAGATAGTCCCCATCACAAGTGACAACATGTTAGCATGATTAACATGGCTATGTGGAGCCAATGTGAATTATATTACATTTTCTTTAGGTGAATTTTCATATGAGTTGAGGTACAAGGCATGCATACCTCATAACTATTTGACATTCTTGATTATGATGGTTGTATCTTGTTATGAATTTCTAGACTCAAGAGGAGTGTGGTTTCCATGAGTGCTAGCTAGTGTGGTTGTAGAAATAGTCAAGCACAAGACAAAATTTTATTTCAATACTACCTTATTATCTTAGTGTACCATGAGCTATTAATGTACAAGGTAGGTAGGAGATTAGGATTGGATGTAGGATTTTTTCTTCACTACTAGGCCTATGAGAACATTGTAGTGATTTGGACACCACGACTTCCATGGGTCACTAGAGACCATATAGAGTTAGAAGTGGGGTTTTTGAGATGGAGGGCTGATCACACATTCAAATATAGGGGGAGAGGGGATTGGACTGGTATGTGGATCAACTTGTAGATTTGGATATAGATCAGATTAGATAGTGATGATATCCAGATTTCCCTGCATGGCCAGGGGTAGATGCAGAGTTGGATGGTATGAGGAAGATGAAGTGGGTGCAAGGGAGATGACCAGATATGATCAATTCCATGTAGTTTGACTAGGTGCAATGACATTTTTGAGTTGTCCCAATGGTTTGTAAGGATCCTATTTTGTATAGGAGGGAAGAGCTAGACAAGGATATGCCAACGCCTAACATGACAGATTGGGTGGAGGAGGTAGAAACACCTTGGGATGATGATGATGATATAAGAGTTGGAGTGGGATTTGGTGATTGTTTGACCATAGCTTGAGCAACTTGGGTTACAAGTTAGAGAGGAGATAAGGAGGAGGAGGAGATAAAGGAAATGGAGGTTGAGGTACGGGTATCTCTAGGAGGTGGAAGAGACAAGGATGAAGGAAACCCCACGAAGGTCACACAATTACGTGTAGAGATAAATAAGATGATATTTGAAAGATACACTATGATCCAATAGAGGTACATAGTTATATGACATAGGGACCAATACCATAGATAGAGGGAGGCTTAAAGGGTACATTTTCGAGATCTTACTGCTATTCTAGCTATTGAGGATGTTGGTGGTGGATAGGAAACACCACAGGGAGGAAGAGAGATGGCACCTCCTGGTATGCACCAGAGGCTAAGTATTATGAGGATCATGATCGAAATTTTTTTGAAGACACTATGTTATTGGCATTATCTACAAAGGAGAGTGGTAACTAGATTTGGGCCATCTGGGAGCATAACAAGTGTGGCTAAGCCGCATCGAGGAGAGGGATAGGGTAGAGGTGATGAGGTCGATATACAGACAGAGGGACTTACCTCTCAGGGGCAATATTTGAGACTCTTTGATGTGAACTTCACTAGTTTTACTTATATCTTTGCTTTGAGAAAGAACCCTTAGGTGTTGATGATGTATCAATATATTTCATTTTCACAATATGTATGATATTTTAGGTTTTTGTGGTTTAACATGTGTATTTTATATGATGTGATGAGTTGGATTCATGATGTGATGATGATGGTTTTATACATGTTGTTTTAGACTTGATGATGTTGTATGATGTTTGAAAATATGTGATGAAGTTTGTTATGATGATATAGTTTAGATTAAATTTAAAACTGATGTTTGATGTTTTTTATAATTTATATTTGATGATGATTGTAAAAGAAATGTATGATTAGATGGTTGGTTTGTAATATATGATATATGATACACACAAATGAAAATATTGGATGATGATAGTAATATGTATATGTATAGATAGTATGTGATGATAAGAAAAAGGGTAATTTTAAAATAGATGTGATGAGTGATGATTAAAAAGATAATAAGTATGAATAATTAAGTAGATGTGAAATAGTTGGTTACGATAAACATTTTAGATAGGGAAGGATGTGCTTGTGAAGAAAGGGAGATAAGATAAGAGTAGATATAATTGTATTAAAGAATGGATAAAATATAGATATGAAAAAAGAAGGTTTAGGATAAAACATTACTTAACGATGGCGTCCCATGGGTATGAAAAATACTATGTCATATCAAGGAGCACACGAGAATAATATTCCTCCAACTGCATTGAAGGTAAACAAGAACGGGATCCTGGTAGCGCAAGGAACATGCAACAAAAAACATGATGTTAGCGTATAACCAATAATATTTAGTTATACCAAAGATCATGAGAGAAACAAAAATAGAATGAAATAATAAACCTAATGTTGACATCAAAAAGGGGTTTTTGATGTAACTTGTACATGGGAAAGGGTTCTCCATGAGTGGTGTTCCCTGAATCTATGCCCCATCTCTCAGAGGGGGGAGAGAAAAGTAATAATTGTGGGAAGTTTTCTAGAAGAAAGGTGGTCAATGCGGGAAGACTTCAATTCCATAAAAAAAGAGTAGCCATCCTTTGAGGATATGGTGTACTTTATACATAAATTATATAGATGGTAAGAATAAATTATATAGATGGTAAGAATGATATACATGATAGCAATCCTTTGAGAGATAAATCTTTTTATTTGACTTGATTTGATTTCTTTTTTTCTTTTTATTTTTATTTTATTTTTTGAAACAGTTTTCCTTCAAGGGATCAATCTATATTTGATAGATTTTATTTTGATAAGAGAATCCATGAATTTTGGTTTTAACAAGGGAAATATCTAAGGATAGATAAGTATACCACTTAGGAGGGGACATTGAATGTACAAGAGACAACCATGAGCCCTTTTCATGGTTTCAAAAGGTAAACAAGAGGGTGATGGATGTAATGATCATGGAGTTCTCACCAATAAGGGAGAACCTATCCATAAGGAAAATTGTATGGGAAGAGAAGTTGTGCCTATATTTAAGGTCATGCCAAGGAAATTGATGTTAGACATAATAGTTCCAAATCATTACAATGAAATATGGAAGAGGCTAACGATGAAATGATGATCTAAGGATATGACTAAGAGCTCATTGGTAATATGTTAACAATAGAATGGTCACAAGTGCAAAGCATTAAGAGGTTCCACTTCCAGTTTACCATTAATCGAGGAAAAATGATATGTTCACAACCCATACCTGTGTGTGATAATGTATGTTCCAATCTAGTTGGGGGAAAAATTTCCATGTTGGCTCCTTTCTACAGTAGTAACATTCTGATTAGAGTCGTGTTTGAAAATAGGATGATAACTCACTAAGGATGGAATACAATGATATAGATGAAGATAAAAACTATGCACTACATTTAAGGAATCAAAAATATGCATCCCTGTCCAGACATGTATAAGGTATTCCAAGACAGGGACAAATATGACCACAATGGTGGATTTTGGATAAGAATGAATGGTCCCCCTAAGAGAGTGAAAAATATGGCGACAAAGGTATATTTTAGGCAAGACCATTGTGATCCCAAGGAGAACACAAATATGGCCAAAAATGTGGTTGTAGGATAAAAATATTACAGACATATTGGTTGACAAGATCAGATGATATGGGCTAGATAAGACAAGATGATGTTAGGTATGGAAAAAAACTAGCCTATAATAGATTGATCCTAGAGTGAAGTCCCCATAGCATTAGGAGAGATAAAGGATTCATGGATGAGGTATAAGATGTGAAATTATCAATGAGAAGGGGGTGGGATGCTCCCTTAGCAAGAGAGATGAGTATGAGCTAGTGGATGTCAGAAGAGATGAAATGGGATCTCTAGAAGGGATGTTGGTAATAGGTGATTAGGGATGACATGGGTGGTTTAACAAGGTAAATAATATCTATGAATAAGGGAGGTACCTCTCTAGGAGGAATGGTATTTGGAGGAGCGGTAAGAATGGGGGATGTGGATGAAGGAGAGGACCTTATGAATCCTTTAGATGAGGAGGTAAAAATGGGGGTCAAACTAGTCATAGGTGAAATAGAAAATGGAGAAATATTTTCATCTAGGTTGTCGTATCTCTCAATAAGATGGTTTACGACAGTTTGAAGGGCCCTACAATGCTAAGTTTCATGACCCTGGGTACGATGGTAAGCGTAAATGCGGTGGCGATCAAACCATGATGGATTTAGACTATTCAGGTCAAAGGTCTTGATAGGTGAAAGCGTGATAGTGGAAATTTTGAGTAAATGTTAAAGGACTTTTGCATAGGACTTGATGGATTTTTTAGGAAAGGTTTTTTGAGATCATGTGTATATTGAGGATGAGGGTGGAATTTTTTGAGATCTTGGTACTTTGGCTTAAGGTTGGATGATTTGGGTTGATTGGTAGGTGGAATTTTTTTTGATGAAAGATTTGATCCTAGGAGGGATTCAAATTGTTTATACTTGGATTGGTTGATTGATTGTGATGAAGGAGGTGGTCTTAGGATAGAGTGATGTGGCCCTAAGATGGAGGATGTATATTTGGTATTGGTTGGAGGAATGTCTATCTTTCTATGGGGGCATACAAGGGATCATTGTGGAAGGGAGCCAAAGTTCTAAAATTTGGATTGATGAGGAGTACCCTTAGTTAGAATGAAAATAATTTCAATCGAGAGATCTGAAGGTTATTTTTTGGATGATGGACAAATTAATTTTTACATGATTTGGTCTAAGGTGAGGATTGGTTTGATGTAGAAATGTCTGACTGTGTGGGTGAGATGGGAGGGTCACTTATAGTTGTTGTAAGTTGAATTTCTATCCAATATTATTTGAATGATGAAATTTATGTGGAAGAAGATGGATATGATGGAGATGTGGTCACAATTGTTGATGTGGAGGGTATGGGTAGAAGCATGGAAAGAGGAAGAAATATTGATTCTAGAGATGGCATGATGGGTAAGGATGGAATAGATATAGGTAAGATGGTCGAATATAATGAAGTGGATGAGGTAGGTTCAGTTGTGGAATCAATTATAGGTGTGGATGTGGAATTAGAAAGAGAAACAAATGTTTGAATGATGTAGTTGATGAGGTCTATGTGAGAGGGATGTGATGTAGGAATGAACGGTGTTGTGGAATAACTATGAATGCATTTTGTGTTTGTATTTTCTGTTTCAAGGGGCATTGTGAATGTTTTTGTGGATTGAGAAGGTTTGATTCATGTGAGCATAGATTTAGATGTGGTAATGGTATATGTTGGGGAAATAGGTGTGGAAGAGTGGGTTAATGTTGGCATGGGTAAACAAATATGTGATAATGATGTAAAAGTATACATGGGAGGATTTGTTGATGTGGTAGATATAAGTGTAGTGATGGATATGGATAATGGACTAGTTATGGTAAGTTACGGTAAGATAGGTGTGGATGAATACCTAGGCACAGTCAAGGCCAATGAGGATATGGTAAGAGTAGGACTAGATGCAGATGTGAGAGAGGCAGTAGAGTTTAAGGTTGTTGGTAGGGAAATTATGGATATGGTTGATGTGGGGATAACTCCTGAAGGATCCATAGGTACAATATGTAGGATGAGAGATGATGACATAGATATGGGGTGAGGTATTTGGTGTATGGTATTGATTAAAAATTGGTTAAATTTGTATGGTGTGGCTGATGAAGACAAGTTAGTTGGTGATGGATTAGGAAATGGTTGTTTGAATATTTCAAGTAGTGAAGATTTGATAGTTTGGGGTGATAAATGATGTGGGGATGTAAGAGTGTAGTGTCCACATTTTACGCACCCAAATACAATAGTGAAAATACCAAGATAAAAATAATGTTTTTTAGAAGAAAACATAGTAAACCACCACATAACACACTTACCATTAGGGCTAGTCATAGTGAGAAATTATTGGAGGTTATTTATTTTGATAGTATATATTGAAGTTCTTAACTTATGTTTTCAAGGAGGCTCAGGATATGATTCGTACAATTCATCTTACCAAGCTAATTTTCTTCCTTTTACACTAAGTAGTTAGCTTTAAGTCTTCTCTATTATAACATTTCTTTGTTTAATTCAATTATTTAATTAAGGACGTGATTTAATCCCATAAGGTATTTTATCCACACTCATGCTACTAAAACTCACTCATACCCTTATTACAATATGGATTCGCTTTCAACTTTCTTAAGCGAGAAAAATTACAAAGCACCTAGGAAGACACTAGAGGAAGGAGGCCGACTTGAATTCATCTTTAGGACCTCATTAGTTATTTTCCAAGATTTAATTGAATTTTGAGAGTTTATCCATAATTATTAAAGATTTTATTTAGGCTTCACTGAAGGAGTTTAACAAAAGAAAACAATTTTCTTTCTAAATGGCTGAGAGATAGATTGTGTGGTTTCCAAATTGATGTCTCCTACTTATTAAATATTTTTATCTTCCATAACTAACCATTGATTTCCCTTAAGCTCGTTTAAGAATTCACCATATAAGGGTAATGTTCGCTAGCCTAGCTAGGGTTAGCAAGTTATAGAATTTTACTTCACAAGGGATAGTTTCATCTTTGATCACTTATGGAATTACTTGCTCTCAAATTGGTCACCTCTACATTAATTTATCTGAAAATAAATTTTATTTAAACTCCTATAAGGATCAGCCAACCCATTTTATTTTAATTAAAACACATCATTACTAAGTCTTAGAAAACTTTAACTCAACATTTAATCTCAAGGGTAAAGTTTAACAATACTCATTTACTAAAACAAAACAAGGTTACATCGATTCTTTCTAGCACAATACACAAGCCAAAGGGACATGCCAACTCTAAGGAACCATGCATAGGGAACAAGAGAGTAATAACATTAACTAGGGAATGCTAAACTATTCTTATAATACCGATAATCCATTAAAGTCTCTCAACAAGGAGGCAAACCAATTTTCTTATATTTTCCATGATAGTCAAAACAATCCAAGGTTTCCAAAGTTAAGATGACCAAAGCCACAATACCTTATACTAAGACACTAACCCTCTTCTAAAATTTCCACTGGACCTTATGAATAGTTTAACAACATAAAAAGGATTCGAGCAAAATAAATTCTCAACAGAGGTTGATGAAAAAACATACAAGTCTATCCCTCATCTACTCGCATAGGCCATCTGTAAAAAAATTTCGACAAGAGTTAGTTTGTGAGAACTGAGCAAGATAAGGCTACACAAATCCACCATAACTTTTATCTAACAATACCATGAAAGGAAAAAACTTTATTACAACAATTGGGTCGATTCTCTCAATACAAAAAAAAAAACACCTCATTTTAAAATACAATCTCAGCCATGTCAATCAAAGAAGAAAGACCTTGTAATTTAGTTATAAACAAAAGAAATGAAAGTATAACAATCTAAAAGAAACAAGATTCCCATCAAACAATTGGTTAATTAGCAGATTAGAGTTTAATATACATGCCATCCATCTAGAATTATCAGAAGATACCAAGAGCATAGGATTTAATTTTATATTTCTAACAGATAAGAATTGATCAGCCCAACGAGGAACACACGGTGTTCAAAGGTCAACATGAAATGCCAAGCATGCTAAAATTTTCAACCCTATAATCATTTAGAGTATATGAGTGAAATTAAATACATGGACACGACACAACCTAAGTTTCAAAACAAAGGAAAGGTATATTTGACTTGACCCTTAACTCCCAAAGACTCCCAAATCATTCAAGAAGGGTCAATACCCTTATAGGCCAGTAACAACATGCAAGAGAAGAAAGGAGGGGGGTTTTCTTGTCAAACAAGAGTACACAAGACATCATCCAGCTTTATATCTCTAAGGAATTACAACCTTCACAATAATTCTAAAATCTGGTTAAGGTAAAAGAAAATATCTCTTTTCCATATTAACAAGAATCTAAGGCAACCCTTGATAACACAACCAACCATCACACATAGATACAAACATAAATTACTAAGTGACATTAACAAATCAAAACCTTCCACTATGAATCAATACGACTATTAAATGCAAGATGATTTTTCCTGAAGATTAAAAACGTTTAAGGCAATTTCCATCACAAAATATTAAGGAAATTTCGTGCATAGAAAATGAATAATATTAATTAATAGCATTAAAATTATAAAAGAGAAAGGATGCAAGTTAGGAATATAGAAATAAATGCCATCAACAATAATTCTGAGAGGGGGATTAGACCAAAACTATTCTAGTTTTAATGAGGTAATGGATTTGCACGATAGAAACCTCGAGCTTAGCTGATCCGAAAAGCTAGTTACAGTTCAAGTGGATAGGGATGGTCAAGGAACTTCCTGAGGATGGACTTAAAAGCCTAGGAACAAGGTGAACGATAGTATAGGAGTCTAAGCATGTAAGATATGAAACACATTGCACACAAATTTTTCATTCTAAAAGTTTTAATACCTAAGCTTCAACCCAGATAGCCCAAGCAGTGATCACTCCACTTCTACAACCTATCTTTCCCGATGTCAAGAATAATATCAAAGGGTTTTGAGGAAGATATTTAATAACATTTGACAAAATACAAAGAAAAAGAAAATAAACTCAGATGATAGGGAGGAGCTGCATAGTTATCACAAATTTATTTTAACAACAACTGAAATACTAGCCGAGACAACATAATAACTTAAATAAACTTAATCGTAGATAAGAAGATATACATAAACGAAAAGATGAAGGTCGAACACTCAAGCAAGGAAAACATAACACCCAGAGACAACGGTACATGTGTGTTTTCCACTAACACACTGATAGCAATAAAAGTGAAAACAAGAATAGAACAAGCAGAAAGGAGAGGTCTCCTAGTAAGGCATCCAACTGACAAATCAATACAAGGAAATGGTGGTTCGATTTCACGATATATTAAAAAAAAATAGCAATAGTAGAAAAGTGTAGAGTTATCTGTCCTACTCCTCCAACTTCGACAAGGCATCCAAAATCCCTAAGGTCCAGCAACAACAACCCTCTAGTTGAATCTTCGTCTGTAGCATGCGAGTTGCCAACATTCCTCTCAAACCCAAACTCCACTGGACACCTCTTCTTACAATATTATTATATACAAGTTAAGGAACTTCACTTCCAAGTTTTATCTTACATGCCTCGTTTATGTCTATCTTATGAATGGGTGTACCAGGTCCCTTGGTACGAAGAAGTGCAATAACCACATTCTTGAAAGGATCCAAGTCTTTGTTCCCCAAAGAAGATAAAAAGTATACACTATTAACATTTGTAACAACCTGATCAATAACACTTTTTAACTCAGGTTCAAGTGTAGATGTCCCCTTTGAAGTAGCTACAATAGCTGTAACTGCCCTTGGATTTAGTTTTTGAGAAGATAAATTTTCTTAGAATCTCTTTGGGAAGTCTTAGCTCTTCCAATTTTTCATGGCACACTAAACGAATCTTTTAGAATAAGAAAAGGATGTAGTCCCTAAATTTTCATATTTCTCCACTGTAACGAAGCGAACTAGCTGGTACCCAACAACCCTGAACAAGAAGTGCATATAGCTAAAGTATATCGAGTACTTATTGCTCCGTCGAACCAGAAGGAGCAAGCCGCATGAGGCGTTCAAACTGTAGAACTTGAACACATTCCTTTGAGAATAACACTTCAAACCATTGTTCTAGTGGTAATGTATCCAAGAAACTTCTCGAGAATCCTTCATTTATGTTTTCTTCATTGAGTTTTTCCTCATTTAAACTGACATTTGTCCTCCATGGTACCAGTGTATTGACATAATTATACGAGTTCATGCTAAATGGTATCTGGAAATTTTCAACTACAACCATTTGTTGTCGAATTCCATCTGTCACGGGGATATCAATACCATGTGCCTCCAATGGAATCCAAGGCTCTGCCTCATCTAGCTACTTGATATATGCATGTGACTGTAGCCTTATTTTCTCTTTCCGTTCTGTCACTTTCTTCAGCTCAACCTTCAAATGGTAGTGCCCCTATCTTCAAGAAAAACGTGGGAGAAATAACTGTTTGAAAAACATGCTAGAAGGAATATGGTTTTGAAACGGCACAATTGTAGACTGTGTACTTGGAGGCCAGCAAAAAAATTGACCCAGACAACCATGAGTGACCAACTTCTTCTCCACAAGATTCGCACAGCTACTGCAAGAGTATATTCCCACCAAACCAAACAATGCTGCACACCCAGAGATCTCCATGTGGCTAGCAGGGAAAGGCATTTAACAAGTTACAGAAAGGGAACAAAAATCAGACTCCATGAACATGCACTTCCTTCCCCCAGACGTGGGCAAAAATAAAAGAAAACAAGGCATGAATAACACATTAAATGCAACATGGGCTACTAAAGGCAGCAGATCTCGATTTAGTTGGAGGATAGCTAGAAAGGCGAGACAAAAAACAAAAAGGCGGCCACCTCCCAACTATAATTAATACCAAACAAAGGTCAACACGCCTTCTCCTGACAGAAATTAAAGGAAATGCAGGTTCCATCCTCCAATGCACTTCCACAACTGACATAATTAATTAAAACTGAAGTGTACAACTCGCAAGGAAGAAAAGATGGTCAGGGTGGGGGGCGGTTGCGTAGTGCCTCCATATAAAACAAATTCTAAGAAAAAAAAAGAATAATATGCATTTCCATGATATGGTGGGATGCTAACAAAAGTGGCTAACGTGGGTGAGAAGATAAAAAATTCTCATTAAATTAGATATATATTAAAAATATGAAGTGGAGACTTGGTCAGCTCTGGTGATAGAAATATCATTTCACCTTCAAAAATGACAAACAAAACAAGTATGCAAGCAAAACATGGTTGACCAAGGAGGAACTAGAGATAGCAGTTTCGAAAACATGAACACAAGACAAGGGCCAACCACAATGTCACAACAGAAGACCCTCTTCTTGCGTGGACCAAGGCGACCAATCCAAACAAATTAAATCACTTATCACTAATCAACAGTAAAATTGATAACAAATCGATGATGAATTGATGAACTTATCGTCCATCGATAAGTAAAATAATAATATTTTTAATCATCATCATCATCATCATTATTATTATTTAATTATTATTATTATCACCACTTAAAAAAATTATTAATCATATTAACAAAGAATGACATACTAGCTTGGTGATAAGGTAAAACAATAATACTATAAAATAGAGGCCAATCAACAATTAAATTAAAATAACATTATTATCATTATTATAAATATATATATATATATATAGATAGATATATATATATAATCACTATTCACATTAATAAAGACCAATGGTCTAGCGTAACCATGTGACAACAAGGTCCTCCTTTAAATAGGTTAATGCACAGGACATTACACAGTCCACATATAGAGGTGTCGATAACGACTCGAGAGAGTAAGGAGAGGGAAGGTGCTCAACCATCACTGAGACATGGTCTAAGATAATGTAATTACACACAGTTGTTCAACACTCGGCAAATAGGGTCACTGTGACAAGAACCGGGGTAACCGCCAAATGAGGCATCATAAAGAGTATGATAATATGATTGGAATTAGACAAAAATATCTTATACATAAGAAATGGGAATGTAAATAGGATGGATAGGCATAATGATGTTAGATGAATTAGGGATGGTACAAGGTTATGGTGGTGAAATAGGATCTAATTGTCTACATGATCAGATATGGTGGAGTATCTACAAAGTAGGAAGTCAGGGATGGGGCTATAAGATGTCCTAGAAGCAGCTGAGGGTTTGGTCATGGTAGATATTTGCTGAGAATCATTTGGGGTAAATTTTTGTTCCATTTTTTTTATCAAACAAGTCAAACAACCAGTTATTTTTTATTTATTTAGAAAGTATGAAAAATAAAATGGGATGGATAACAAGGTACTAAGGAGATGGAAATTTTTCTCTAGTTTTAGGTTTTTATTACTAGGGAAGTCTCAGGAGGCTTCCTGTTGGGTGATGAAATCCAAATCAATCAATCGGGCAGGAAGATGTCTCGATGTGGTGATTAACGCATGAATTTTAGGCTATGTGTGATAGGATGTGAGATGCAACCGATTAACCCATATTTAAAATATGTGATTAAAAAGGATGTAGAAAAGAAAGTTTCTTTTTAAGACAAATGCAAATGTGTTCTTTCGATGAGGACACACAAAGGAAAGGTAAATACGATGCAAAAATGATAAAATAGGGGAAATGAGGAATACATGTGGAACACTTTTACTTTTTATCTAAACTTTAAGTGAAGAGTGATCTAAGTTTATAAACCCAACATGAGTAAGAAAAAAGTGAATCCTATTATAATTGAGAAGGGACTAATAGGGGGGTGAATCCATCTTGTAATAAATCTTTTCCTTTTTTATTTTAAACACTGAACTTACAAATTCATGAAACACCTATGCTAGTACTCGATAAAAAATTGATACAGTTTTATCATGGCATGTATTCATGTTAAGAACATAGAACAAATTAAAATATCTTCTTCATTTATATTCAGAAGGAGTACAAAACATTGATCCTTATGAAAGATTTATAAGATGCAAACACAAAATCAAAGAAAAATAGATACAAAACAGTAAAAGTGTTCTAAGAATACTTCATCTTCTACAATCCTTCTCAATTAGCTACAAGCCTAGAAAAAAAATCCAATGGTTTTGGGCTATTATCAAGGGGTTTTGCATTGTATAAAAAATTTCTTCAAAAAAAGATAATGGAGGTTATCAAGGAATCCTCCAGTATGCTCATAATGTCCTTTATAAAAAATTCTAAAAATCATAATTTTCATCTTCCCCAAGGGAATACAAGGTGCATAATTTTTTGTATTCCCTCTTATTTGAATTCTCCTTCTCAATCTTTTAAGCATACCCTCATTCCAACGAGGTTGTACTATGCAACTCTTCAGCTCTGCCTTTTTGATATTGTAATAATTTGTTTATATTCACAGATCTTTTATCATCCCCTTAAAAACTTTGAGCTCTATAAAATATTTCAATGAATACATAAGATAAAGTGACCTATGTATCTTTAGGTTTCCTAGAGACTCCAAGATTCAAGCACTTTCAAAACATGACAAAATAATATTCTTAGTCTTCCACTTCGAGCCAATAATAGATTGAACATTATTTGAGCTAATATATCAACACTTAAACTTCATAAGTTGGTATATACTTAGATCAGATGAGAAGAACAAAAATAAATACTACATTCACTGTCAAACTTCATGAACTCATCCTTTATACTAAGCTTATTGCTTGGTGAGATAAATTTACACTCTTACACAGGATTACTAAAGAGATTTTTTCCCTCATTGTTATTACAGATATTTGGAGTGGCTTTGAAAATTTTCAAAAACTTCAAAAAACCACCTTCAACTTCCTTTTTCTTGTAGAATTCATGTTTCATTCCACTCACTTGAATTAAGAGTATAATTAACCTTATTCATGTCCTCAGAAGGCTCTTCAAAGCCTTGACATTTTCTTGATACCATTTCTAACCAGGACGTCTAACATAAGTTGCACAACTTTTCTTGAAATATGGAGAAAATACCTTTTCATGGTCATGAACGACTGTTGGAGTGAGAAATCACAAGATTTATCACTTTCAAGGCTTGTTTAACCTTTTTAAAATATCTGCACTATTTCCATATCCCTCCAACAACATGAATCACAAATAAATTTGAATTCATTTACTCAAGAATGCAAGAAATTTTAAGATATTATCTTTTTACAGTCAAACAAGGATTCCTAAAACTTATGAAACAAATTTATTCCTCTACACTCTATTAATTGACACAGTTCATTTTGAAAAGGTTTAGGATTCATCCGAAAGAGAATTTGTTCAATTTTCAAAATATTTCATTGATTAACTATGAGTTTTGAGAAAAAGAATATTTCAAACCCTAGCATAAAATTTGATTTTTGTGCCCAATTCTTGATGAAATTTGGTGATTAAAAATTCTAAGGATGATTTGAGTGAAGCTACCCATTTTTAAACAACTTGACACATATAATCTACTCCAATTTCTCCCAGCACATTAATGAAATAGTTCACAGACTAGCAACATGTAATAACTTACTATTGTATTGAGAAAATCATTTAATTTCTTCACCTTTTGTGACCTTTGAAAGAAATTGAGGGACTTCAAAAAATTCCATAGGTGTTCTTAACCACCTTAGACTAGATAGACAACTTTGAAATTCCCAAATTCATTGATTTGACATGCCTGAGCTATGAGCTTTCTTCCAAGAACCTTGTCACCAAACAACTTCTTCTCCATTTTACACAAAGTTTTCACATGGATGATATACATGGTTTTTCTAACACCTAAAAATGATATCAATGATGATCAAAAGTAAGAATTTTAAGTATCAGAATAGTGACTTCATGAAAGAATGAGACAGGGTTGTTTGACTCATCCTCTTGAAAAGCATACAGAACCTAAGTTCACAGTATGATCTTTACTTAGAAAACATTCTAACTAATCAAAAATATTAACATTGACCTAAAAAGAGGGTTTGAGAACTCGAATATTTATGAATGAACAAAAACACTCAACTGTACCTTGAAGTTCAAAACACATGCGAGAAAGAAGGAAAAAACACCTCTGAAAAATGCTCATATCTTTTACACTAGAACTCCTTTTGAGAAAATTATTTTTTCAAATGATTTATATGCCAATTTACTCCAAAAATTCCTTCTATTATTTATTATAAGGAGTCTCTTTAATTTTTATTGAAGGCTAAGAATCCAGGAAACTCAAAATGAGCTTTTCAATAGAGCTGTTTTGATAAAAACTCATATAACTTGCTCAAATGACCTCACAATGGCTTGAAATTTTCCATGAAACACAAAGGCACATTAATCCATCATCTCCCATGATATTTTTTAAAATTATAGGTAAAAAATTTTCCAGTCTGTCTTATTTACATTTAAGCACACTGCCTTTTGTCAACACCAACTTTATTCAACATAAAAAATTTACACCTAGGGCTGAGATGAGCCTAAAATTTTCTCACACATGTTGTAGATACTCTATCAAAGACTCGCCCATGATATTTCTGACATTTAACAACCAATTACACTCCATTAAGCACTTGAAAACACCCTAAAATGACACTACCACAAAACTACCAAGGACCTACCTTCTTGAAACCACATGAACTCATCTTGAACCTATGATAAATAACTGAGAATCCTTTTCTATCATCATAAAGATTCCTAGGTCACCTAGCCAACATACCTAGATCACCTTGCCAACGTGACATCAATGGAATTAACAGTAATGCAAACACAACTAACACACTATTCCAAAAAACTCCCCCTTTGTCATTGATGGAAACTACCTAGAAACATTGATCACACACACACACAAAAATTTCCCTCATTTGCATGTTTCTTTTCACACTTCTCCCCATTTTACATCTATGACGAAGAAATGCATTGACTTGACATGAAACAATTAAAACTAAGGACAATTCATAATGGAAGAAAAGCTCATACAATGAATTACTTCCCGAACAATATCCTCTCGACCTGAAGATAATCTCAACAAGGCTCCCCCTCAATCGATACACCTCCATTTTTGACTTAGAATGCAAAAAAATTGACTCTTACCTTTCTCAATTGATTGGAAATATTACAGGCCTTCAATCTCTATTATAAAGAACCCCTGTAGAGTTGTCAACCTTCAAGCAAACCAATTTAGCACCTTTTGAATGACCTTTCTATAAATCAAGTCAGTCCATATTGTTTCATCATAACACATGTTCAAAGATAGATCCAATGCTCTTGTCTATATATTTCAACATTTCAGACATCATGATTTTTTTATGTTCAAATTTAACAGGCCTCAATCTAACTGAGAAGGCTATATCTTATACTTGGGCATATCTAGACTCTCAGAATAGGAAAAAAACCAAGGAATCATAACTTACTTGTAGGAATAGTGATTATTAAGTTTCTTCAATGTCTCTTTGGTCCTTGTAGTACCACATGCTACTGACTGAGGTCAAAAACCTTCTCTAGCCTGAAATTCATTTGTATCCATCCTTCTTTCCTAACTTTGTAGCTTACACATCACCTCAAAAAATCTGTCATTTAGGACATATTCTAATTGAATATACCTTATTACAAGATTCATATCTTGTGTTATTCTATGTCATACTTCCCTTGGACTCATATGGCTTGGATACTACCATAATACCATCTATAATCTTACAAACTCATTCACTAACTTTTATATATACATGTGACTCAACCTTATAGATTCCATACTTCCTGAAGTTTTCTTTGACATACCTTTGTGTTTTAATAACAATCACTCCATCACAAAGAACAACCATTCCTCTTTGTATATTGACATGTTGTTTCACTTAGAACTTGATAATATAAGAGGAACAAGGTTATACATTATCTCAATCACAAAATTTTATTCTTAGATTCAATAACTTTATCAATCCTTTATATATTCAAAATCATATAATTCTTCCTTACAACAGCCTTAGAACTTACTCAGGAGTAACACATAATAAAGGTATACCTATTTCATTCGAATCTAATTCCATACCTCATACTTATTTAACCTGAGAGAACACTCTTCTTCACAATATTTAAACAAGCTTCCTTACACACAAACCATTCAAGAAGTGGATAACCTTCTCTTGTTATGACCTTGTGCTTCAGATTATTTTCTATTATTGTCAAGGTTTTATCCTTCAAACTTTTGTTCCTTTTCCTCATAAAAATATTAAACTTCCAAACACTTTAAGAAACATTTTGTTCCTTTCCTAGTACTATAGCAACATAAAAGACTTGTAAAAGCTTGACATCAAGACTTAAAACTATTGAAGATGCTCAAGACTGAATTCTAAATGTAATTATTCAGAACTCCTAAAATTATTTGAATCATGTAAAAATTTTACACAATCAAGCACTCTTCTCTTGCCATCTTGAACTCAATCTGTGTCTTCTAAAATTCCATTGAAGTCACTTAAAACAGTACTTTGTCTTTCAAGTCTATAGACTTAAATACATACTATACAAGTTATAATATTGAACTTCATACGATAAAATTTTCCTCAAAACTTCAATTTTGGAAGTAACATGATCTTATCTCGGAAGAAGGACATAGAGATCACTGAGATACAGTACACATACAAGCTTATTATGACCTACAAGGCTTGAAACATACATATACTTACAAGAATGGATACATATCACCCTTATAATGAATTCATGAGGAAATAAAATTTAATTTGAATCATGTTAATAGGAAAAATACAACTGGGAAGAGGTACTTAGAGATAGTGAAGCTTCTCAGAGTAACACCACACTTGTAGCAGTTACCATGAAAAACAACATGTGTAAATGGATTAGGTTTCCTAATAGGTGATATTTCATGAGATGAATACTTTAGAATATTTCCATTTCTTGACTATTTTTATTTGAAACTTGTCTTGATTCACCTTCATTATTCTCTAAACTATATGAATATTTTGTGAAACCTAGTCCTGTTCTATCACCATATACCTTTTGTTTTCCTAACATCCTATGCAACCTTTTTGAGCTTTCTTGAAAATATTATACCTTACTTTTTATGATGCTTATCTCCTTCTTTAGTTATTAATTATCTTTCTTCAATTATTCTTTCTCTACTAGAGATTCCTTGAATTGAATCTTCACACACTTGATAGTTTACTCATGAGATACACAAAATTTTTACAATAGTTCTTTACAGGAGTCTACTACAGTCCTTACCTAATAAATATATACCATACTTGTCACCAAATATCTCCTTTAGATTGTTAATACCACTTACAAGGTCCTTCTATGATACCAAATATTAGAATTGAAAAGGGACTGAGAGGGGTGCGAATCAATCCTATGATACATATTTTACTTTTCTACTTCAAACACAGAACTTAAAACTTCATGAAATACATATGCTAGTGCTTGATCACAATTTGATATAGTTTATCATGGCATGAATTCATGTCAAGAACATAGAAATAATTCAAATCTCTTCTTCATTGATATTCATAAGGAGTACAAAACCTCGATCCTTATCATAGGTTTTCAAGATGCACACACAAACTCAAACTCAACGAGATACAAAACATTAAAAATATTATCATTAATCAATTTTTCATTATGAATACTTCATCTTCTACAATCCTCATCAACCACCTACAAGCCTAAAATCAACTTCAAGGGGTTTTTTGTTATGCCCAAGGGGTTTTTATTTGAAAAAATATTTTGTTCAACAAAAGATAATGGGGGTTATCAACAATTCCTCAATCATGCTCACAATGTCCTTTATAAAACATCCTAATAATCAAAATTTTCATCTTCCCCAAGGGAATTAAGAGTGCACACTTTATTTTATTCCCACCTATTTTACTTATCCTTATTAATATTTTAACCATACCCTCATTCTAATGAGGTTGTACTATGTAATTCTTTAGTGCCCCTTTTCAATATTATAACAATTTGTTTATATTCACATACCTTTCATCCCCCCTTCAAAAATTTGAGCTCTATCAAATATTTCAATGAATGCATAAGATAAACATACCTCTATCACTTTAGGTTTCCTGGAGACTTCAAGAGTCAAGCACTTTCAAAATAGGACAAAATAAGACTCTAGTTCTTCCACTTCGAGCCAACAATATATTGAATGATATTTGAGCTCACAAATCAATTCTTCAACTTAATAAGTTGGTATATACTTAAAGAAGATGAGAAGAAAATAGATTAGGACTACATTTAGTTTTAAACTTCATGAAATCATCATTTCCACTGAACTTATTTCTTGGTGATATCAATTTACACTCTTACACAGGATTACTATAGAGATTTTTTCCCTCAGTGTTATTAAAGAGATTTGCAGTGGCTTTGTAAAGTTCCACTAACTTCAAAACACTTCCTTCAACTTATTTTTGCATGTAGAATTCTTATTTCAGTTCACCTACTTGGATAAAGAGTATAATTAACCTTGTTCATGTCCTTATAAGGTTCTTCAAATCCTTGACATTTTCTTGACACCATTTCCAACCAGGAAGTGCAACATAAGTTGCTCAAATTTTCTTGAAATATGAAGAAAAGACCCTGTCATAGTCATGAACGACTATTGGATTGAGTAGTCACAAGATTTTTCACTTTTAAGGATTTTTTAACATTCTTAAAAGATCTAAACTATTTCCATAGACTTCAAAGAACATGAATCACAAATAAATTTGACTTTATTTTCTCAAGAATGCAATAAATTCAAAGATATTGTCTTTTTACAATCAAACAAGGTTTCTTAGAATGTTTGCAATGAATTTCTTCCTGTACACTTGATTAATTGACACAATTCCTTTTGAAAAGGTTTAGGATTTTTACCACAAAGAATCTTTTTCAATTTTTTAGAATATTTTATTGAGTAAATTATGATTTTCGAGAAAAATAATATTTCAAACCCTAGTTTAGGGTTGAACACACCTGAGACTACATAAAATTGCTTTTTGTGCCCAATTTTTGATGAATTTTGGTGATTCAAAATTCTAAGGATGAGTTGAGTGAATCTCCACCTTTTTCAAGAAACTTGACACAAATAATCTACTCCATTTTCTCCCAACATGTCAAGGAAATAACTCATATACTAGGAACATGCAAATATTTACCATTGTATTGAGCGAATCAGTTAATTTATTCACATTTTGTGAACTTTGAAAGAATTTGAGGGACTTTAACAACTTTCATAGGTTTTCTTAACCACCTTATACTAGATAGAAAACATTGATATGCTCAAATTCATTGGTTTGACATGCATGAGCTATGGGATTTCCTCCAAGACCTTGTCACCAAGCAACTTTTTCACCATTTTACACAAAAATTTCACATGCATGATATGCATGGTTGTTCTAACTCTTAAAATTTAGATCAATGATGATAAAAAGAAAGCAATTGAAGTATTAGGATCTTAACTTTATGAAATAATGAGTTAGGGTTGCTTGACTCACCCTCCCTGATAACATATAAAATCTAAGTTCACACCATGATATTTACTTAAAAAACATTCCAAATGATCATGCATCTTAACACTGGATTCAAAAGAGGGTCTGAGCACTCAAATATTGATGAATGACAAAAAAACACTCAACTATACCTTGAAGTTAAAAACACTTGCTAGAAAGAAGGAAAAACCACCTCTGAAAAATGCTCATATCTTTTCAACTACACCTCCTTTTGAGAAAATTATTTTTGCACATAATTTATATTCAAATTTTATCCAAAAATTACTTCTATTATTTATTCAAAGAAGTATCTATATTTTTTATTGAAGTCTAAGAATCTAGGCAACTCAAAATGAGCTTTTCAATAGACCTGTTTTGCAAAAACTCACATAACTTGATCAAATGACCTCATAATGACCTAAAATTTTACATGAAGCACAAAAACACCTTCCTCCATCATCTCTGATGATTTTTTTGAAAATTATAGGTCTAAAATTTTCCATCCCATCTCATTTGCATATGAGAACATTGTATATTGTCAACACCAACTTTGTGCAATATAGGAACTTGATAGCTGGGGCTGAGATGAGCCTAACCTTTGCTCACACATACTATAGATAATATCTCAAAACCTCTCCCTTTATTTTTTTGACCTGTACCATCCTGTTACACTTGATTAAGCACCTAAAACCACCTTGAATTGACACTACCACTCAACTACCAAGGCCATGTCTTTATTAAACCACATGAATTCATTGTGAAACTATGAGAAACACTTGAGAAGCCTTCTATTGCATCAAAAATACTCCTAGGTAACATATCCAACATACCTAGACCACCTAGCCAACATATCTAGACCACCTAGCCAACATACCTAGATTACCTATCCAACATGACATCAATGACAACACAACTAACACATTGTTCCAAAAAAGCCTTGCACTACTTTATTCATATAAGAAAAAAGAAATAGAAAATAGAAAGAAATGAAAAGGATCACCTAAAGGGTTGTCACACTAGGAATGCCAAGAATTTTGTAGTATTTTTCTCATTCATTTAAAATTAATGACACTATCTACTAAAGAAATAAAAACAAATGAAAAAATGGAGGGTTTAAGGTACCTCAAATTTTTGATGTAGATGAACAGGCACAAAATCAATTGATCCTTGCTACTACAAGATGAATAACCTATAAAAATTAAATACAAATTGATCAAATTGTACATATGGGGGTTTCGGGACAAAGACAGATCGAATAAGTGTTACCTTCCTTTCACGGATGTTAACCCCTATTTGATAAGAAGATTTAAAGTAAAGGATAGATAAACAAATAACATGAAAAAATAGAAGCACTACTAAATCTTAAAGTAACTAAGATAAATATAAATGAAATGGTACCTAACTAGGTTGATGATGACCCAGACTATACAAAGGTAGGTCGACAATGACCCGAGTGATTGAATTTGGATACAAAGTAAATATGTAGACCTGTAGAGGTCTAAGTGTAAATTGGAAGGTAAAAAGGTCTGTAAAGGCTCAGAATGACCTGTAGAAGTATGTTTGGGACAAAAAAAACTAAGAAAATGGTAGAAAGAAGTTATTTAGATGGGATGGTTGACAAATCAAATCATTGTCGATGATGAATAGGGTGGGGTGATGGCGACTATAGAAGGATAAAACAAGGCCAAAGAGAAATGGACTAAAAAATCAACCTTCAAGAAAAAGGGTAAGAAGAGAAGGCTGACAATGGAGTTGTGAGTGTTGCTAAAGATGAGCTAGTCCTACAAAATTTTAGCTTTGACAATATAATGATAATATGATGATGATTCAATAAAGAATACAAAGATGAAAATAGTCTCACAAAGGATGTTCACAAGTGATGCAATCATGTTAGAAGGAGATCCCAAAGGTTTGTAAATGTTGCAAGAATTCTTTTTGCACGAGAAAGAGTTTACAAGGAATAAGAAATATTGGATGTTTACATGCATCTATCCATTTTGGAAAGGAATAACTCATTTTTAAAGGGTTGATGGTGAATGGGCTAGGTCTCTACCGACTACAGGGAAAATTTCTCCAATGAGGCTGATTTTGTGTTTTAATCAAGATTTCTATTTTTTAAGGATGGGAAAAGTACTTTAAATCTTTTAGTTCGGAAGAGGTTGTTTAGATATGTGTCATGGGTAGTTAGAAGATAAAGATAGGTAGGAAAAAAGTTAGTAAAAAACATAGGGACTTGGATTTAAGATAAAAGTGTCGTAAAAGGAAAGTCCATTAGGGAATAATGGATAATGGTCAATTAATTAATTAATATTAATCAATGTTAATAAATATTAAATATGATGGGATAATAAATGGGAATTTAATTAACTGAAGGGGATGAATTAAATAATGGGGGTCTACTTAGGACCATGGAGAAATATGTGCATGCGGGAAGACAAGGGTAGGCATACCATTTAGGTATCTAAAGATAAAGCAACAACTTAGCCACCAAAATATGAAGACCAATTAATTATTGTTACCCCAACAAATTATAGTGATCATAATTTCAGATCCTATCTCTTGAAACCCTTCACAAGCACATCTTATCCTACCTCTCTCAAAACAAAACCTCACCTCACTCTCTACGCCAGTTTTTTTCACCATCAAATCTTGGTTCAAAGCACCATTGAAGCACATAGACTAGTTGTGACGTTTATTGCATGGGAAACGCCAATCATACTCTTGAGCCATATTATTTTACACTAGCACTAAGGCTTTAGAGGTAGATGCAACATTGGGGTTATAGGGCTGAAATGGTCTATTAGCAGGAGACCTTACTTGATTTTGATTTACACCTGGATTGGGTGGTCTATTAGGCTGATATAGTTACCTATTAGGTTGAGTTTGAGACTGATAAAAAGGTCTAAAACTTTGGGCTTGCTGCCTCTTGAGTGTAACCAGCTCATTGCCTAAATTTTGTAATTGTTTCATGACTTCTTGAAGTTCATTTGAGGCACTAGAGGATGAAGTAGAAGTTTCATTTGAACTCTGATTTCTAGGAGTGGGGATAGGAGCTAAAGTAGGTGCTTGACTAGTGCTTGGGATTTCCAAGTTTGGGTATAAGGGCATGGGAGGCCTAGGAGCCAGTTTACCAACTTGGATCAAACAATTCTTAGCCTTAATGGCAATGTTATAAGCTATAGGTATATTTACACCTCCCATGGATTGGATTAACATAGAAATATCAGAATTTAAAGCTTTGAGATAGTATAAGAAATCACCTTCTTCTGTTGACCTTACTATCACTGGGATTCTATCCCAGGTCCTTTGAAATATGAAATTGAAGTCTGTTAGCTGCTCATTAGGAGCTCTTTTGATAGTTGTCAGTTGATCCAATAGAGAAAAATTACCTCCCTTTTCTCCAAACTACTCATGGAGAGCTATGCACAATTGGTTCCAATTTTGGATAGAGCCTACCCCAAGGCTCCTGAACCATTACAAGGCTTTCCCTTTGAATGAAGATGCCAAAAATTTGACAACAATTTACATCTCAACAATCTCATGGATTGCAAAAACATTAGCAATGTCTTTGACATGATCACCAGGAGTGGTCTGATTTTTCCCAGTAAAGTATGGAATGTTCTTCAATGTTGCAACTGAAACTAGGTTTTGTGCATTGAGAGAAAGTGGGCTTCTACCAGTGAAGTTGACATAAGGGTTGTGTTGTGTAATTCTGATTGGCCTGAGAACCCTTATTGATTGGGTGAAAGGTCTACCAGGTGGAGGAGTTGATAGAGTTCTATTTGGTGGAGATGGAGACCTTTGAATTCTTCTTCCCCTCTCTCTTCTTCCTGGGGATAACCACATATACTTATAAAATCCCTCTTCTTTGGCCCTTGACCTTGTTTGGATCCTTCTCATGAATCTTTAGACTTGTACTGCTGAAACCAGTTGATTTTATCTCTTTGGAGTCACCAGATGTGTAGATCAGGGCTCTTTTTAAGCAAGAAACTTACAAAAAATGCACATCAACTTTTTTTAATGAAGATGAAGACCTGTAAGATCCCACCAGGCATGGAAAAAATTGTTAGTACAAATCAACATCACCCCTAGATTTTTTCTCATATTTCTAGTTGATAATGGGCATCCAATGCGATTGCACAACATGGAATATTTTCCCCAAGTGTGGGACTTGTAGAAATGGGAAAAAACTCTCCAAATTAAAGGCTAGTTCCTCTACTCCTCTGATCAGATATATGCATGAAATTTGTAGAGGTTTAACTCCAAACCATACTCTAATTCTACCAAGGAGACAAAGATAGAAGGGAGAAAAGAAGATAAAACTAAACTTATAAGGTGATACACCAAAGGAGTGGTGAACATCTATTTCTACAAATTAACACAAATTATAAAAATTATACAAAAATCATGCACAAATTGCTAAAATTTCAATGAAGGATCAAGATAGAACAAACATCACAAGAAAGGATTGAAAATTCATTCACATAGCTTGCATTCTCATTTCTATTTTTTAAATACAGTGCATTACAACAGCAAGGAGGTAGAAAACATGTTGCAGTCCTAAGAAAGGTATGCTATTATACAAATTCACTTTCTAGGGTGAAGGAGGGATCCTGCAGAACAAAAAAAACATCCAACCCTTTACAAATGAGCCAAACTAGCTTTTAACAATGAAAACCCAAGCTCAGAAAGGAGAAACACGGGAAAATATAAATGAATGATTCAACCACTAACCAGTTCCATAAAAATAGCATGGGTACCCTTAAAAGTTCATTCCCCAAGATTTTTGACCATGCTGGAGAAGAATGGAAGCCATACTGCATTAAAAATGGTGGTTGGATGTCAATTCTACTCTTTTCCCCATGCCAGATTTTTTTTTCATTTTTCTCTCACTAAAATCCACTAAAAAACAAAATTGGATATTCCATCATGTAGAGTAATTCAATAGCTTTCCAATGACACCAAAATTGAGAAAAAATGAGCTCAGGATCGAAAGATATGCCCCTCTGAAGATTTAGAGAAAAACTAGGGCAAAAACAGGTTGACGGGCCGAAACCTAAAATTTTTCCCCTGTTTTGAATTTGGGAAAAATTCCCCAAAAAACTCCATGTCCCACCACTCCACTGACACATGGTGTTTCCCCATTGGTCTGCGGGTTCAAATGGCCCTTTTACGCTTTTTTGAAGTTTGGAAAAAATTCCAAAATTCCTCCGTGCTCCCGTCGGTCTGAGACACATGGCACCCTCCTATTCACTCGGGCGCGTGCTCCAAACTTTTCCTTTAACACTTCCAATCACTTTGGTGAAATTTCCAAATTATCCCTGCACCCCTGACCTCCGCCAAGAATAGGACACGTGGCATCCTCTTATTAGTTCGTGGGCCCTTTACAAAAAAAAATCATTTCCTCCTTGGCAGGCTTGCGGGCCAATTTTTCCCTTTTCACCCTTTAATATTTTGGAAAAATCCAAAATTCACTCTACCCCTCTGACCCCCACCAATTCCATGGACATATGTCACATTCTTATTGGTTGTGGGCCTTCAAAGGGAAAATTTCCCTCAAAAACTCCGTCGGGCCATAACTTGCAAAATACAAGGAGTTAGAAGGAAAAATTTACCTTTCTAGAAAGGTGAGAAAATACTCTATCTAATGAAGACATTTCTAGATAATTTTGAGTGCTTGAAAAGTGAAAAAATTGACTGTGGCACAAGGAATGAAGGAATGAAAGAAAGTTAGCCAAAAATAAGCAAGGGGCCTATTTTGGATAACAAACACCTTCAAGACTTATAAATGTATGAAATATGATATAAAATAACCTCTGATCAATCTCCAAATGATAGGAATAATCAAACAAGTCAATATATTTGTGTTTCAAACCAATTTCATCAAGGAACCTATAATTTCCTAAAACCCTATCAAGTAGGTCAAATTGTGACCTCAAATTTGCTAAAAAATATGACTTCTAGACCTCAATAAATGCATGATAATCATCATATTAGATGTCTAAAAAATCATAAAGACTCATCAAATTTGGCCACACATTCCCAAGAACCTCCTTTCATTAGGACTACTAGAAACTTCATGTTAACCCTAAAAACCAAACTTCACTTTTGGACCAGTGAAGACAACTAAATGACCTCAACAAGCTCTAAAAACACTTAACAATATATTATAGTTCCTCATATTTTAAAACCATCAGTTTATACATTGGATCTAATAGAAAACCTAAGAGCAAAATAAAATTTCCTATAAACTAGAAAACCTGAGAAGGCTCCACCTATAGTCAAGACTACAAAACACCACCATTTAGAATGTGGGAAATTTCTGTTGAAGAAAAAAAGTAGCACCCTCGGATTTTCTATTATTGTTCCCCACCTTTTTGAAAACATTAGGATATCTCTCAAAATGTGGGACTTACGGGCTTGAGATAAACCTCCAGAGAAATTTTTCTCTTGCTCCTAGACTACCAACCACACGATATTCTTAGTGTAGGAAAAACTATCTAATCTTATCCTAACATTACAAGAGGTCAAGGAGAGATAATGCATAAAAATAAAGCCTATACTAAGAAAAGTGATACACAAAGAAAATGGAGGATGTTGATCAAGAATCTGAATTGCCTGAAATGGAGAAAGGTGAGCAATGTGAAAATGGTGGACAAAATGCACCACATTATAAAGGTATTTTCACATAGAACACCGCTTCAAAACCAATCAAGCTCAACTTCCAAAACCTGTAATGTACATTAGAAATATGCACAATATACCTATAGTGAATAAAATCAAGTAGAGACGATAAAAAACATACAAAGCGATGGAAAAAATGCATCACATGACATATTATATTGCTCCAAAAATATGCACAATACAACAACAGTCAGGCTAGAGGAAAGAAAAATTCCATTACAAAGCTTTGAGATAAGGCTTGAGTTCCACAATTCAAAAACCTAACAAAGAAGAAAGAGGGGCAGGAAGGAAAAATATGACTCACTCACCCTAATGAATGAGCCCTAGACTTACATTTTATAGAATGAGAAAGAGAGAAGAGTGAAATCCATGAAATTGCTTCTTCCAACCAACTTTCAAGATATGCAATAAATGATGTGAAATGATGAAAATAGATTTGTCAAAATCTTCCTTACATGCTGTCCACATAACATGTAGTTACAGAAAATAATGGCCATATTCATTGAATTTCACTCCCAACCACTTTCTAACTACACTTGTAAATTCAGATTCTTTTCTTCAAAATACACCCTAAAATATTCATCAATATCATAAATTTCTTGATTGCTTATGTGCATCAGGATCATAGAGCCATGATTCCAATGACACCAATTTTGTGCAATTTTCATTAAGAAATGATCCAGGTTATGTCTCTCTCAGTGAATGCAGCTAGGTGATTTGGTTTTCACTAGACATTGCTTGCATCTTCACGAGATTGAGAATTAAATCCCTTGGTGGAGAAAAAACAATTTCATAATATTTTTATCCTCTTTCTCCAATGTTTTTCACACTCTTTTGAAATGATTTGGGAATTTAAATGTAGTGGGGCTTATCCTACACATTCTTCATTTCCCATGCTTGAATTGGAAAGGATTTAGTGTATTGATCATTGTATGGCCAACTTCAAAATCCAACTCAGTCAAGCTATGGTTCTTCCCCCATTAATTTGTTATCCAATGACAGGCTCCCTCCTGTGTCACTTTGCTCGAGCTATATTGGTGATTCGAATGCCTTTGGTAATGCATTCAACCCATCTATATGTATGTCGAGATGGCTTTTCATTGTTTACTTCCTCACGAACCTCCACGACTCATGTTAATCTCACCACCCCTCCTCACTCAATCGTTTACTAGCTCTATTGCGCTACGTGAAGCTTCCTGATTTCCACGTACTGAGCTCCTACTAATACACTGGCCTAGGAGAGTCCCCTTGCATAACTCCTCGGGCTACTCCATTCAACATCCTTTGACCTCTTGCATCGAGATCCAACTCATTTTGTGCTGAGCTCACTTACATGCATCATCGAGTCATATGCACTGAAGAATTATTTGGTGATGATCCAACCCATGCCATGTGGAGGCTCCACACATGGTAATGGGGTCTTCACCCTTCTTGCACCTTTTTGAAGCCTTGACACCATGATGTGACTATGGGGTGAGATGCTCCACATCCAGGTTCTTTTTTTTCTCTATGGCTTCTAAGAATTCCTTTACCATTTGGATTAATGGGCCGATGCTTAAACCTGGAGACCTTACTTGGTACCTCAAGTCACTTAGTGGTCCTCCAGGGCCATTTGTTTCGCATGCTGCATCGCCTATATTTGTCTTCAAGCTTGATCAAGTTCTCGGTGATTTGGTAAGTGCTTTGTAGACTTGTTTCATGTTGGTTTTGGATTCCACAATGGTTATCTAGGTGGTTTGAATTCAGGGTCGCTAGATGACTTGATATCATTCCATCTGGATCACCACTTAAGGCTCATGCAGAGCCTGAGCTCAGTCCCCAAGCTTTTCTCACTTATGAACCAATTGAGCATTGAAGTCATATTGTATCTTAATCATAGAATCTATGCAGCATTGGTCGAGCGTTTCAAGGATATGGACATAACTACCATTGAGCTCAATATCCAATGAATGAGCCTGGTTTACAGAGGATATGGCTTAAAACTTGTGAGCAATGACTTGGGTCCAGCCTATTGATATGTAGAATACACTTGCCATTAAATTGCTAAGCCTTACTTGCTCCTAACATACATTATTGGATTGTGCTTGTGGTGAAATCAATTGACTTGCCTTCGTTGCTCATTGACAACCTGTATACCAAACATCAAATCCCGAGTCTCACTCGATATGAATAACCCGTATGCATAACTATATTTCTCTACATAGGCACAACTTGGTAATGATCTAAAGAGTGTCTTTGCTCGACTCGCTTCAAATCAGACCACAACTGGGCCATTATCAAGGTTGAGACCTCAATTAGTCCATGAAACTTGACAGGTAGCTATAAGAACAACTTAGTTCCTTTGAAAGCTGAGTTTAACTCGCCCCTGCGGGACTCATTTCTAACTTGTTGTGTACCACTTATCAGATGAGCCTATATTACATTAAAATAGCTTGGTCTGACCTCTGTATAAGCTCCGTGGGTAGCCTCATACAAACTCGGTGGGTCATCTCAGGAGGTCATAATAGCTTGATCTCATGACCTCCTTGAACAGTTTAATGTAGGTTTCCTGAGAGCTATCCCCTTGAAACTATACCACATGCTGAGTGGGACACTATGATAGAATGCCATAGATACATATAACTATGAGACAATGATAGGATTCAACTTGTCCATTTGTCCTGCACAGTGGGTTCATATCATTGATAGTAATGACAATAAGCTTACTCAGTTTTCTGATTTCACCAAGGTGAGTGAAATGGGATAACAGTTTGGTGACTCACAAGGGCCATTAGTCTTACTAACTGAAGTATGAACAACTATCCGATAGCAATCCATTGGGCATGGAGTCCTGCATAATCCTCATGAGCTAATCTGAACTCTGAAAAATTTGGTCTTGGATCACTTGAAATGTCACTGTTTACTTATGGAACTACCCTCTATTGTTCATACTTTCCAACTCACATAAGAAAATATTTTGAAATTCATTTTGTGAGAGTAGAAAATTATCTTCAAACTTAAATTTCAGTCATTCCTACAACTGCGATCTTCAAGGACGAATGATGGAGCTGACTATAAATTGGGTCATTAGATGATCTTATAAGGGTGCTTACATGGGCATAGGGGCTTGTAGCAGTAGCTCTTGTAAGTGTATCATCAAGATTTTCTCCTTAGCTGATTTTAGTTGCTCTACATGTGTTTGATTTGAAGTTTGAAACTATTACATGCAACTATGGATCTCCCTGCTACAGAAATGGAGGCATGATGCAATGAAATTCCTGGAGTAACACAAACATGACTATATACAAAATATAAAATCATACATTCCTTAAGTAATACATGCAGAGTGTGCACAAGCACTTCTTCTGCTAAAATCAAATCTACTCCTACCCTACTCTAACCAAAACAAGGGAAAGATAAATAAAGCCTACAAAAGGAAGGGAGAAATATCTTCCCTTCTTTACAAAGTGTGGCCATGTAACTAATTTAGCAATGGATATGGCCTTTAATAAGAGTGAACAATTACCTTCCACTCTTCTACCCAAGGTATCAACAAACAAAATAAATACCTCCTCAAGATGTTTATCATTTGGTTGGAGGTGTTGTAGCTGACCCTTGTGCTTTAAATTTCATACTCATGATCTAAAGTAAGCATGATCATGGTGTTGGATTCTCCCTTGGATCCAATAAAGTCAAATACTTGATAAGATATGGTATGGTCCACTGCATTTTCCCATGTTGTTCTGAATTTCAACCTCCAAGATGAGGCTTTCTTGTAGGATTTTCTTAATGGAGTTGTTTACATGCTGATTTTTAATTTCTTGTGCATCTTCAAATAACTTGGTCCTCTATCTTTGATGACTAGTATGAAAGTGGTGGTCATCCTTGTCCTCTTTTTCCTTCTTCTCCATGGTATATTCATCAGCAAGACTAGACTCCTCGATCGAAAGAAAAATCCTTCAATGATTGCATATTCATCAAGAGCTTACTGAATTTGATTCAGGAGGAATGTTATGAAGTAGTAGGTTATTCTTGAAAGTTCTCTTCCATAGCAGCAGGCTCTTGTTGTTTGAGAATTAATGATGTAGTAATAAAGGTTGTGATTTCTATGGGCACTTCTCCATTAAACCACTCCTCCAAGTCAGATAAGCAATCAAGCTCATCATGATTCCTGTTGTGCCAAGGTCTCTCCCTCTTGCATAATGATCTCTGTATTTGGTCAAATGTCTCATCATGTATAGCTTCATCTTCAAACATGAAGTTGGTGACCTCAAAATTCTCCAAAAAATTAGATTCCTGGAGAGATTGAATGGGAGATAGATCTCCAATCCTTTGTGAAACCAAATCATGATTCAATTCCTCTAAATTTATTTTACTCACTTCCATGTACTCCTCTTCAACTAAACTTGGAGCTGGTTATTCTTATTTTGTGAGATGAGCTTCCACATTTCGTTTTTGAATTCCAAACTTTTAATAAGGCCTAGTGATCAATGGTATCTTCTTAATATTGAACCTTACAACCCACTCTTTTAAAAAATTTGCAAGTTCTTATTTACTAGGCTATTTAATTTGTTTCCCTCCTTGCCTATTTTTTTGATCCCGTTCTTCCCAAAATATATTTGGGATTGAAATAGGATGGTTGTGTTGAGATTCAAGTGATTAATTTTTTTGTAGTGGTGGGAGGGATGTGACTTCCTATTTGTATGGAGGGAGTGGTTGTTTAGGAAGGAAAGGGGCAGAAGAGTTAAGATAAATTTGAAGGTTAGAGGATGGAGAATGGGAATCCACACTTGGGGCAACATATAATGGGCTTGAATCATGACAATGTTGAGATGATAGATCCAAGGGAGGGGAAAAATGAAAGAAAGGAGATGATGACTGAATTACCCATTGACAAGGTTATCTTGCACTTTTCTCATATGTTTGAATGCCCTCAATCCACTGTGTAAGTCAAGGCAACATTTCATCCATGAAATTAATTTTTCTTGCAAGTTATAGTGTCTTGGGAAAGGGCCTTCCCATAGACAAGGTGCCCTGTAACCAATTTTGGATTCCTTCATTTGTGCTATAGCCTGAGTTTGAATCATTCTAGCTTCTAGTTTTTGCATTTTCTCAAGTAGATCAGCATTCTTCTTTTGAATTTTGTCACCATATGCATACTCGTATCCTTGATAGGTTCTATAGCCAAACCAGTTTTGGCATTGCTCATATGAGTAAGCATAGTGGTTCTGAATATGGTCATAGTATTGTTCTAGAGGAGTTATGAAGCTCATTAAAGGTTGATTCTACTGCAGAAATTTTTAATTCCAATGCAGGAATGAATTCATGGTTGTAAAAATTCATAGAATGAAATAAAATTAAAGATATGGAAATAAATATGAATGGAAATGGATGGAATAAAGGTTTACAAAATTAGAGAATAGGTTGTGGACCAGAAAAAGTTACCAGATGTGCTTTGCATGTGCGTCCAAAGGCTGAATCTCACTAAGAACACACCAACTTAATGAAATGAAGTGGTAAGGTGCTTCAAACCTATCCCACCTAGCATGCTAGATACTATTGAAGCCAATAAGTAGCACCCTATGATTTTTAGTTATGGATCCCTACCTTTTGGGCAACATTTGGTTATCTCTCAAAATGTGGGACTTGCGGGCTTGAGATAACCCTCCAGAGAAAGCTGTCTCTTTCTCCTAAAATACCTACCACAAGCTACTCTAAGTACAGAAAAATATATCTAATCTTATCCTAACATTCCAAGAGGTTGAGGAGAGATAATGTATAAAAATAAAGCCTACACTAAGAATGATGATACACCAGGAAAATGAGGTTGTTAATCAAGAATCCAACTACCTGAAGAGGAGAAAGGTGAGAAATGGAAAGGGTGGAAAAAATGCACCATAGTCCAAAGATAGGTTCACACATAACACCACTTCAAACCCATTAAGCACATCTTCCAAAACCTATAGTGAACATTAGAAATATGCTCAATATACCTGCAGTGAATAAATGCAAGTAGAAACAATAAAAACATGCAAAGGATAGACAAAATGCATCACATGACATATTATATTGCTCCAAAAATATGCATAGTAAAATAATAGTAGGCAAGAGGCATGAAAAATACCATTCCTAATCTTTGAGAGAAGGCTTGAGTTTCACATTCAAAACCCTAACAGACAAGAAAGAGGGGCAGAAAGGAAAAATATGACTAACTCCCTTATGCATTAGTCTCAGATTACATTTTATAGAATGAGAAAGAGAGAAAAGTAAAATCCCAGAATTACTTCTTTAACAACTTGAAAGTTACAATAAATGAGGTGAAATGATAGAAATGGATTTGTAAAATCCCCCTCACACTGCGCCATGGCCTGTAATTGGAAAAAATGATGGTCATACTCATTAAATGCATTCCTAATCTGTTTCCAACTTCCCTTTTGAAATAGGTTCATTTTTCTAAAACTTCTCCACGAAATCTTCATCAATCCTGGGATTTCTTGGCTATTATGCATCAAGCTTGGAGACATGATTCCAATGACACCAATTTTGTGCAATTTCATTAAGAAATGCTAAGTTATGAGCCTCTAAATGTAGGTAGGTGATTTGGATTTGCCAGACATTCCTTCATCTCCACAGGACTGAGAATTAAATCCCTTGGCTAGAAAATTTGATTTCATAAATTTTTATCCTTCCCAATGTTTTGCATATCTTTTAAAATATCTGGGTATTTAGAGTGGTGGGGTCTATCCTACACTCTTCATTGTTTGCATTGGGGGGGTGCTTTTAATCTTTTAAAACACGTTAAAGCTATCTCTACCAGTATTACCAAAATATTGTGTAACATTATTAAATAAATTGTAATATTATTAATAATGAGTTTATAGAACTCATATTACTAATATAGTTGTAATAGTTTACTTATTTGAGTGAGTTGTGAGAACAATTCATGTAGCTATTTTGTAGTGTGAGTGATCCTAGGTATGTTTTAGAGATATTAGGAGATAAGACTTAGAGATTCATGGAGAGAGATATGAGGGATTGAAGATGAGTGTTGACTCCACCATTGTAGGAGATCAAACATTATAAAATGTAACCTCTATCATTATAATTGACATCCCAGATGAATTCAATTTCTAAATAATTATATTCGCTATTTATATAATTATGAAGTGTTTAACAGTGGTATCAGAGCATTGTTTATCCTGAGCATATATGTGATGGATGTCTAACAAGTATTGAGGGGTAGTGGATCATGTTATTGATCTTATATATGCAACGCACTATTCATCAAGACGTGTTGTTTTCTATGGATAATTGGCCTATCTCAGTGATGTACTATTTATTTTGACTATGTAGTATTTTGGTTTCCCTATGAATGGTAGTTTTTGAGAATTGATTAAATAATAGAGAATTTGTCGACTGCTTCAAAGAAATTTGATCTTGAGGATAGATCTATACCCTCGACCCCACCCTATATCGTGACAGGGAGTGCACCCAGGGCACTGCCCCAAGATCCCTGCAAGGGGCGCTACCCCTTGACCCCAATAGGGGCTACCACCCCCAGATCCCCTCTTTGGAGTTTTAGAACCAAAGAGAAGATTTGTGGGGAAGATGCATCGACAAAAGGTGGTGCAAATTTGAGTTCCATGGTCTAATATGCTAAATAAGTAGAAACACTCAAGGAATATGGAGGCAACATAGGCTAGAGATTAATCAATGACCTCTCATCAGTCACCAATGACGGGTCCACATGAAGCTGTGGTGGAAGTGTGTAGGTATGTGTGTTTTCTTTTATTTTAGATTTGAAGTATGATTTCAGAGTTTCTATTTGAATAAGTGAAATATTCACATTGAGGGGGGGAACTAGAATATGGTCTCAATGTTCAATTTTCCCTCTATTTAGTTTGTATTGAGTAAGCATTGGTTCCTACATATTCCCTGAAGGAAAGACATAGTGGAAAGATGAAAGCACAAAGGAAAAACAACAACATGATATTTGGGTTGTTAGTTGTCCTGTAAAAGCATCCTTTGTTTTAGGTTGTTGGTTGTCCTGTAAAATCATCCTTTGTTTTAGGTTGTTGGTTGTCTTGTAAAACCATTCTTTGTTTTAGGTTGTTGGTTGACCTATAAAACCATCCAGATCATGAACATGCATGAGCGGTAAGATGCAGAAGGAAGTGTGATTATTTTTTCTACCTTGTCAACATTAAGGGAGTGTATATTGGGAATTAATAACTTTAACAATAGGGGAGTGAATGTTACCAAAATATTGTGTAAAATTATTAAATAAATTGTAATATTATTAATAATGAGTTTATAGAACTCATATTAATAATAGAATTGTAATATTTTAATTATTTGAGTGAGTTGTGAGAAAAATTCACGTAGCTATTTTGTAGTGTGAGTGATCTTAGGGATGTTTGAGAGATATTACGAGATAAGATTGAGAGATTCATGGAGAGAGATATGAGGGATTGAATATGAGTGTTGACTCCATGATTGTAGGTGATAAAACATTATAAAATGTAACCTCTATCATTGTAATTGATATCCCAGATGAATTCAATTTCTAAATAATTATATTCAGTGTTTTTATAATTGTGTAGTGTTTAATAGCAAGCTCAACCGAGATAGCTATTTATTTGTTTCGTCAGCCAATATCAAGTTCCCTATATTTCCTCTAATCGAGCCAATCAATTTTCAGATGAATTTTGCAATGCATTTGAACTCCTTTCACTCCATTTTCCTCTGCCAAATTCCACACCAACCTCCACGACTCGTGGTAATCCTATTGAAATTCCTCTCTCATTCGTCATCTAACATCTTGGATGACGAGATCCACGTGTTGTGTAAATCTCCTACTAATACACTGGCTCGATGTTCCAATTCCCCTTACATAACTTTCCTGACTTCTACATTCAACAACATGACATTGTACACCTGAGTTGGCCTAATGGTGAAGAACATGTGCTCTTGAAATAGAGGTCACAAGTTCAAATCCTACAGGGGGTAGGGTATGTACACCTTGTTTGTAGCAAAGTTAGTTGCCTCCCGCATGTGAGTACAAGGTAGTCCCATATGCTATAAGCCGCTTGTAGACCCAAAAACAAGCCACCCGGCATCGTGGACTGTAAAAACCATTATTATTATTATTATTTTATTCTATGCTGAGCTATTGCAACACCTAGTCATCTTGCTCAACAAATTATTTGTTCCTTGTCTAACCCATTCGAGTAGATCATCAACTTACTGCATCTATCATTTGACCACTTGGTCCTTTACCCATGACATTTCTACTGCGGCATGCTCTACGAGGAGGCTCCGTGCACCCCTGAGGCTTTCGATTTTCCTTTAGCGTTTGGACTTCTTCCATGAAAACACTTAGACACCCTATTTACCTTTGTTTGCCTGTGGGCCCTCGAGGTCTCCTATTTAGTTTCGATGCATTGAGAAACTTCGCTTCAAATAATTTTCCACTTGCTCAAGTTCCTTATGATTTGGTAAGTTCTCAACTTATTTCATGTTGGTTGTGGATTCGACAGAGCTTACCAACCACCCAAGTTATTCCTGGAACCTGCCTCACCATATGGGTCACAAATGAAGATGCTTATAAGATGAATCATTCCTCGAGCTTTAATTCATCAACTCGGCGTTGAATATATTAGCTCACCCACGAATGTTACAGAGTTCCCCCCTTCCAAGGAATGGAGTAGCTACAAGGAGAAAAAAAATTTGCGTGGAGTTCTGTTTGCAAAGGATTTGTCTTGGAACCCTTAACAATGACTCAGTCCACCATTTCGAGAGTTCTATGCTTCCCCCATATTGAAAAAAACTCACTTCTCATCCTATGGATTACCATATCCTCACTCCATTACGCCATCCTGCTCCTTGAAACGCAGCCATCTCATCCCGAGCTTGATCGATATGAATAGGTTATATGCACAAATTTGGTTTTTCCACATAGCCACATCTCAGCCTTGAGCTCACTCCTTGGATCGAATCACTTCAAACAACCTTCAGCGGGCTAATTCTCAAGGTGTCTTAATTACTTGTTCTATTAAAGCTGAATTTGATGCTTTGTGGGAACAACTCCAACAGTTTGGCCACTTATTAGATGAGCCTGGATTGCATTAAAATAGCTCGGTACAACTTGAGAGCTCGCCCTATACAAAATAGCTTTCTTGGGAGGTCATGATCTTCCAGCTTTATTATGAGAAAGTGAATCCTGTTATGTGTAACGTGTAGATTCAAAACATGTGGAGACGTCAATTTTCTTCCATGTAGACTGATATAAATACTCTCGTGCTCTCTTCTACATATTCCCTGAAGGAAATATTTCACATAAGGCACAAATGCACAAGCAACAAATCATCTGTAACTAACCAATAGTTGAGCTGCAACATATTATGTGAATGGAATACCAAAAAATGCATACCAGGATACTTCATGATTGGAACTATGTGGTGAAGTTTAAGTGAAATCAAGTAGCTACAATGACTTATCAGCTATTGATCGACTAGGGAAATTTTGAGCATTCAATAGTCATCTTGGACCAGTAATAAGGTGCATGTAATTTTCCACCTCAAGCGATTTAGATTATTACAAATGTCACTTGATAGTAATGAATACGCTTTCAATATAACCGAATGAGACCTAATACACACATCTTGCAAGATGATGTTTTCAAGGGTTATACAGAAATATGAGTTGCCTAATGTAGATCAATCACTCAATTTCATCATGTATTGAAAAAAAGAGATTTTTTAGAATGAACTAGAATCAGTAACAACATAGATACAAAAAATCCTCAATGATAAATAGATTCGATCTAATGAAATGATTATTTAGTTTTTTCAGAAATTAATTCCATACACGATAAAGAGAAA
The DNA here is from genome assembly GCA_019776745.2 of Taxus chinensis. Taxonomy (NCBI): domain Eukaryota; kingdom Viridiplantae; phylum Streptophyta; class Pinopsida; order Cupressales; family Taxaceae; genus Taxus; species Taxus chinensis. The sequence goes on from CM034147.1 coordinate 566,864,524, forward strand.
AGAGAAAGAACTTCCCCATCCAAATTCAAATCCCATTGTATGCAATGATCTAATTGAAATTTGGAGAAAAATTAAATGCACTAGAAATACAGGCATTTAATAAATCTTAGACCTTTTCACCTAAGACCTTTGTAAAAGCTAGCTTTGAGTAACTCTGAAAACAAATTGTATTAAGATTTATTTGATAGTAGGCTTGATAGAATTACTTGTTATGATGCTAAGAATATTCAGGTCACTGATATTCTATCCATTCTCATAGATTAAGCTTCTGGTATAAACAATGAGGTATCTTCTAACAATCATCTTCATAAATTTCTCCATGAACCTATTTACAAGGTTACTAAAACCTCCATAAAAACATGTTCATGTAATTATTTTCATAAATATTCATGTGACACTCAAGACAAATCTCATTTTCCTAAGCTTCCAAAATATTCTTGAAGGATTGTTATGATCTTACATACCTCTAGAGTCCTAGAATTAGGCCTAGTGTAGATGCTAAATAAAGTAGCTAACCATCATAGTTTTACTCCAAAGCCCTTAAAAAATTTACCTAATAGATTTCATGGTATCAATTTGTGTGCATGCCCTCATAGGCCCAAACTAACTGCCTAAATGACCTTCATTTTCAATTACGTAACACTTAACCTAAGACAGGTCTAGATGAAGACCTGCACAAATTGAATCCCTGCAATCACCTTATAAGGCCTGTATCGGGTGTCTCAGAAACATCACACCAACCATTATCTCCATACCTTCAGTTGGCACTAATGACACTGAAAAGCCTGTAACACCATATAATATCTAAAACCATCCATGTACCATCAGTTCAAGAAGCCACCATGAGACCTTTTGAATAGGCCATTCTGGCCACCATTCTAGAGGTTCTTCACACTTACACTCATTTCACTCCTTTTTGATCATGAAATCCTATAACTATAAATGATATCATTTTACCAATGGAACAAGGTTAAAAAACATCATCCTTTGTCATTAATGTACTTGTACCTTTTCGATATGACAACACAAGCACACACATGCTAAAGATCTTGTTAGAGTAGGTATTTACCTATCTTAGTTGAAGATACTGTTAGAGTAGGTATTTATATTAGCTCATGTTCACCTAGGTACATTATTTACATTTATTGTATTTATCATCACCCACTTATGTGTGTGGATATTTCTTTTTATTTATTTAGATATTAAGGGGATATTATCTAGTTGTTAGGTATAACTCTTTCCCTCGATCTATGGTATTGACTAGATCCTTGATGTCTAATTATCTCATAAATCTATGGTATTGACTAGTTATTTGATGACTAGTTCTTTTCTTGATTTATGGATTGATCTACAAACTTGATTTGTTCTTAGATTGTTATTCCTTGCATATACAAGCAAGGCCCGTTCTCATTGTATTTTCATTCAGTTTCATAATAATATATGATATTGTTGCTCATTTGTTTGCAAAGGTTTTATATAAAGTTATTATGGAGAATTTCTTTCATCTTATTGATCATGGTGTTTGATTAGCATCTGAGTTCTTGGCTTGGTACAATCTGGTTATCATTCTTTTTATGCTATAAGAGCGAGAGATTGTTGTTGACATTCATTTGTAAGTTTAGTTTTACAAGCATTTTTTGTATATTCATTTGAGTTCCATAGATAATATCCATGATATTACTGCTCATTCGTTTGCAAATGTTTATGTAAAGTTATTCTGGAGAATTCCATTTTATCCAGAAGGTTGAATTATGGTAAGTTTGACTGTAGAATTCTGTGTCCTACTTGGCTTGGTAGCAATTTGGTTATCGTTTCTTTTCATAGTATCAGAGCAAGAGATTGTTGTACTAGACAGTCCAGTCTGTAAGTTTCGTTCTTGAAAACAAGCGGCACACCCCGGAATAGTAAGTTTGTCACTACCCATTAAAATCCTTAGCTCCTTGGTCATATGGTATGGTCATATGAGGGTTTAAAGCTTGTGATTCCTACTAGTAGGTGCTTAACTCTATCCTCCTTCCATTTTATTTAGTGTGGTGAAAGACAAGAACATTTCATTTTTTGTTCTAGTGGCAACTAAAATAAATAGTAGAACATAATATTGAAAAGCTTGTATATTTTGATCGGTAACTTGGTTTTGAGTACCGTTTTTTTGTAAAAGTGCTTTGTTTTTGTGTTCTTTCCATTGGAAATATTTATTTTGGGAATCACACTATAATTATAAAGTGCCATATTGTAACACGCACTCATTATAAAGTGCCAAGACTTTAGGGGGGCTCTTGTTGCATTGTTTGGGGGTCTTGTTGCATTACTTGGTTCTTGCATTTATTCTATTTTGGATTTTTTGAGGATGGCATCTACTTATGCATTAGATCATGTTGAGCCATTAACAACACATAATTACCACACATGGAAACTAAGAATGAGAAACAATAATTAAGCGGAAAGGATTATAGGCTTTAACTTCTTTAGAACAACCAATGTTCACTGGGGAATATGAGAAATTTCAGTACGAGTGCAAATGTCGACGAGTGTATGGGTTTGATTGGAACTTATGTAAGTGACAATATTTTATTTCATTTGGAAAAAAATGACTCTCCTTTCAAAATATGAGAGAAATTGGAGGATTTATTTGATAAGGTGGGTCATATGAGAGCTATGCAACTTGAAATTGAGATCACCTCTCTTAATCCTGAAGATTTTCCAACAATTATAGAATATCTTACCAAGTTCAAGCATTTTGTTGACACAATTGAAGGGGAGTGGAAGAGATAAGAAAGATGAAGAGTGTATTTACTTGATTCTATCTAAGTTGAGAGGACCATTTCAAATATTTTCTTTAACCTGTTTTCTCTAGCATGGATGCCTTAGATGACAAATTCAAAATGGCTGACTTAGAAACATTTTGTGAAAGACTTAATAGGGAAGAATCCAAATTGTCTCACCTTGAGTCTTCCACCTCTTAAAAGGCATTAGTTGCATCTAATCCTAAGGGCAATGGAAAACCAAAAAATAAAACCAAATCCACCCCTTCTCCATCTCAAAGTCCTCCTGAACCCAAAGAAAACAACTCTAAACCCAAGGAGTCTTATAGATCCAAGAATAAGTCTAGCCTTTCATGCTCTTTTTGTGGGGGTAGTGGTCATGAAGAACATAGGTGTTATAAGTGAATGCAAGCCTTAGAGGATGCAATCAAGAAACATAAAAGTTTGTTATCTCCACTCCAACTCCTTCTAATCAGCATGGACAAAACACTTAATGTTGTCTGGGAGATCTCAGTCATCACTTGCAAATAGTTGAGTTATAGATTTTGGTGCTTCTCATCACATGAATTCTTCCACAGGAGTCTTTTGTTTCTCTAGGTTTGAGTTCTACTTCTAAAATTAAGGTTTAAGATTCTTCATTTATTTCTGTTGAGGGAAAATGTGATATATAACTCGATGGTGGACAGTATCCAAGATGCACTATATGTTCCTAACATCACTACAAATTCGCTTTATGTCTATCAAATTTTTCATTCTGGTCAAGGGAAAATAATGAATTTTACACCACATGGGGCAGAAGTAAGAAATTTGTTGGAGCCTTATTCACTTGTTGCTCAGAGTATTGTTGATCATAGTTTATAGACTATATCACTTTGAGGGTTTTGATGACACTTCTTCTATAGGGACAAGGATTGATTTCTCATGCAGATTCAAAGAGTAAACTTTAGCATGAAAGATTTAGACATCTTAACTACATATATTTGAAGGAGTTGAGCACTCATGGTATGGTAGATGGTCTTCCTGAGAGTTTCTTTGTCTTGAGGGATTTTTCTCTGGATGTGCTATCAGGGAAACAACACCAAGATCAATTTCCTAAGAATTTTTCCAAGAGAGCTTCTTCACAACTTGAGCTTGTGCATAGTGACTTGATGGTTTTTCCAACCCCCTCTTTCAAGGGAGCTAAGTATGCACTTACCTTTATTGATAACTTATCTCAAGGTGTACTTGGGTTTATTTTCTCAAGTACAAAAGTGATGTTTTTTCACACTTCAAAATTCTTTGAGGCTTTGGTCGAGAAACAATCTTCGAGTTGTCATAAAGAACCTTCACACTGTTAATGGGGGGGATTACTTCAACAATGAGTTTTTTTGATTTTTTGGCAGCTCAAGGCATTATTCACCAGCATTCTGTTCCTCATACTCCACAACAGAATGGATTAGCAGAGTGTAAGAATAGAACTTTGAAGGAAATGGATAACTGTATGATGCAATCTAGAGATTTACCTCCTATCTATTACATGAGAAGAAGATAATTGTGCTAACTACATTCACAATCACACACCACATAGAGCAACTTGAGCATTTGACTCCAGAGGAATTTTTGGTCCAACACTAAGCTAAATGTCTCATTTTTTCGAGTCTTTGGGAGCCATGCTTGGGCCTTTGTGCCAAAGAAGAAAAGGAAAGCTTTGGATAAGAAGAGTAAACCCTTGATTTTTTTAGGGTATTGTGAGGACATGAGAGCTTATCAAGTTTTAAATCCTGATACATCATGAAATTCGTTTTTCAAACACATGTTCAGTTTGATGAGCGCTTCACTCCTCATGATTCTTCATCTTCTTCCATGCCTCCTTTTCTATTCATCTCATCTTGATGATCCTTTCTCTGAGGAGGTTGATGAGGAGGTTATAGATGTCATTGAGGATCATATTCCCATTGATGTTATCACTATGCCTAAGTGGGCTCGTACTACAGTTTTTGAGGCAACACCTTTGCATACATGATCTTCCACCCACTAGGCATCATCACACACATTCTACAGGTTCTGGAATTTTGTGTCAGAGCAGTTTTTGAGGATCCACAGTATTTTTCAAAGGCTCATGGGATACAAGAGTGGGATGATGCGTTGACAGCTGGAGTATTCTTATTTGATGAAGAATCATACTTGGGATTTGATATCTCTTCCTAAAGGAAGAAAGATGGTTAGGTGTACGTGGCTATATCGAACCAAATATGTAGCTGATGGGTCCATTGACAAGTATAAGGCTCGTCTTGTTGTAAAGGGTTTTTCATAAGTTGAAGGTATTGATTACTCTGAGACTTTTGCACCCATTGCCAAGATGGATTCTATATGCCTTGTACTTGCTATTGCTGCATCACAAGGGATGACCCGTATACCAGATGGATGTGAATAAGTGCCTTCTTACATAGATATTTACAAGAGGAAATATACATAGAGAAACCTGTTGGATTTGTATTAGAATTCTTCTCTTGTTTATAGGCTTTGAAGGTCTTTCTACGGTCTCATAACAAGCCCCTCAGGCTTGGTATGAGAAGATGGATTCTTTTCTTCTATCTGCTAGTTTTGTTCGTTTCCACTCCAATCATACAATGTATTTCTAACATGTTGGTGAGGATATTGTGTATACTTGTCTTGTATGTTGATGATCTGTTACTTACTGATCAGCTCTTCTTCCCACATTCAGACTATTTAGAGGGCTCTTTCTACACAATTTGACATGACATATCTTGGGTTATTGCATTATTTCCTTGGTTTGTAGATATTTCTCAGGTAGATTCAGGGATTCATTTAAGTCAACAAAATTACACCCATGATATTCTTCAACGCTTTGATATGGCTGATTGCAAGCCAAGTCCATCTCCTTTTTAGTCTGGGGTTAATCTTACTTACACATGTACCACTCCACTTTGTGATCCTACATTGTATAGGTAGTTAGTTGGGATTCTCATGTACTTGAATCATACTTGCACCTTGATATTTCATTTGCAGTAGGGCTTGTATCTCAGTTTGCATATTCTCCTCATTGTAGTCACTGACAGGATGCTAAAAATATTTTACACTATTGATACAGGGCACTTCCCACTTTGGCCTACACTACAATAGGGGTTCTACTCAGTTGGTTGGGTATACAAATTCACATTGGGAAAGTTATATTGATGACATGCAGTTCCACTTTTGGCTATCTTTTTTTTCTTGGTTCTTCTTTAGTTGTCTTCGGTGTGCAAAAAGAAACAAGCTATTACACTTTCATCTGAAGAGGAAGAGTATAGGGTAGTAGTTACAGTGAGCCAATAGATTCTTTTACTTTGAGATTTATTGACAGAGTTTATATTCCCATAGGATTCACCAACTATACTTTGGTGTGACAACCAAAGTGTAATTCACATTTCTCGTCATCCAATTGAGCACCAATGGACCAAGCATATTGAGATAGACATCCACTTTATTCATTAGCACATTCAGGATGGACTTCTTTTCTTGGAGTACATTTTGACTCAATAATAGGTTGTGGACATCTTTACAAATCATTTTGTATCACCTCGCTACATTGAGTTTTGTGGAATGCTTGGAGTTTCAGAAGTTGTTCTTGAGAAAATATTCCTTCTTCTTATTTCTCTTTCCTTATAGTAGGATTATTTCATTCTTTTGGTTGGAGATTTATTCATGGATATATTATACAAGACTACCTCATCAGACCTAGTTGTTGGGACTGATACCATGGAAAGGTCACTTCTATTTTGGCCCTTATATTAACTTAAGCGGGGGGTGTTAGAGTATGTATTTACCTTAGATCATGTTAACCTGGGTACTTATGTGTGTGGATATTTATTTTTATTTATTTACATACTAAGGGGATATTATCTAGTTGTTAGGTATAATTCTTTCCTTGATATATGTTATTGACTAGTTCTTTCCTTGATCTTTGGTATTGAATAGATCCTTGATGTCTAGTTATCTCCTAAATCTATGGTCTTGACTAGTTCTTTGTTGAATAGTTATTTCCTTGATTTATGGCTTGATCTAGAAACTTGACTACTTCTTAGATTGTTATTCATTGCCTGTATAAGCAAAGCCCATTCTCATTATATTTTCATTGAGTTCCATAATAATATATAATATTGTTACTCATTTTTTTACAAAAGTTTTATGTAAAGTTATTCTGGTGAATTGATTTCATCTCATTGATCATGGTGTTTAATTAACATCTGAGTTCTTGGCTTAGTATGATCTAGTTATCATTCCTTTTAGATACCCAAAGTAGACTTGATTGTAATATATATATATACATATAAGTCACACCTTTTAGGACTAAGATCCCCTTATACTAATATTCCAAACTTCTCCTTGCAATAGTAGCATGCTAAGCACATAAAACATACACTTATGACTCCCCCTTTCAACATACTAACATCCTCTAACTTTCTATATAATTAAAAGAGTACATACTCTCACATCCTATAATCTCAGTTTATTTTGTCATAAGGATAAGTAAAAATATGTGGAGTGGTTTACAATATCTAGGGAATAAGACATATTTTGTAGCTAGGTATGCAAATCCACATGTGTATGTATATATTTAAAAGGATATACACACTTACACATAGTTGCTTAGGTAACTGTGTAAAAAAAACTTATCACTCAACATTCTTAAAAGCACTTACCATTTATGATGTGTTCTAGTGTTATTTTGATGTTTGTATGTAATTACTTTACTAGGTATGATGATGTGGTGCATGATTGGACAGTTTGGTTGTTGCACCTGCAATAAATATCGATTTTCACCTTACTATGTTGTGTGTTGTGACTTTCTTGTTTGTGTGTAATGATTTCAATGCATTTTTGGATTGTTCAGATTACGTCACCTATTTATAAACTTTCTTATCTTAGTGAAGGGTTGATAATGATTAGTAAATATGAATTTGGGTGATTATGTTTACTTATTGATCATGAAGATATTTAAATATTGTTAAAGCTACCTGTTGATTGTGATCTGTTTCAATACAAAGAAATTTTAATTGTGGTATATAAGAGTGAATAACTATCTTTTACTATTACGGTACTTGTAGATATTTCAAATTATTTCGATGTTTAAAATAACTACATCATGTTGATTTGAGAGTTATAAAATGCAATGTTTTTCAATTGCTCTCAGGAAATAAGAGGGTAAATTATGATAAGTTTATTATTACTATTATTATTACATCTTAAGGTCACAGTTCCTTAGCAAATAGGTAAGGTTTTGATAAATATTTTGATCTAAAGCTTAACAACTAAATTGTGGTCAAGGGTATCCTCCATAATATCTATTGAGCTAAAGGGGAGTATATTTTTGTGTCTAAAAGAGCCCAGACCATATGAAGAAAACATAACAAGGTGAATATAATTAAAATTTTAAATGGTCTTAAATAATAGGTGATGGCTTGTAAGGTTAATTTTCAATGAGGTTAATGGTTAGTATGGTCTAAGACCATGCTTAAGGGCATTATAATTGTTTGAAAATAAGTAGGTCCTCCACCACACATTCCATTCCCATAAAGTGTGTAATTGATTGATTACCAATTTAAATTTTTTTCATTTGTTGACCCCATGCAGAACCTTGGCATTTTAATTATTTGATTTTAATATTGATATTCGACCGATCGATTAAATGACCTCCATGCAAGTTAGTGATTTATATGGAAAGAGGCGATGTCGAGCTTCTCAAGACACTACATGGAACTTGAAATTTTTAATGGGAATTAATGCTCTTGAAAATCATGAAGCTTCTCAAGGAGGATATCTAGGAATGAAAGAATTCAGTTGTATTTTAAGGGGTAAACTCTGGTTAAGCATGTTTTAGTGGATTATGCATACAATCTTAAGTGTTGATAGTAATGAAACTATTTTAGTGACTCCCTTTTTTTTGGTTAATCCATCTTGATAAAAGTGTGCAAGTAGATTTTTTTTGGTGCATGAAAATAAAATTATGAGCTCATATTTTTTATAAAGAAGTGCTCTTGAAATGTGGGTTTGGATTCATGAACCTTTGTCTAGGTTTTTTTGGAGTTATTATTAGATCCTTTTAGCTAAACAAAATACTATTATTTTTATTTTAATGGTCTAAGATTATATAAATTCCTAATCAAGCTAGGAAATTTGGGTTTATTTGACTTTTTTGAAGATTAAGAAGGAAATAATGAAGAGGAAAGTTTTTGGAATCTCCTTAACCACATGAATGAGTAGTTTCCTTTCTTTTGTTGTTACACTTTGAACTAGATAAACTTAATGGGATCTATGTTTTAGTTGAATCAGTTTAATAGTTTATTTATTTTATGTGTTGTGACGAAATTATTGGGTAAATTTGGATTTTGGTGTTAAGATAAAAGATATTTCATTTTCTCCTGTTTGGGAGGCATTTTGTGTTGACTATGAAATGATTTCTTTATTTAGGGCATTTTGTTGAGTTCATTATTCACACTACTAACTGGTCAAGTGTGAGGGTATTGCCTGGTTATATTTGAAATTTACAATGATTTGTTTCAAAAATACCTATTTTTTTTTTACTATTCTTATTTACCTCCATGGTGTCCTTGATTGAAACTATTCCAAGTCATACTCTGAAATCATGAGGATAAGAATATAAGGACCCATGTGTTTAAATCTCAAAATATCCTTCCACTTCGATGGCGGTTCTAGTTATAGACACTAAAATTAGGTTACACTCCCCTTTCGTACCTCGACAAATAACCACCCTTTATTACATTTACCTAGCCATGACCCCCTTCACCCCACTAATATTAATTTAATTAAATTAATTGATTATCCTCACTATATTTATTATTTAAATATATTATTTAAATAATATCCACACATACAGTTCACTTAGACACCTCACCAAGCCAACTCAACCTAAGACCTATTCTTAGAAAGTTGCCATAACCAACTAAGACTTACCCAAACCCTAAAAATCAATGTCTACATTCCCTCTAACCACATTCCCGCATGCTCACAAGAAGATCCCAGTATAATCTATGGGATAAGGACATGAGATCCAAGGAAATAAAGAGGATCACCTTATTTTAGTAAATCTAGGAAATCTCACCTTGACTGATGCCGATTATCCCTAATCGTTGCTGGTTAAGCCGAACCACCATCTGTTACCCTTTTAACCCCTAAACTACCTTATTCTCAATGTTTTAAAACAATGGGAGAAGGTTCACAAGATCAAGAACACATCTCAGAGAGATAACGTATCATCAGAGAACAAATTCTAGTGAAAACCCACATGCAAGGAAGGAGATTGAGCATCTTCTCCTGCACATCCATCCCAGCCATGATCTGATCTATCCAAGCAAATAGGAGTGTACATGCAGCCCATGCAGAAGATTTTCTTTAGTTGGTGGTCACTTGTAGCCTTCAAACCCCTCATCAGAACCTCCATCCCTTACACACAGGCATTTAAGACTGAAATCCAAGTAAGTATAACATAATACTTTCCTAGTTTATTTTATTTCATCATCATTTTATCATCCATTGTTTACTTTTCCCCCTATTGAAATTCCCCAAAATTTTCACCTCCATATACCCATTAAAACCTCATGAAAACCTAATCCAGTCACCTAATACCTCATTCTGACCAACCAAAGTCCTTTGTGTAATCACAAAGGAGACCATAACTTGTTCTATGACAGTTCCAGATGTCACAGTAACTAGCACTGGTTACACCAAACAACTGTCGGTCACCCCTAACCGACACCGGTATCTGTATTTTCCCACACAACCTAGAACAGAGACCTACCCACCTAATTTCATCTCACCCTTAGTCACCTGTGATCTACCCGAGACCTCTATCAAACCTGCAAAGACCTAGAACCAATCAGTTCACCTTTAGATTCTATTCTAGCTTAGCCTTTTAGATTAGATCTATTTCTTATTTTATTTTAAGTGAGATACCTAAATAATTTCAAATTAAAATAGGTTTTACTTTTTTTACAACATTAAATTGTTTAAAACAGTGGACTGACAGCCATCTAAGAAGTATCATACTTCCCGGATCTAGCATATGCAAGGCAGTTCACTGCCCATATTGTTTAATTCCTTTTGGTGGTCTTGATTTCATTAGAGGTAGTTCCTCCTAGCCAAAAGGAAGCTCTCACAATGAGCTATGGATCTAGAAGTCATACGCATGTAACAACCCATCAACCAACATTTAGACAGGTATTCCTCCTACGCTCGTTACCCTATATGTTTCATCAAAACTTCAAAGAAATGATCTAAGAATTAGGTTAAACATTTTAGCACGCCCGGTGGGACCCATCCAAGGTTCTTACATTTCATTCATTCCTAAGAAACATTTTTGTATTTTTTTGCCTTCTAAAAAGCGTACACACTAATTTTCTTCCTTGGTAACCGACCTATTCTTTCTATTTTCTCTAAAGGAAAATTTTCTTTTGGTGTAATTAAAAAGAACCATTTCTTCATGTTTTCTACATTGTAGTGAAAGAGCATCACTCTTCCTCTTCATCTTATTTTTTCATCCAATTTCACATTTCAATTTGGGCTTAAAAATAAGTGCATTCCATTCTAATTTATTGCATTAGCTCACATCAATTGAGGGAAACCTATACACTGGAAGTCATGCCCAGCTGATGGTTGAAAAACGAATCATAGAAAATCACTTCTATCATTTTCTCTTTCTCTGAGTCTTACCAAACCTCAAAAGATTAAAAATACATACATTCTTAAACAACATCCTACCTAGAAGAAGTTATAGGTGATCACATGATCATGACACAGTGGGCACCCAGCTCATTGCTATGTCGAGTTATACTTCAGAGTGAAGCCCACCCCCACCATAACATACCTATAACCTCACCTTTTAGATATCCTTCTTTGTAGGAAGCCATCCTCACCAAAAACTCTATTTCACAATTCATGTGTCAGTCCCTAAATAGCATAAGCTAAAAAAACATAATAGAAAAGGCACTCCTAGGATCACATTTTCTTAGTGTTTCTACTTGGCTTGTGTTTTGAGGTTAGAGATCATGTTCATCACTTTTTTGTTCACCCTTGCATGCTCCTCATCACAGTTTGTGTATTCTAGCTTCACCTGAGTGTGCCTGAGCCATATCTTCATCATTCTAAGAATTTTAGGTCTGATTCTACATCAGATTTTAATTCACAACCACTTTCTTTCATTATTGTTTCAATTTCACAGTAACCGTCACCAGTTACCTCTGACCACCATCAGTTATACCCAACCAACGTCAGTTCCAGGTCCTTTTACTAACCTACTCAAAAGGACATTTTTCTTCACTTTCTTCCACTTTTCACAGCCCCTGTCAATGTCATTATTCCCATTGACATTTTAAACATCTTTAGATTTGGCATACCTATCAGATTTTACCTTCTTCCTTGTTGTTTACTCATTTTCATTTTCTACAGTAACCGATAGCAATTACCCCACACCGGCATCATTTTTCTCTAACCGGAATTGGTACCCTGTTTCACATTCAAGCCACCATTAGGTACTTAATCCACTTTTTGTCACTAGATTCACATGTTCCTGCTATTTTGTATCATTTACAGAGAAGCAACCCTACCTGATCAGTACTGGTTCACATGGTGCTGACCCAAAGACAAGCAAGCACACTTGTATTTCATGCCAGTTGTCAACCACTCCCACCTAGTCCTTCACCACCTTCCCTTTTATCACCAGCCATGGATCCCATCCAGCCTATTACTATCGCTACCGGAGATGAGGAGTTTTCACAACTCCTTGACCAAAACCCTTCTACCTTACAGTTTTACCTTTCCACTCATCCACTTGAGATGCCTCGGGTCATTTGATATACGGCATGCCCGTATCTATCCCCCTGACTCTCGCACCCACTCCTGCATCGGCCCCATTTGGCTCTGTGGTGCCCGCATCTACCTTACCCCCAGTCATTTTACAGTTAAGTCCTATAGCCACAATGACTATCACGTCTGTTACCTCTATGGCCCTCGTTACATCCACCGTACCCTCGACAACTACCCAAAACACAACCTCATCTACCCCTAATGTCTCACACATACCCATAGATACATTACCACTTCTAGTGTTGGTGACCCCTACCCCATTTCAAAACATGGTCCTTTTTATTCCAAAATCATTAGCCCCTATTTCCACTAGGGTCACCACGACCCTTCCACCCCCATATACATATTACCAACAACCTCTTGTTTCATCCATTATTCATTTTGGGTACGTATCCCCTATTTCACTACCCTCTTCTCCACCACCCTACATTGCATCCCCATACATTGGAATTCCACCCCTGTTATATGCCCAAAACCAACCTCCTCACGCTACAGGAGGCATCCAATCATCACAACCCACTAATGACCTAATTAAATTGATGTTGGAAAAGATGTAGACATTGGAGGCATTGGTTTCTAGCTCCTGTAACTCTCTCACCTATGATAATATTTTCAATGAGACAATTCACCCATCCATTCCTGTCCATTCATACCCCATGCATTGGGAAATGCCTAAATTCAATCATTTCAATAGCAAAGAAGACCCACAACCGCATTTGTGGTTGTTCAAACAGAAGTGTTATCGGATCGCTCATGATGATGCCTTGCTTTTGAGAACCTTTCCCATGTTCCTCACTGGACTTGCTTTAGATTGGTATAGTGGGTTACCTAAACACTCTATATTCTCATTCAATCAGGTATCCCAAGCCTTCTTGCATCATTTCTCTATCAATATCATTAAGAATGTTAACATGACCAATCTATATTCCACACATCAGTATGAGGATGAATCTATTGCATATTTTGTTTCTTGCTAGCACAACATAATCAATCAACTTACCTTCCAACTACTACAAAATGAACTCATTGATCTCTTCACTTGGGCTTGCACTATACATATTTCACCGACCTTTCAGGTCTAAACCTTCTGAACATTCAATGAGACATTCACTATGGCACACAAGTTATAGATTTGAGTAATCGAAGAGAAGAAAATATAATTAGACTATAAGAATTTGGCATTCAAGTTGAATGATACCTCTTCTTCTTCCAAAACACAAACTTATTATTCAAAAGCTAAGGGCACCGCTAACATAGTGGTACTCAAGGCCGGTCTAGCTCATCCATCAAATCAGGCTACCCCCTCATCTAATCTCTCACCAATCCAGACTTTTCAATTTAGACGAGAGTAGCAAAAATATACCCCAATTGGGGAAACTTACTCTTATGTATTAGAAAATATTATCAAAGCCAGAGCCATCACCATTCTACCTATAAAACCACACACTAGTTTTTAACCTGCTCATCCTATGCCAGCATGGTATAAAGAACATGATTTCTATAACTATCATCGAGTAAAGGGTCATAGTGATGAAAACTACATCACTTTCAAAAATATTGTTCAAGAAATGCTCGAGAAAGGTGAGTTAACTATGGATAATCACAATGCCACCCCCAACCAAAATCTACAAATCTTCAAAAAACCATTTCTTAACCATGCCCCTTCATCCAATCAAACCGGTGAGACATCAAATCACAATACCCATACTCGTGAGGTTCATGCTATCTTTAATGAGGTAGCTGTCACCTCCCAATTACCCCATATTCCTTCCATAAAGGAGATCCTAGCCTAAAATTCTCCTTCCACATTGGAACCAGCCTCCCCTATTCCTTCACCAACAGAGGAACACCCTTCATCTCCTTCATCACCTACAAAGGATTTTTCTGCTAACATTGAGCTCATATCACCCCTGGCTTCACCACTTAGAGAACCTTTACCTACAGTTCCTCCTCCACCCATAGAGGAGCACCCATTCACTCCTCCACCCATAGCGGAGCACCCATTCTCTCCTCCACCCACAGAGGAGTACCCATTACCTCCTCCACCCACAGAGGAGCACCTATTTGTTCCTCCACTTATAGAGGAGCTCCCATCATCTCCTCCACCTATCATAGACCTAGTTGAGATATCTTGGCATCTTGGCGAGCATTCTCCATCAGCTACCCAGAATCCCGCAGACCTACTTTTGTCTCTCTTACCCACGGAAGCTGAAGCTAGCCAATTCCACATCTCTAAGACACATTTTACGAGAATTTCCATTAGGTCCTCACATACTCCACCTACATACATGTCATTCTCATTTTTTACCAATCATTTAGATTATGTGGATAGAACTTTACTATGGGGGTGCCTCTTACTCCCCATCTCAACATAGACGCAGAGATCCCTCGCTGATACCTCCACTATCTACCCAAACACATTTCAACCAATTAAACGAAATACAACCAACTTTGTCACAACCCCTTCCATGATACCTATTAGCACTCAAACCACACCCTTACCCATAACCCAACCTACATCTAAACCCAAATTCATACCTATAATATCTTCCTCAAGTAAACCTATTACCACTTTAGGGGTCACCCCAATCACTAACCTTACTCATCCACCTATTAAACTGGATTTAGCTACATCCTACAATGTTAATACCAAACCTTTTCCGACACCCAAACCAAAGAACCAAACCCATCAATCTCATACCACACATGTGCTTGTCCCATCTTTCTTAAGCCTTCAACTGCCCAACATGGTCAAGCAACCTCCACCCATCTATAAACCAATAACACAACAAACCATTCTTTCCTCACAAACCTCTAACCTACCTAGGAACACAACAAAACTTACACCTGCACTTGCAGTCTCTTTACCACCAATACCTCCAATACCCTCAACTATTGCTTCACTAGCCACTACACTTCAGTCATTGTCCCTCACACCCCAAGTACGACCCGTGTCATCTACCTTCACCACACCCCCATTATCCCCGTGGGTAACTCACCCTCTTCCTCCATCTTATTTTCCTTCTAGACCTTATACACCCACATCACCTTTACCCAAGAAGGTGCAACCCAAAAATAAAACCCTACTACCCCACAATAAGGTAGTCAAAACAACCACACACCCACCTACCCATCCATCTATTGTACCCCTACCCAAACAAACATGACCGATAACTAAAACCACACCGGAACCTAAACCCATAGCTCAACCCATTCCACCTCTTCTAAAAATAGTTCCTTGAAAATCAACCACACCTACACCCAAACCCACATTCACTTCCCATTGTGATCCACTAGCAGGATCCTATGCCAAAATTTTAACCAACCTCCTCGAGACCTCTGTTATCACATTACCGCCACTCCAACCTTACTTCCCCCTCAAACCAAAGCAAAAAGGGTTTGATGATATTAAAATTTGTGCAGACCATCATGTGCTAGGGAACGATGTGGAGAACTACAAGGCCTTGAAAACCATCCTTATCCAATTGTGTCCACCAGAAACCAACTTTGATGACAAAAAACTTCTTAACGAGGATCCTGCTTCACCAAAACCCATTCCCACACTGCCCACTCAACAACCACAACCTCCACCCTCATAACCCTAAGATCCACCCCCAAGATTTGAAATTAACATGGTTCACATCAGAGAGCTTTCCACGCCACCACCCCAATGTCATTGCACCCAGATCACCTCACAAGGATTTTCTCCTCCAGTGGGTTTTTGCCCTTCATGTCATTACACCACTCACCCTACACCTTCTCCATTTTCCAAATCCCCTCAAATCAACATGATACACATCACTACACATGTACAGAAGGGAAAAGAAAAGGTAATTGACCCACCAACCAATCCTATACTCAACATACCATCTGCACCCATACCTAAAATAACCATCCGTGGACCCACTTACCCCATTTCTAATGGTGTCACACATCGCACCATGCTCAAAAAATTACACCAATCTCCCCTCAAAATGTCTTTATCCAACCTCATCTAAACCTCAAAATCCCATCATCAAGCTCTCATGGAGGTTCTTCAATCTATTGAGGTTTTACCCAATGACCCTAAACCTGTAGCCTCCATTATCACACCCCATCATGTAGCCTCTCTCACCAACTTACCACCTTCATCCTCACCTCACCTTGTTCACCAAGTGGCCTCCCTTAGCTTCTCAGAGGAGGAGATCGTGCCACATTAAAATGATGACCCATACCAAGCCCTCTTCATATCCATCTCCATCTACATTGATGACATACGGGTATGCCGTGTGATGATTGATGGAGGCACTAGCATTAACATAATTTCATCCCATGCATTTGCTCAAATGCGTATACCTGACAATTACATTCATAAACATTTGGTCATGTTGCATTCATTCAATGACACTATCACCTCCACACCAGGAACTATCATCCTCCATGTTCATGTGGGCCCCTGAACTATTCCAAAATTGTTTTACATTTTGGAGGGGGAATTCCAATATAACTTGTTACTTGGAAGACCCTGGATCTATGTCATGGGTTTCATTCCTTCCACTTTGCATCATTGTGTAAAGTTTTAACATGAAAGACACACTTATACCATTCCATCTGACCCATCACCTTTCAAAACATGCAACATGCTTTACCAACCCAATGATGTGCTCATACCTGTCAAGTTGTCTACCTTCCCAACCAATACCGCTTCACCTACACCTCCACCTACCAATACAGCCACTGCTTTCACCGTACATACCTCCTCCATTCCTACCACTGCCATAACCTCCACGGCTAACCCATTAGCTTCCCAATCCATTAATGTCACCTTCGCATCGACCTCCAACACATCATCCATTCCAACTACCTACTTACCAACCACTGATCCCTTGGAAGGTGTTTTTCAACGCCTCACTCTGGGGGAGTACCACCTATGTAGTGTCAACACATTCCTTACTCCTCAGGAGTATGGAATCCTTCACCAACACCCTTGTTATGATCAACATATAGGAGAACGCCTCCTTTATGGTCCTCCTCATTTTTGTATTAGTCTCACCTATAGGGGACTTGTTACTACCACTTACACACCTGAACCACCATCACAAACCCACCCATTTCCCACTAACTTCCAATCACTTACCAATCACCGTTTCACCCACACCTTCCTGCAATGCTATGCGTGGAAGGGTTTTGGTTTTGGATTTTATGAGCAAGGCCGCCATACCATTATTCCATGTACCACCCGTAAATGTAACGACTGTAGTGGTATTGGTTTCCCTGAACCTCCTACCAAACAGGCCCACATTGAACTCATTGAGGACACTAGCCCTTCTTCACCTTCATCTTCATCACCACCTTCACCCACTCCACCTTCATCGCCACCTTCACTAACAAATTCGATGGATCCTGAATCTATCCCTCCCACCTTTTTTTTCATAAACACCATTTCCTTAGGGCCTTTGACTTATCAACGCAAAGGCGAGGCCCCTTCCACTCTTCCATTCCTATATCTTGAAATGATGGATGACAACACACCTAAATTTAATGTCATTCAATGTCAAGATGATGACTCCATACCTACATTGTTGCAGAAGATTCATATATTCATCGGTTGATACCCTGTGAGATGCAAACCATGTTGAATGAATCGACTTTTGAGATCAACATTCATACTCAAGATGACCCACACATCCTAAAGATTGGACAATCTTTAGATGCTGCAAAATAAAAATCCATCACTTCTTTCCTCCGAGGTCATACCCATGCTTCACTTGGTCTTATGCAAACATGCTTGGTATTGACTCCACCATAGTAGTCCGTAATATCGTAACCGTTCCCGATGCCAAACCTATCAAACAAAAACTGAGGAAAATACACCCTCACATTGCTCTTTTCATCAAAGAAGAACTTCAGTGCCTTCTTTCCATGTCCTTCATATTATACATTGATTATCCTTGTTAGATGTCTAACATTGTCCTTGTTACTAAAGCAACAAGGGGACTCTGCATTTGCACAGACTTCCATGACCTCATCCTAGCCTGCTTGAAAGATGACTTTCCCTTGCCTGATATTGATCAACTGGTTAACCTCGCCACTGGTCATGAGATACTATCATGTATGGATGGCTTCTCGGGTTATAAACAAATTTTTCTTGCCCCATAAGATCAACACAAGACCGCATTCATCACCCCTTGGGGGACCTTTTGCTATCGAGTCATGCCTTTTGGCCTTAAAAATGTTGGTGCCACATATTAGCATGCTATGAATTACATCTTCCATGATATCATGCATCACATATTAGAAGATTACGTGGATGATATCTTGGCCAAATCTAAACATCGCTCTGAGCACCTTGCCATCCTCCAAACCATATTTGACCGCCTCATTAAATATTGTGTCCGACTTCAGCCTAAGAAGTGCTTCTTCGTGGTTCTCTTAGGAAAGCTCCTGGGATTTATTGTTTCCCTCCATGGTATAGATGTTAAACCTGCTAAAGTCAAGGCCATCCTCGAAATTCCTCCACCTACTAACCTTCGCCAACTATGTAACCTGTAACGTAAATTACAGTCCATTCGCTGTTTCGTTTAACAATTATCTAATCGGTGTCAACTATTTCATCATCTGCTCAGGAAGGATGTCTCCTTTAAATGGGATGATGATTGTCACAAAGATTTTGAGGCTCTAAAACAATACCTTCTCTAACCACCCATACTCATTCCACCCAAAAATGATCAACCTTTTTACCTATATGTATATGCTCCTGATCATTCCTTGGGAGCCATGCTCGCTCATCGCGATGAACAACACACGGAGTAGGCAGTTTATTACATAAGACGTACTCTTTTGGACTATGAAATGTGATACAACATCCAGAAAAACTTTTCTTAGCCTTAGTTTTCATTGCCACCAAACTCCACCATTACCTACTCAACCAAAAAACCTATGTTTTGACCAACACTGATCCCTTATACTTCATGTACACCAAACCTTATCAAAATCACTGTGCCACATGATGGATTATGATTTTAGCTAATATTGAACTAGAATTCATTCATCAAAAGTCTATCAAGGGCTAATCTATCGCCAACCAATTGGCTGACGCACCTATTTCTGGGGATCAACCCTCTAATTTTGAATTTCCATATGAGTCAATTGCTACCCTTTCCCTAGACAAACCCCCTTACTAAATGACACTTTTCTTTGACGGTTCCAAGTGTCAGCGTGGGGGTGGGGCTGGTATTATCCTCATTCCTCTGGATGGTGAAACCATGCCTTTGTCTATCAAACTAGATTTTGAATGCACCAACAATATTGCTGAGTACGAAGTGCTCGTACTAGGTCTCCAAGCCGAATATGCACTAGATGTCAGATCACTCAACATTTTTGGCAATTCACAATTTTTCGTAAACCAAGTCAATGGTATGTACCAATGTCGTAATGAGATACTTCAAAAGTATAAAAAACATGTCAACATACTTTTGACCACCTTTGATCGTTACACCCTTAAAACCATCCCACATTCAACCAACAAATTTGTAGATACCATGGCCTTCTTAGCTTCCTAAATACTCGCTTCCCCCACCGATTCCAAAATCTTTGTCACCGTACAACACCTCCATTCACCTTCTTATTTACCTCATGATGTTTACTCGATCGGAACCAACACCCCTGACCCTAGTGACCTTTTCTATAAACAATACTCTGACTACATTTCTCTCTCCATATTACCTCTTGATCTCACCCATAATGGACAAAGCGCCTTCCTTAAAAAGGTCTCTCATTTCATCATTCTGGGGGGACTCCTCTATAATCACTGCTTTGATGGTATTCTCTTACGATGCCTCACATGTTATGAAATTCCTTATACCATTAAGGAGGTTCATAATGGCATATGTGGAGGTCACTTTAGTGGCCTTGCTGTTGCTAAGTGTATTCTTCGTTTAGGCTATTACTAGCCGACCCTTAACCATGATTGTTGCGACTATGTCAAATATTGTGTAATATTCCAACACCATTCTAACCTTCATCATACACCCAGTCATGCCTTATAGATCACTCGTGACCTTTGGACCTTCTCTCAATGGGGTTTAGATCTTGTCAGAGAAATCAATCATCATTCTTCCCAACGCCCTCAACGGATCATAAATGCTACTGAATACTACACAAAATGGGTGGAATCCATACCACTCATCTCCATGAAAACTAAGAAAATATGTGAGTTCATTAACCATCACATCATTTGTCGCTTTGGTGTTCCTCATCGCCTCAGCAATGAAAATGGAAAACAATTCAAAAACAAAACATTACAAAAACTTTGTGACGCCTTTGGCATTCAAATTAGTTTCTCATCACCTTACTACCCACAAACCAATGACCAAGCTGAATCCACTAACAAAACCCTAAAAAAAATTCTCATGAAATTGGTTGACAATACTGAGAAGGATTGGCATACGCACATTCCTTTTGCCTAATGGGCATACCGCACTATTATTCACACTTCCATTGCGGCCACACCCTTTTCACTAGTCTACGGTACAGAGGTTGTTCTGCCTCTCAAAGTCTAGATCCCCTCACTTTGCATTTCTCTCCATGACATGCTTACTGATGATGACTTTCATTAGGACTTCTTAGCACAACTAGAGTTATTAGATGAATGGCATCTTCACACTCTGGATCACCTTCAAGTTTACCAACAATGTATCAAACATTCTTATGACAAATGTGTTCATGAATGAACCATTCAAATAGGTGACCTTGTCTTGAAAGAAAATAAACATGTAACTAAAGCAAAAGAAATCAAACAGCGTAAATTTTCTCCTAATTGGGTTGGACCATACATTGTAACTCATACTTATGGATCGGGTGCCTATTGTTTATCTTCACTTGATGGTGAACCCTAACCTGAGCCCCTTAATGCATTGCATCTTTGACCATTCTATTATTGACTCATTGTCCTACCTCACCATTTTTCTCTTTACAGGCTCATCCCTTGAGTGCTACCCACTCCATACACCTCCCCAATGATTAAACAAGAATCATGTGAGTACCTATCATTTGTTATCTTCTCTTGAATATGTGTACCACAACACTGCACATAGCATGATTCTCATGGATACTTTTCATCTACCTTTAGATGAGATCCCATGGTCGTTCCACCTTGCCTTTTGAACAAGATTCCTATCCTCCACCTTTGTCTTGTCCATGATTTCAAATACCTCACATGGGACCAAAATCCTTGAGTGAAATTTCTAATAAAAATATGATTCCCTCAAAAGGACATCTTCCTCTTGACAAAATTGCTGCTATAAATGGACTCCTCCCTCAAAGGAAAACTATGTGAAGTTTAAAAAAAATTAAAGAAACCAAAGCTTCCCGCATCGAATAGCTTCACGAAGACCTCAAGGAGTACCATATTATTTATCCCATATAGACTTCCCGCATCGATCAGTCTATCAAAAAAAAAATTTAGTCATGGACTTGCCCCCTGTGACCTAGGACCGATTGCCCAAAGGCCTTGTCACTCAAAACATATAAAATTAACTACCTTTCACCCTCCTTACCATTTCCATTTTCATTTCCTCAATTACCTCAAGGGACATCTTGGAATTTAGACATTTGTTGATCCTATGACTACCTTCATCATAGAATAGTTAATCGTGTAATGTATTTTGGGTCTTATGTTCATCAACCCCTCTAAGGTATGATCTACTCGGTATGATCCTACCCAATTAGGTGGCTTTATTTCCCCCTGTTATCTTTTAACCATCTTTGTTTACGTTATGATTACCTTATATAGGACTTGGTCCTCACCACTTACCTTTGGGGTAATCCTCCCCTTTCACCATAATCACCTTCACCTACGTCATTTTACCTATAATGTACCCACACCTATTAAACCTAAACCCACAACATGCCCAAAAACCCACTAACTCATTTTCATATTCTTCCCTAGCTCATGGGAGAACTACATTGGCTTGAGGTCCCTTTTCACTGGGACTATGTAGGTAGCACTCCGAGGGCATGGGGCCCTTAGAGGTTAGATTGGGAATTCTCTACCCTAAAATAACTCATTAACCATGCCTAACTTACCATTTACATCACATTTCACTTAGTTCCCCTTTAATAAAAAAATTAGAAACCAAGCCACATACATACCAAGTTTCTTACCACAACATACATTTATTAAACCTACTATCTCTCTATCATCAATATGCATAGATTATAGAACATTTCACATATGACCCATAGTATCATTTATTGCCAAAATAATGAATCCTAACTAAACCAACCTGACTCAACCATGCCTATAACTTGACTCAATCCATGCCTAAACCAACCTAACTCCATCATGCCTAACTCACCTAATTTCAATCTACATCAAAGTAACAAATCCATATCTCATCTAACACAAGTCATAAACCAATGTCTCATAAACACATCAAAAAATCACAAGATACCATTTATCTCACCATATAAATCAATAAATGTGTATCTCAATATATATATATATATATATATATATATATATATTGTAACACCCTGAACTGTTGTTACTTCCTCCTGAGCATACAAGTGTTGATATGTGATTTCTTTGTAAAAAGGATGTGTTCCTTTGATTGAGAAGTCATGCTTGATATGTACTGTATCTTCTTTGCAGATTGCAGATCTTTGACTGAGTCGGAATATGATTAGACTCTTTTATTCTTTCATTTTACGCCTGAGTTTAATCTGATCTCGGAATGAATTCTGGAGTTATCCATCTATAAGACCTAGCCTTGGATCAGTGGAATTGATCCAAGTGGTGCTTTAAATTTATTCGTGATGAATTAAAATTACAGACCTTAAGCAGGTTGCAAGGTCTGGATGCATTGAATAAGCTAGTCCGGAGTATAACTCAGGCTGATCATGTTAAATGAATTGGTTCCCGATATCGTAATATATCTGGAAGGTCTTGATTGCAGACCAGGTAATAATTCTGTTACATATAATTCTGTAGCCTAATGGCAGTACAGGAGTGAACCCTGTTCGAGAATGTATGTTGTAGGTTCTTTTTCTGAGCATATGAAATGTTAGACCTAACTGGAATTATTAATCTTAGTAACCTAAAACTAAACTTAACCTAGGGGTTAGATTAGTGTTAATCTAACCTAGACCTAGGCTAAGAGCTAATGCTCTAAGTTAGTATCCATGTTCTAAGAGGTTAGCCTAGGTGTTATCCTAAATCCTAACCTAAGTTACTAACCTAACTATTGAGCAAGGATTAAAGGGGACCTATGGAGGGGTGCAAACCATGGGCGGCAGTTTTTACGTTATTAAATGCGTGGATAAGCTTGAGAGATAGGTAATTTGGTGGAGGTTTTAAAACGGCTAACTAGAGCCGACGTGGTAGGTCGCCAAAGTTGGAAATGGTCTTTGAATTTCATTTGTCTATCGCCAACTATGGTGGTTGGTGGCAGTGGAGTTTGAGCGGGAAAATAGGAATTAATGCAATCAATGAACTCGGTAGTCAAGCTCGGATTTCACGGGAAGGCAGGAAAAATGGAAAGTTAATGGTTTGTTTAGTTTTGCATGCGCTCCGGTTTTCCTTCTGTCTATTCACTGGTTCTTCGAACCAGTCTTCTTGGTGTTACATGGAAAGTATGAGCGTAACTAGCTCTTTCCTCTGACAAGGAAAATATATAAGTCATGGAAATAGCAAATTTTTGTTGGTGGCTCTAACTTGGAAAAGGAAGAGAAGGATCGAGCTCTTTCAGTGGTCTCCTTAAGAATTTTGAGCAAATATCTAGGCATGTTAGGCCCTAACCTTTAAAAATCTTGCTGTCCTTCAAGTGATTTCATTAGAACAACTCTGTTCAGATGATTTTTGGAATTGGTTGGTTTCTATGGTAGTCTTGTGTGAATTTTAGCACTGTATCTTCATGCTGGTTCGGTTTTTCAATTTAACCCTTGATGGGTGTTTATTGTATTTCGAATTGTTGCTATATTTCCTTGTGTTTTGCATTCCGGCTTTAAGTTTGCGAAATATATGAAATGAATGTATGCTAGGCCTGCTCTGTGAGAACCCATGAATTATTCTCATGATGGGTACAGGCTACTGTGATGCTTTTTGATTTATACTCATAGTCGATGCTTGTTGTTGACACTTGTCGTCGATGCTTGTTGTTGATACTCATCGAAAGGGATACTGCTGGACATTTGTTTGATTGTTCAGTTTAATTGAACTTTTTGTAAGCTCTGTCATGGTTATTATTGGTGGTGGTTATTGATTCTTGTTGGGTTTCGTTTGAAATTTAAAGTTATTTGTGAATAGATAACTTGCTGTGTTACAGTATTTCATTGTAACCTTGTTGAAGTTGTTTTTCCCTTGCGTTGAGGTTATGGGATTCAACCCGTTGATAGCATGCATATATATATATATATATATATATATATATATATATATATATATATATATATGATTATTGTATTTGAAACGACTCTGTAGAGTCCATTGAATGATTCGTGTATTATGGACCATTGTGGAAGATATATATACTTGAATATTGGTAATTTGATTTGACAGAGTCTGGAAGGAGTAACAGTTAATGCGACTTCTATTATTTTGTAATGAATACCTTCGTTTTACAAGGAATTGTGGTTCAGACTCAGTTGGGTACTTATTATGATTCCACTATGTAAGTTTGAGCGAATATTGTTATACGGGCTCAGTTGGATTCCTTGTTACAAAATCGTAATTTAGCTTTTGTATAAGCCTGATTTTGAATGCTTACCATTGTTGGCACGAATGGAATCATTAACTATTATTTATCGTGTATACTGTTGTTTAGACTCAGTTGAATTCTTGATAAATAAACAATGTAATTGCCTCAAATTAATCCTGTTTGGTTTACTATTGTTTTCGACACTGTTGGGTTCCTTGAGTATAGAAAGATATCTTGTATATCAGCTTCTGTAAAAGCTTAATCGTGAATACTGTTATACGGATTTAGTTTTAAATCCTTGATAGGTAATCAGTGTCACTGCTTTTGTATAAGCCTGATTATGAACATGTAATGTTTTTGGCTTTGTTGGATTTCGTTAAATAGCTTGACATCATGTCTTTTGGATTTTTGTTTAGTAGGTCGTGAATACCATACTTTCAACTCTGGATGCGTTCAGAAGTGACTACAATATGTTATGTTTTCTTTTTGATTAAATTCCAGTTAGATGTGGCTGTGCATGTTGCGTGGATTTTGTTTAAAAATCTCTCTGCATAGACATAGGGTAATGTCATTGCTTTAATGATTTTGAGTCTCTTGTTGACTGTGATAACAGAGAAGATATTTTGATTTCGAATTTGGATCTAAAGGCCTTACAGTGTTTAGTAAGGACTAGAATGGGCTGTAGGTTGATGTAAGGGATTGCTGGCATGTTACGTCTTCTATGGCAGGTATATCTACTCTTGAGTATGATTGAACTTATGAGTTGTCGACTGCACCTCAATAGGTACTAGCAGTGAACGTATTCTTGTCTGTCGCTTCTTGTGGGAGGTCATGCAGAGTCTGTTTGGTAGTTAGTCTCCACTGTTTGGCATGAGAGCTACTGTACTTTAGTTTGTTATATTGTAAACTTAAACGGAACAGTGGTGCTTTTGGTGGTCTGGTCTGTTTTATTCACATGTGTTTAAGGTGAATGCCTTGCTCTTGGAAAGGCGGTACAGTCATGAGCTAGTTCTGAGGGAAATATGTATAATTCGTGTGTTCCTCTTCTGTTGCAAATTATAAGTTGATATAAATGTTTATCTAACTTCTGAAATTATTTTTATATAATGATGGAATCATGTTTTGATATGATTTTCCTCTTCTTATGTTGAATGTAATGATCTGTATGATGTTTGTTCATCTTGGGAATTACAATGGATAGTTGTTTGGACACTTTCGTCCTTCTTGATCCCTAATATTTTGATGAAATATTTGAGATGTATCTAGGACTATTCTGTAACGAAAATTTGTATTTACACGTTATAGACATGTTGAATTACTAAAGTATAGTCTTAATTATGTTTACTTGTTTGGTGAATTGATCTCATTTAAACAAGGTGTTTAATGAAAACAATTGATGGATTGCAATTGTTTTAAGAGTTAGTGCTTATCATGCTCAGTTCATCCAACTGACCCATGTTGACTATTTTTGCAGATGGTTGCTGTAAGTGGTAAAAGCATATAGATCTGATAGGATGATTAGATTGTTTAGATTTGATTTTAAGTAGAATTACAGTTTGATTCTCTAAATGTACTATATGGGGAAAGATGTTCTTTTTCCGTTGAGCATTGTATAAAGTATGCTGAATGAATAAAATGTATTTGATTAATTCTGAAAGGAATAGAAATAAGTATTTGCTACTTATGTGTTGTATTCTTATTTTGATAGTTGACCTTCTTCGGTTTATATACCGGAGGGGCATTGTTATCATTGTATAATTTGGAGACTTTTGTGATTGTCAATGAAAGCTTACAAGAATATGTGATTGAATTCTTATGAGTGTTTAGTAGTTCTTGTATGTTCTGTCGAAGGCTAAATTGAAACTTAGATCACTGTCTTTTTGGAAGATAGGGTTAAAATATACCTAAGCAGAACGCTAAACAAGCTGAATTAAATTATTAATCCCTAGTCCTGATTATGACAGGACAACATTTAATTGGATTCTTAATCATTTATATCTTGATACTAATAAGTATGATATAAATTCAGTTATGATAACTGATATAAACCTAATGGGGTTCTGATGGCAATCTCATGTGAATTTTATGAGATATTGTCCAATTCCGTTGTTTTAGAATTATGTATATTCTATGAACTCCTTGATGAGACCTTGGCCTTAATAACTCCTCTGTGTAATGGGTTTTATTGAGAAAGGTCATCCTAAGATGAGGAATCCAGGGATCGGGAAAGGCTAACCTTAGGGGAACGTATTTAATGTAATTTAAACTTAGTGTGCGTAACACTTATTAATAAGTAGATCTTTTCGAGGCGGATTTAAAGGTTGACGGCACAAGTCAACTGCGGGGTTGTACCTCCGAGAAGATTAGGATATTCTCGAAGTTACAACAATGCAGGTGACTTATGACGACACCCTTTGCATTGATCGCTAAGATTTACATCTTGATCTCGAACGAGTTACTCAGGCACCGATTAGGAATGTGGTCACGTTATAAGGCTGCCTAGGAGATTCAGGGTATCTTGACACACTGGTTTAACTAGGGTTGAACCAGTATGTCATCGTATCCCTAGTCCTCGTGGGCATCCATATAACGTTATCACCTTACTAATCCGTTTCCGAGTGAATAAGTTGGGATAGGAGGGACTGACTGAAGTCAGTATAAGACATTCTACATAACATAAGAATGGGGTAAGGGACATATTCCAGATTGACGAGTATGCCGTTAAGGAATACGAGACATAAGCAGTATGTTTCAAATCTTTGGCCAAAGTATCGCAAGCTGCTGATTGTGTTGTCTTGAGTCACCTGGTCTAAGGGATGAGATGCCGATGAATAATGGTAACAGTTATTCAGTTAGGTTCCTTGGACAGAGCATTCTGAATCCCAGAATAGGGAAGAGAACCGCAAGAGTGATGTGTTAAATAAAAACGCCAACTCTTATTACTCATGAATAGATCGGTAGATTACTGAGTCATGGAATGAATAGATCGGAGGTACTCTGAGTCATTACAGCTGCATATGGTTATCTGTTATAAGAATGGTTATTTGATTTGTGAGTTCTAAATTATGTATTTAGAACCAGGAAGCATTTATCAAAAAACAAAAAATTTGACTTGTTCTAATGTGCAAAATGAGGATGTTACATCTTGGTATCAGAGCTGAAGGTTGCAGCTCTTGGGCCTATTGTGTCCATAATCTGATAAAAACCTGAATTTTCTTGTAACAGAAAATGGTTAGAACAAGGGGGAACGTTGTGAATAATGCTCCACCTGAAGGAGGAGTGGCAACAACCCAGAAACTTGATGAGATCCTTGCTGCCCTGTTGGACACAAGAGATCGCTTAGCTGTACTTGAAAAGTAGGTGATGGGAAATGAGGAGGATGAAGAAGCTGGTAATAACAATCAGCAACCTTCTGAGGACAACCCCGATATGGGTGTTGATGTTAATGCTAGGAATGCACCTGTCCAACCAGAAAACAAAAAGGCCAGATTGGCAGCAGAACTCACTAATGATATAAAAAGGATAAGTCCACCTAAGTATGATGGCACCACATTAGGAGATGGAGCTGAGAACTGGCTCAGTGAAATGGAGAAGTACTTTGCAATAAGGAACTTCTCAGAGGAAACCAAAGCTATTTGGGGAGCCTATCAGCTTTCCCACGAAGCATCTTCGTGGTGGGATAGCCGTAAAGCTGAACTAAACATTGATGAGACCAATATTACTTGGGATCAATTTAAAGGCTATTTTAGGCAACGTTGGCTGCCACAACTTTTCTATGATCAGAAAATGACAGAATTTCAGAACTTAGCTCAAGGGAAGCTAACGGTAACTAAATTCTGGGAGCGGTTTACAAAACTCCTCAAGTATGTACTGCAGTATCAAACTGACGAGAAGTTCAGAATATGGAAATTCATCATGGGATTGAATCCCGTGATAGGGGGAGAGGTCGATGTTCACAGTCCAACCACTATGGAAGGAGTTGTTGAAAAGGCCATAAGGCAAGAACAGAAATTAAAGGCTATTTCTGCTCATAAAGAGGAAGTGCGGAAGAAGACTGCAAACCCTTCTTCAACCTCTCTTGCACCCAAAATGGGACCATGGAAAAAGTTTGGAAACAAGAGTAAGTTTCCAGGAGATAACAGTAAGAAAGCAGTAGTAAATAAGCCTACTGGAAACGTAAGGGATAATTTTGCTAAAAATTATAACAATGGGCAGAAGCCCTATGGAGGACAACGTGACAATTACAAGGCTGGAGGAAATTCTGAGCCTAAAAAGGGACCTGTAGGAGGCTGCTACAATTGTGGCAAAGATCACTAAACAAATCAGTGCCCTTTGAAGAAGGATGATCGTAATCAGCAGCATAAGATACATGCTGCAGTAGCAGACAAGCAAGTTGAAAAGCAAGTGACACCTATAGAAATTCTGGGTAAGTTATTTGGCATACCTGTCACTATTCTTTTTGATACAGGAGCTACTGAATGTTTTATTTCTAATAAACTTGCTTCTAAACTTAAAAGAAAAGCTAGAAAAATGGATAAATCTTGGACTGTACAGTATGGTAATAACTCTGTTCATACAGTGAGTATGTGTCTTTTTGGGGCAGTCCTTGACTTACCTAACTTTTCCATGGAAGTTGATCTCTATGTTACACCCTTAGGATCATATGACATTGTCATCGGTGTCAATTGGTTAGCTGACCATAAAGCAAAAGTAAACTGCTATGAAAAGAACATAAAATGTTTAGATGATCAGCTGGAATCATCAGATATTCAAGGTGTGAAACGGGAAATTTCAGTTAGAAAACTGTCAGCTATGCAGCTTAAAAAGGCTAAGAATAAAGGATGTACCCTTTATGCAGTAAAGATATCTAAATTTTCAGAAGAAGATGGTGATAACATGAAGCAATTTCCTCTGTTACAAAGTTTCAGGGATATTTTTCCTGAGGAATTACCAGGGTTACCATCCAAGAGAGAATTTGACTTCACCATCGAAATCAAGCCAGGAACAAAACCTATTTCCAAAGCACCTTATCGGATGACTACCACGGAGTTAGTTGAGCTTAAGGCACAGTTGCAAGAGCTTTTGTCTAAAGGTTTGATCAAACCAAGTGTTTCACCTTGGGGAGCACCTGTAATATTTGTGAAAAAGAAGGATGGAACACTAAGGCTGTGTATTGATTATCGGATGTTGAACAAAGCAACAATCAAGAACAGATATCCACTTCCTAGGATCGACGATCTATTTGATAAGATGCGTGGAGCAGTGGTTTATTCTAAGATAGATCTTCGATCTGGCTATCATCAGTTAAGGATTAGAGAAGAAGATATTCATAAAACAGCTTTCCGAACAAGGTACAGACATTATGAATTCACGGTTCTACCCTTTGGATTAACCAATGCACCCACAGCCTTTATGAACTTAATGAACAATATTTTTCAAGAATATCTAGACAAGTTTGTACTTGTATTCTTGGATGATATTCTCATTTATTCTAAAAGCATTGAGGAGCACAATGAGCATTTGAAGATAGTTTTGGGAATTCTGAGAAAAAGAAAGTTATATGGTAAGTTATCCAAATGTTCTTTCTTTGATTCAGAAGTTCACTATTTGGGTCATGTTATAAGTAAAGAAGGAATTGTTGTAGATCCTTCAAAAATAGTGGCAATAACTGATTGGCCTGCACCAAAGAATGTGCATGTAAGTAAGAAGCTTCATGGGTCTTGCTGGTTTACTATAGAAAATTTGTAAAGGATTTTTCTAAGGTAGCTGCACCAATAAATTCATTGCAAAAGAAGGATAAGAAATTCTTATGGAACGACAAGTGCGAAGTGGATTTCAAAATTCTGAAAGACTAGTTGACTTCTGCACCTATATTAGCTATACCAGACCCTAATCGGAGTTTTACAGTTGTAACGGATGCTTCTGGAGAAGGCCTTGGAGATGTTTTGCTACAAAATGATCAAGTCATTGCATATGAAAGTAGAAAATTCAAGTTACATGAGCTGAATTATGCACCCTGCTGGACTGTTATATCCTCATAGCATACCTCAGTAAAAATGGCAAGTAATAACCATGGATTTTGTACAAGGATTACCCATGTCCAGGAATAAACATGATGTTATCCTGGTAGTTGTAGATAAACTGACTAAGGTAGCTCATTTCATCGCTGGAAATCTAAAGGATGATTCACCAGTGCTGGCCAAAAGATTTGTACATGAAATTTTTAGGTTGCATGGTGTACCAGAATTGATTATATCTGACAGGGATCCTAGAATGACATCAAGGTTTTGGAAAACGCTTAGTACAGCTCTCGAAACGAAAACTAAACTTTAGTTCTGCCTATCATCCGGAAACGGATGGACAAACTGAGAGGGTAAATCAAGTGTTGGAGGACATGTTGCGAATGTATTGCATGGATCAACAGTATAAATGGGAAAAGTATCTTCCATTAGTTTAGTTCGCATACAACAATACTTATCATTCATCTCTTAAAATGGCACCATTTGAAGAACTATATGGAAGAAAGCGCAGAACTCCTGTTAGCTGGGATAGTGTTGAGGATAGAGTGGTAATTGGACCAGAGATTCTCACAGAAATGGAACAGCAAGTTAAGCTGATTCGTGAATGATTAAAGGAGGGCAGCAGATAGGCAGAAGAGCTATGCTGACCTTAAGTGGGTTGATAGAAGGTTTGAGCTTGGTGAGAAGGTTTTTTCTTCGTGTTAAACCCAGAAAGAGTTCTATAACTTTTGGCAAGGCTGCCAAGTTGTCATCTCGATTCGTGGGACCTTTCGAAATTGTCGAAATAATCAATCCTGTAGCTTATCGTTTAGCATTACCACCTGCTTTATCTCGCATGTATGATGTTTTCCATATTTCTTTGCTTAAGAAATACATTTCAGATCTGTCACATGTTTTAAATTAGAATTCCTTACAGGTCCAAGACCCAGGAATAATCATGGTTAAACCCACACGAGTGCTGGAAACTCACCAATTACATTTAAGAAATTGTGAAATACAGCAATGTAAGGTCCAGTGGGACCAGTTTAGCGAAGAAAGTGCAACTTGGGAAAATATGGAGGAAATGAAAATTGCTTTTTCCTTCTCTTTTTCAACAGAATTAAATCTGTTGACAAAACATTCTTTTATGAACTTTTTTTTTAAAGTATTTATGAAAGCCAGATGAAGGCAAACATTATTCAGGCTGAATAAAATGTGTTGTGACATTGACTTCTAGAACTATTCAAGTTGGAAAATAGTCGCATTGTTTATGCACTAATAAATTGGTTGACCTGAAGGTTAATCGAATATGTGATCATCGGGACGATGAATCTTTTAGGAGGGAAGCATGTAACACCTTGAACTGTTGTTACTTCCTCCTGAGCATACAAGTGTTGATATGTGATTTCTTTGTAAAAAGGATGTGTTCCTTTGATTGAGAAGTCATGCTTGATATGTACTGTATCTTCTTTACAGATTGCAGATCTTTGACTGAGTCGGAATATGATTGGACTCTTTTATTCTTTCATTTTACGCCTGAGTTTAATCTGATCTCGGAATGCATTATGGAGTTATCCATCTATAAGACCTAGCCTTGGATCAGTGGAATTGATCCAAGTGGTGCTTTAAGTTTATTCGTGATGAATTAAAATTACAGACCTTAAGCAGGTTGCAAGGTCTGAATGCATTGAATAAGCTAGTCCGGAGTATAACTCAAGCTGATCATGTTAAATGAATTGGTTCCTGATATCGTAATATATCTGGAAGGTCTTGATTGCAGACCAGGTAATAATTCTGTTACATATAATTCTGTAGCCTAATGGCAGTATAGGAGTGAACCCTATTCGAGAATGTATGTTTTAGGTTCCTTTTCTGAGCATATGAAATGTTAGACCTAACTGGAATTATTAATGTTAGTAACATAAAACTAAACTTAACCTAGGGGTTAGATTAGTGTTAATCTAACCTAGACCTAGGCTAAGAGCTAATGCTCTAAGTTAGTATCTATATTCTAAGAGGTTAGCCTAGGTGTTATCCTAAATCCTAACCTAAGTTACTAACCTAACTATTGAGCAAGGATTAAAGGGGACCTATGTAGGGGTGCGAACCATGGGTGAAAGTTTCGATGTTATAAAATGCGTGGATAAGCTTGAGAGATAGGTAATTTGGTGGAGGTTTTAAAACGGCTAACTAGAGCCGACGTGGTAGGTCACCAAAGTTGGAAATGGTCTTTGAATTTCATTTGTCTATCGCCAACTATGGCGGTCGGTGGCAGTGGAGTTTGAGCGGGAAACTGGGAATTAATGCAATCAATGAACTCGGTAGTCGAGCTTGGATTTCACGGGAAGGCAGGAAAAATGGAAAGTTAATGGTTTGTTTAGTTTTGCATGCGCTCCAGTTTTCCTTCTGTCTATTCACTGGTTATTTGCACCAGTCTTCTTGGTGTTGCATGGCAAGTATGAGCGTAACTAGCTCTTTCCTCTGGCAAGGAAAATATATAAGTCATGGAAATAGCAAATTTTTGTTGGTGGCTCTAACTTGGAAAAGGAAGAAAAGGATCGAGCTCTTTCAGTGGTCTACTTCGGAATTTTGAGCAAATATCCAGGCATGTTAGGCCCTAACCTTTAAAAATCTTGTTGTCTTTCAAGTGATTTCATTAGAACAACTCTGTTCAGATGATTTTTGGAATTGGTTGGTTTCTATGGTAGTCTTGTGTGAATTTTGGCACTGTATCTTCATGCTGGTTTGGGTTTTCAATTTAACCCTTGATGGGTGTTTATTGTATTTCGAACTGTTGCTATATTTCCTTTTATTTTGCATTCTGGCTTTAAGTTTGTGAAATATATGAAATGAATGTATGCTAGGCCTACTCTATGAGAACCCATGAATTGTTCTCGTGATGGGTACAGGCTACTATGATGCTTGTTGATTTATACTCGTAGTCGATGCTTGTTGTTGACACTTTTCGTCGATGCTTGTTGTTAATACTCGTCGGAAGGGATACTGCTGGACATTTGTTTGATTGTTCAGTTTAATTGAACTTTTTTTAAGCTCTGTCATGGTTATTATTGGTGGTGGTTATTGATTCTTGTTTGGTTTCGTTTGAAATTTAAAGTTATTTGTGAATAGATAACTTGTTGTGTTACAGTATTTCATTGTAACCTTGTTGAAGTTGTTTTTCCCTTGCGTTGAGGTTATGGGATTCAACCCGTTGATAGCATGTATATATATATATATATATATATATATATATATATGATTATTGTATTTGAAACGACTCTGTAGAGTCCATTGAATGATTTGTGTATTATGGACCACTGTGGAAGCTATATATACTTGAATATTGGTAATTTGATTTGACAGATTCTGGAAGGAGTAACAGGTAATGCGACTTCTGTTATTTTGTAATGAATACCTTCATTTTAAAAGGAATCGTGGTTCAGACTCAGTTGGGTACTTATTATGTTTCCACTATGTAAGTTTGAGCGAATATTGTTATACGGGCTCAGTTGGATTCCTTGTTACAAAATCGTAATTTAGCTTTTGTATAAGCCTGATTTTGAATGCTTACCATTGTTGGCACGGATGGAATCATTAACTATTATTTATCTTGTATACTGTTGTTTAGACTCAGTTGAATTCTTGATAAATAAACAGTGTAATTGCTTCAAATTAATCCTGTTTGGTTTACTGTTGTTTTCGACACTGTTGGGTTCCTTGAGTATAGAAAGATATCTTGTATATCGGCTTCTGTAAAATCTTAATCGTGAATACTGTTATACGGATTTAGTTTTAAATCCTTGATAGGTAATCAGTGTCACTACTTCTGTATAAGCCTGATTATGAACATGTAATGTTTTTGGCTTTGTTGGATTTCATTAAATAGCTTGACATCATGTGTTTCGGATTTTTGTTTAGTAGGTCGTGAATACCATACTTTCAACTCTGGATGCGTTCAGAAGTGACTACGATATGTTATGTTTTCTTTTTGATTAAATTCCAGTTAGATGTGGCTGTGCATGTTGCGTGGATTTCGTTTAAAAATCTCTCTGCATAGACATAGGGTAATGTCATTGCATTAATGATTTTGAGTCTCTTGTTGACTACGATAACAGAGAAGATCTTTTGATTTCGACTTTGGATGTAAAGGCCTTACAGTGTTTAGTAAGGACTAGAATGGGCCAAAGGTTGATGTAAGGGATTGTTGGCGTGTTAGATCTTCTATGGCAGGTATATCTACTCTTGAGTATGATTGAACTTATGAGTTGTCGACTGCACCTCAACAGGTACTAGCAGTGAACATCTTCTTGTCTATCGCTTCTTGTGGGAGGTCATACAGAGTCTGTTTGGTAGTTAGTCTCCACTGTTTGGCATGAGAGCTACTGTACTTTATTTTGTTATATTGTAAACTTAAACGGAACAGTGGTGCTTTTGGTGGTCTGGTCTCTTTTATTTGTATGTGTTTAAGGTGAATGCCTTGCTCTTGGAAAGGTGGTATAGTCATGATCTAGTTCTGAGGGAAATATGTATAATTCATGTATTCCTCTTCTGTTGCAAATTGTAAGTTGATATAAATGTTTATCTAACTTCTGAAATTGTTTTTATATAATGATGGAATCATGTTTTGATATGATTTTCCTCTTCTTATGTTGAATGTAATGATTTATATGATGTTTGTTCTTCTTGGGAATTACAATGGATAGTTGTTTGGACACTTTCGTCCTTCTTGATCCCTAATATTTTGATGAAATATTTGACATGTATCTAGGACTATTATGTAACGAAAATTTGTATTTACACGTTATAGACATGTTGAATTACTAAAGTATAGTTTGAATTATGTTTACTTGTTTAGTGAATTGATCTCATTTAAACAGGGTGTTTAATGAAAACAATTGATGGATTGCAATTGTTTTAAGAGTTAGTGCTTATCATGCTCAGTTCATCAAACTGACCAATGTTGACTATTTTTGCAGATGGTTGCTGTAAGTGGTAAAAGCATGCAGATCTGATAGGATGATTAGATTGTTTAGATTTGATTTTAAGTAGAATTACAGTTTGATTCTCTAAATGTACTATATGGGGAAAGATGTTCTTTTTCCGTTGAGCATTATATCAAGTATGCTGAATGCATAAAATGTATTTGATTAATTCTGAAAGGAATAGAAATAAGTATTTGCTACTTATGTGTTGTATTCTTATTTTGATAGTTGACCTTCTTCGGTTTATATACCGGAGGGGCATTGTTATCATTGTATAATTTGGAGACTTTTGTGATTGTCAATGAAATCTTACAAGAATATGTGATTGAATTCTTATGAGTGTTTAGCAGTTCTTGTATGTTCTATCGAAGGCTAAATTGAAACTTAGATCACTGTCTTTTTGGAAGATAGGGTTAAAATATACCTAAGCAGAACGCTAAACAAGCTGAATTAAATTATTAATCCCTAGTCCTGATTATGACAGGACAACATTTAATTGGATTCCTAATCATTTATATCTTAATACTAATAAGTATGATATAAATTCAGTTATGAGAACTGATATAAACCTAATGGGGTTCTGGTGGAAATCTCATGTGAAGTTTATGAGATATTGTCCAATTCCATTGTTTTAGAATTATGTATATTCTATGAACTCCTTGATGATACCATGGCCTTAATAACTCCTCTGTGTAATGGGTTTTATTGAGAAAGGTCATCCTAAGATGAGGAATCCAGGGATCGGGAAATGCTAACCTTATGGGAACATCTTTAATGTAATTTAAACTTAGTGTGCGTAACACTTATTAATAAGTAGATATTTTCGAGGCGGATTTAAAGGTTGACGGCACAAGTCAACTGTGGGGTTGTACCTCCAAGAAGATTAGGATCTTCTCGAAGTTACAACAATGCAGGTGACTTATGACGACACCCTTTACATTGATCGCTAAGATTTACATCTTGATCTCGAACGAGTTACTCAGGGACCGATTAGGAATGTGGTCAAGTTATAAGGCTGCCTAGGAGATTCGGGGTATCTTGGACACATTGGTTTAACTAGGGTTAAACTAGTATGTCATCATATCCCTAGTCCTCGTGCGCATCCATATAACGTTATCACCTTACTAATCCGTTTCCGAGTGAATAAGTTGGGATAGGAGGGACTGACTGAAGTCGGTATAAGACATTCTACATAACATAAGAATGGGGTGAGGGACGTATTCCAGATTGACGAGTATGCCGTTAAGGAATATGAGACATAAGCAGTATGTTTCAAATCTTTGGCCAAAGTATCGCAAGCTACTAATTGTGTTGTCCTGAGTCACCTGGTCTAAGGGATGAGATGCCAATGAATAATGGTAACATTTATTCAATTAGGTTCCTTGGACAGAGTATTCTGAATCCCAGAATAGGGAAGAGAACCGCAAGAGTGATGTGCGAAATAAAAAAGCTAACTCTTATTACTCATGAATAGATCGATAGATTACCGAGTCATGGAATGAATAGATCGGAGGTACTCCGAGTCATTACAGCTGCATATGGTTATCTGTTATAAGAATGGTTATTTGATTTGTGAGTTCTAAATTATGTATTTAGAACCAGGAAGCATTTATCAAAAAAAAAAAAATTTGACTTGTTCTAATGTGTAAAATGAGGATGTTACATATATATATATA
This sequence comes from Taxus chinensis, assembly GCA_019776745.2. NCBI lineage: Eukaryota > Viridiplantae > Streptophyta > Pinopsida > Cupressales > Taxaceae > Taxus > Taxus chinensis. Next base: position 566,902,481 of record CM034147.1, read on the forward strand.
TATATATATATATACATGTCTACCTCATCATGTCTATCATCTCAAAAATGTCGGCATGCAGGACGATATATATAATACAAAATATCATTGACACGCAGGCTGGTCTCATACATACAAAAAGAATGAATGAATCAAATACAAAATCTCTTCGACATGTAGGCCACTATGTGATAAATAATACAACTATCTTCGGCACGCAGGCCAGCATATATATCAAAAAATCACTAGTATACATCAAAAATCAAGTGACCGTATATCAGGCATCTCGCCGGATGTCCTCCATCTCTGTGTCACTTGTACCCTTGACCTCGTATGTCCCTGTTGGTACCTCACCTAGTGCTGGTCACCATGCACTGATGGCCTCTCCCTGATTGGGCCTCAGAGCTCACTAACCTCATGTGCTCTCCACACTATGAGTGCGAGATATCTTCCTCTCACTGGATGCTTGTTATGCCCTGTACTCTTCGTAGGATAGGAAGTCTATCCCACCCACCACTTCCTATACCTATCTGTACATCTGACGTCATCTATTCACCGATCCACTGGATCCTCCTCCTCCCCTGTAGGCACTATAGGCTATGGTAGAGGTAGAGGCCTCTCCACGTCATCTCTCTGATACTATGGGAAGGACAGAGGAACATCCTATACAAGCCCAAAATGCCATCAGACCTTGTCTACTAGGATCATCTCATTCTCCCCAGCATGGCAACCCTGTATCCACCTCTCTAGCTGGAGCTCAGCTAGCTCCTCACGCATGTGCCTATATGAGTGGAATCCCACATATGGCCTCCAAATAATGTCCACTCTGGAAAATCCCTCCAATAACTATCAAAAATGGGCCACATCATATGTCGGCCTATCCGATCTCCACTCTCCTACAACCGGCACAAATCTCGCTAGGAATGCATCTACTTGGGGCATCCCTATAGTTCGAACATAGACTATGTGCTCATAGGCCCAAAAGTGCAGTATAAATGTATAGCAAAGGTTAAACCTGCGCTCATATGCCCACAACTCTCAGTATAGCTACACCAAGAATGCTAGTGCCCAGGAAAATTAGGTCTCCTCTACCATCATATTGTGGAGCACCCCCATCAGTGATTGGGGAAAGTGTCCACCCTTTACATATGGTAGTGCATAGTAGCACACTGCCTCCATTAATATAAACATTAGCCTCATCTCATCCTGATGGGCTAGGTACATCTTGCAATAGCTCAAACTAGTGCTATGGAATCTTAGATCCATCACCCCCTCACCAAAAATTATCCCAATCAGCTCCTCTAAGGCCTCGGAGGAGATAGAGTAAACTTGGGCACCCAATATGGGTAGCCACAAAATTTGAAACATGTCCTCTAGGGTGATAGTCATCTCATTTGTCGGAAGGTGGAACATGTTGGTTGCGGTGTCCCATCTATCAATGATTGCAACCATCAAGCTAGGCTACCGAAAAACATGTCAGTAGCACCGAATCCCACTCAAGCCCACTACCTCCATGTGCTGCAGCTCTAAAGGGGTCGCTAAGCCATGTAATGTCGCCAGCAAAGGTGAAACCCTATCTTGCATGTGTAACTACACTCTCCCCTGCATATAATCTAAGCACGACATTAGTCATGACCATATTCACCAATTATCATTACCCTCCACCCTATTTTTACCCTACCCATCTCAACCGCCTCACCTGCATCATTTTTTTTGGACCCTTGAGCCTAAAATCCTAACTGGTGCCAGATTCATCCTAACCGACTCCAGTCACGCTTAAACTGGCATTGGTCAACTATTTGGTGACCGATACTAGTTCAATTTGACTAACCACAGTTACCATGTAACCGACATCGGTCACCTGTTAGGAGACCGATCCTGGTTCTATGCAACCGATGCTGGCCAAGACTTGACCGATGCCGGTCACTATCACGAAAAAATCCACGACTTCCCAAACCCCCACTTTTTTTCTAAAACCCTCCCACCTATGCCCCATTTTACCCCACCTACAACGACCTACACTACCCCAGGAACTCCTTCCCAACCCACCTATTCAATTTCCTACCCTCCCCCCCTCTTTTGTGCCCATTATTTTCCTCCATACCCTGATTTCACTTTTAACCACCCACAAAATACAGAAAAACCACACCAAACCCTATAAACAACAATCCTCAAAACCTCTAATCTATCTAATCACCAATCTAGAGTTAGGCGCTTACCTCATCGCACTGCCGCCATCTTGGTGGCACGTCTGGAAGTTGTGTCACTGGTCCACCTGATCCCTCTCCATCCTCTTCCATCACCAAATAACTACTCGTAACCTCTGACAAATCAACTCTCTTTCCTTGATCCTGTGGACCTGCTACTCACCCACCCAAGCCTTGTTAAATTAGACTGCCAACTCACTGTCCCATTTCCTCCAAACACTTTTCTCTCTTTTTTGTCATTTCTTCACTTCAAAAATAAAAAAATGAATAATAACAATGTGGATTTTTTTGTTTTTATAAAAAACCTGACCTCACCGACATCGATTACCCTTGATCGACATTGGTCACATGCCCTACCTTACCGTCATCAGTTTTCCTATATCGACATCAGTTATACATGACTACCATCAGTCATCTTCACCTACACATTTCCCTTACTTTTCCCTTTTACCCGCACCCCACCTATGCCACCCTATTTACCTTACCTTTCCAGACCTCCTCACTTGCATACCTACACTTTTCCTCCTTTGGGGACTCATTATTCTACCCATACCTTGGCCTTACCCATCCCATGACCTAGATATTTGGACCTAGACCATCGCTTATGACCTTTGACCTCATGTGTTCGCTATACCTTGTCGCACTGTTACCTTTGTTGATTGACCTAATGACCTTACCTAGCCTATTACCATGACTATTTATCCTGACCCTACCTTTGGTGTACTGGAACATACCTAAATGTTCCTACACCTAACCTATGTTGTGTTTCTTGACCATAACCTATACATTGGATACAAAATTCACTCCAACCTTGTCTGGATAAACTTATCGACCTTAGATGATGTAGATTTTACCTGCTCTTCAACCCGGTAGCGTGCTGTAGTTTATATGTGTGCGTGCATTTGATTTTCACTACTTTTGACCCTGACCCATTACCTATATTACCCAAGTAGAGCTTTCAACCTTTTCTCTTGTACCCACCTACCTTTTCCTCACATTTACCTTTTATCAAACCACTCACTGCTTCAGCTTGTTGCCTCGTCATTTCCTAGTTTGAGGGGGATCACCTTGACCCACACATGGGGCAACCACATCTTATTTTTTTTAGTGCTTCTTAACAATACAAGCTATGTAACAAAAAGGGGCAAACTGTAGACACTAAAATTAGGTAACACTCCCCTTTCGTACCTCGACCAATAAGCACCCTTTATTACATTTACCTAGCCATGACCCCCTTCACCACACTAATATTAATTTAATTAAATTAATTCATTATCCTAACTATATTTATTATTTAAATATCTTATTTAAATAATATACACACATATAGTTCACTTAGGCACCTCACCAAGCCAACTCAACCTAAGACCTATTCTTAGCAAGTTTCCATAACTAACTAAGACTTACCCAAACCCTAAAAGTCAATACCTACATTCCCTCTAACCACATTCCCGCATGCTCACAAGAAGCTACCAGTCTAATCTGTGGGATAACGACATGAGATCCAAGGAAATCAAGAGCATCACCCTAGTTTAGTAAACCTAGGAAATTCCTCCTTGACTGATGCTGGTTATCCCTAACCGTTGCCGATTAAGCCAAACTACCTTTAGTTACCCTTTTTACCCCTAAACTACCTTATTCTCAAGGTTGGAAAACATTGGGAGAAGGTTGATGAGCAAGAACGCATCTTCAGAGAACAAATTCCAGTGAAAACCCACATGTAAGGAAGGAGATTGAGTATCTTCTCCTGCACAACCATCCCAACCATGATCTAAACTATCCAAGAAAAGAGGAGTGTACATGCAGCCATGCAGAAGCTTTTCTTTAGTTGGTGATAAATTGCAGCCTTCAAACCCCTCATCAACACCTCCATCCCTCACACATAGGCATTCAAGACTAGAATCCAAGGAAGTATAACATCATACTTTCCTGGTTTATTTCATTTCATCATCATTTTATCATCCATTGTTTACTTTGCCCCCTATTGACCTTCCCCAACATTTTCACCTCCATATACCCATTAAAACCTTGCAAAATCATACTCCAGTCACCTAATACCTCATTCTGACCAACCATAGTCCTTTGTGCAATAAAAAAGGAGACCATAGCTTGTTTTGTGACATTTCTAGATCTCACAGTAATCAGCACCGGTTACACTGAACCGTCGTTGGTCATCCTTGACCAACATTGGTCTCTGTATTTTCCCACATAGCCTAGAAAAGAGACCTACCCACATAATTTCATCTCATCCTCATTCACCTGTGATATACCTGAGACCTCTATCAGACCTGCAAAGACCCAGAACCAATCATTTGACCTTTGGATTCTATTCTAGCTTAGCCTGTTAGATTAGTTCTATTTCTTATTGTATTTTAAGTGAGATACCTAAATCATTTCAAATTACAATAGGATTTACTTTGTTTACAACATTAAATTGTTTAAAACAATGGACTGACAGCCATCTAGGAAGTATCATACTTCTAGGATCTAGGATACGCTAAGCAGTTCACTTCCCATATTGTTTTATTCCTTCTGGTGGTCTTCTTTTCATTACAGGTAGTTCCTCCTAGCCAAAAGGAATCTCTCACGATCAGCTATGGATCCAGAAGTCATACGCATGTTGTAGATCAAGGATATTGCGCTTGTTACCTGTCCAAGTTAATGCACCAAACTAAACACCAAAACCCTGAAAAACTCCAATAAAATTGATACCTGATGGACAAGATCCGAAGATGTAGACGGATAAGGAGGTCGATGTAGATAAGACAGGCGCACACGAGTAATTCGCACAATAGATCCGAGTAACCTGCAAGACACTGATGCTTGATAGAAAAAGACCACGTTAAAAGGTTTTTAGTGTTGGACTGCCTAGAGAAGTAGGTTAGGAAAAGGATGTAGTAAGGGGTCCTCGGCGGATGTCAGTCCAAATTTTCTCTTAAGAACTGAGGAGTACAAATCCATGCTATGATGTATGTACATATTAGTCTACATTGTCTGATTAGTAGTAATGTAACCGGATCTAATAACATGTAGACAGAAGGTTACCAAACTTGATTGAAATTATGATTATTAAGCTGGATTCTGTGTTACCTATGTCCTTATAGCTATCTACAGTTCTGATCGGCGTTTATTATATAGAATCGGCGTCGATGCATGTGATCGGCTTTCTACTTTTGTGATCGGGCTATCGATGGAATCAGATCGGCGTCAACTGAAACCAGATCGGTCAATCAGGATGAATGCATTTTGTCTAGAAGATGTTATGAGTTATATGATAAAGTGTATGAACTCATTTCCACTCAACGTCTTTTTAAAGTTCCTATCAGTAGATGATGATACTCCCACTTAGACTCACCATAAAATAGATGGACTACGTGCGACCTGTTGATGTGCCTCGGAGCAGAGCGCCCAGTGCTCCTGCTCAGGGATTGATTAGGCCAACGTGCATCTAGATCTAACTTGATACACTTTGGTGGGTGTAAAAATGACTACAATCACTTTTCTGATTAGGTAACCTGCATCAGTGCACGTCTATCTTCACTTGGTTATTTAATATGCATCAAACCAAGATGTATTCTTTTTGTCCCTGAGATTTAGGGTCTATAGGGATAATAAATATAAACGGCGCCATTTGTCAAAAGAATGCAAGCGCCGAATGTATAGGCTACAATGCGCCGATCTCGGGATCAGACTCTAGTGGATGTTCCCATTCTAGAACAATCTATCTACATATTTTATTGTATGGCCAATAATAACCAATAGTCAACACCTTATGCGCTGTTCTTTTTGTAGAGAAAGTGTCCTCTAAATAGGGTTCATACATGGAATAGATCTGAGGTACATCAAATGATCTCCTCATCATCTATACACCTTCTCATGATTATGTTTTGTGCTGTAATGAAATATTTAATACTCCATCTACTCACAAGAAAAATGTACACTGGGGTGAATTCAACTTATGATAGGTGTTCTAAATCTCAGATCGTATAAGTATCCCATGTGGATAGTGTTTTACTTGAAACCAAATAGTTGCCCTATGTCTGCATGACCAAGGTGAAACGAATGTAGAGATGGAAAATAAATTGAGTAACCAATCTTGAAAGGGGCCATCAATTACTTGCCTCTTAATCATTGTCTAGTCCATCTTGCGATGAGCAAAGTTATGCTAATACATTATCCTTTCCAAGCTTGATTCACAGATAGTGACACAAAAATCTTACAAGATGTGATCCCCCTCAAACCATAGGGATGGGATGGATGCTTCTTACTACATGATCCCAAGTTTGGATCAGATATTTAGATTACAACGCATGATGCCCCAGTCAGAATGAACAATGGAGTAGACCTGATGATGGACGATGTACTAAATTTGTTATACAAATTAGGCAAGTAACCTCCTTCTTTATTACTCATATAGTTTAGCTGTACATGCTACAAGTTCTTGCTAACATGAGACGAAATTACATACCTACCAAACTCCATGATTTTTTTCCCAAGGACAAATGCAAAATAGTACGATGCGTTTGATGCATATATGTGGAACAAATTTGGAATAGAAAGTGATATCCAATTAGGTCCTCTCAATACAAGAGCAATAGTTCAGCACATAATAATGTTTAGATAGGTTTGAAAAACACCTTCATAACATTCAATGCTATGGCAAACAAAATACGTAACATCGGCGGTGATCCCTAGAGCAAGTCGGTGCTGACCAATCTTGCTAAACGGCGTCGATCAAAAAAATCGGCGCCGACCAAACGTAGCGCATATAAATATGCGAACGGAAAACGTAAACGATTTATTTTCATCGTGACGATTGATTCAGAGAGAGTCAGAATTTGGATTTGAGCACCATGGAAGCCTCTGGGAGCGGTCAGAAGCGTAAGAGGACACGACCTGGGGTAAGTGGTTCTTCTCAAGGAACCCATTGTATTTCATTTTTTTTTGTTTGTAGGAGGCCAAGGTCCGATTTATGTCCGGACAGTCAATCGGCGTCGATTGGTATAATTGGCATCGATTGTTGTTTGAGCGGTGTCGATTGGTATTAATCGGCGTTGACTAGAAATAAACGATGCCGATTTTATTAAATCGACGCCGATTGGAAGAGATGAGATTTTTGTTGTTGTTTTGGATGTTGTGATTTGGGTAAATACGAGACTAATATTGCTCTTGATGTCATGGGTGTAGGCACGAGAGGCTCTACACATGAGGGATGTTATTCCCGAGTTACTGGAGACTATTCTCCCTGATGTGACTGATGCAGATTCGCGGCATTTGGAGTTATCCAGGCTCGGGGGATTTAGATACTACAGACGAGTCCCGCGAGATGTAGAGCTGATGCGGGCACTAGTGTGACGGTGGGACAGCCATACGTGCACTTTTTGGTTCAGGACGGGTGAGATGACCATCACCCATGAGGACATATATAGGATTTTGAGACTGCCGATCATTGGGGACCCGATCGAGATTACACCGCGAAAGCAGCAGCAGAGGGCCCTAGTTCGATTATATAGAGATAGGGTAGATGATTCAGAGATAATGTCTGGGGCAGTGCGGATAGCCTCACAGTATAGACAGGATAGCCCCCAGAGCAGATGGATAGTTCTGATTCAGATGGCAATATCCTATTTTGCTACTGCCAGATTTAGGAGGTGGGAGATTCCCACTGTTGTTATTAGACTGCATTTGTGACATTCTGCAGTTCAGACAGGTGTTTTCCTTCGCTGATGCCTTGATAGCTCAGATATATTATGAGCTATGGATGTACACCACAGGCCAGAGGACAGGTATCGATGTCAGTTTTGTGCTCCATTGCTGGGCATATGAGCATATAGCAGTGATCAGGCCATCCGGGCTTCCTTGGATGCCAGCAACAGTGGGAGGTATCGATTATGGATTCAGGCGATGGCAAGCTGACATGGCCGCTGGGGATACAGGGATTCGGCCGATTGGTACACCGAGCGTTTCAGGACGCTGACACCGGATCAGGTCATCTGGAGGCCATATCGGGTATTTCTGACATGGGCGGGTCAGGATGCTCACTTGGTGGCACTGAGATGGAGCAGGGTGGTTAGGGGTCGCAGGCTGGATATGTGGGAGTGAGTCCCGTTTGTGAGAGTATTGAGACAGTTCGGCCTAGTGCAGACAGTGCCGACCACTTACACGCCTTATAGGTGAGATAGCAGGGAGACTGATCTGCCGATTTTGATCCCAGCAGATCCATTGAGAGAGGCCCCACCCTCCACAGATAGCGATGATGACGCAGGGGTGTATGAGGGTTACGCAGCATGGTATGATAGAGATTTACCACGACATCTCCCGGCATCTATAGATGTCGACGAGGAGGACATAGCTGCGATGCTGGATAGACTGGAGGGAGGGCATGCCACCCTGACACAGACACATCAGGTAGCTCTTGAGGAGATCAGGGCTCTGACAGAGGAGAGGGATGCCCTAATTTTGGAGAGAGACACCGCTTGCCAGGAGCAAGATACAGCGATCCAGCAAATGGAATTAGATATTCATCGATTTTGGGATGTGCCCTCAGAAAGACATCAAATATGGGGAGACAGGTACCATGTCGGAGTCTGGTACGAAAGATACGACCTCTAGTTTTGAGCACCAGCCAGCATTTGCGTCTTTAGCCCCATCATGCACCAGCAGCTAGCATTACGAGTACCGGGTAAAATGAGTTTGAGTTGTTAGTCAGGCTCATCCTCGCTGAGGTGAGATACTATGGAAAATTCCAATAGGTCAGCATGACCAAGAACTAGGTCGGTGATGTTGTGTACGAATAGGGTAAGATGTTAGCGTTGGACACAGTGGAGCATTGTACAACTCAGGTTGGTCGGATGGGTGTTTTGGCCGGGTTGAGACCGAGGTGTGCAGATGGACGGATCCAGGTCAGTCAGTGTGGGTTAGTTAGCTCGAATATTATGGCAGTGCAGTGATGAGATCATGGTTGGATGAGTCAAAAACATATAAAGGAGTTGGATGGAGATCAGTGTCCTCCATTCATCGGATTGGACTGACATAGGGATTACACGACTTGGTTGGTTGGGTATCCATGTCATAGGTGCAGAGATAGCCTAGATGTAAAACCTCCATAGTATGGATGGTCCACAGTGTGAAGATGATGATTCCCATGTTGGTCAGCAACCAGATACACATGTATAACCATGAAGATTCAGACACTATCATAAGTCATATAATTGTTCTCATGGAATTGAGGTTGGACGACCCACTGGATAAATGTCTTGTACAGTGTCATGGATGTAGATATAGATTGATCCAGACCCATGACATAGATGTAGAGCTCGAAGACCGACCAATTTTTCTCTCAAAGGGGTTTGTACAACCCATATGTGATTGGATTTGACATAGTGGTTGACACGGCTTGGATATGGTTGGGTAGCATGTCATAGGTGCAGAGATAGATAGATGTAATGTAACTTGGATGTGCAAGTTTTTAAATATTTTGATGGATAAATAGATAGATGTGATTGATGTATGGATTTTATTTTGATGAAAAATGGATATAGATAGATGTAGTGTAACTTGGATGCACCAGTTTTTAGATATTTTGATGGATAGATAGATAGATGTGATTGATGTACTCGGCATGTTTGAGATGTTAATTTAATTTTGATGAAAATAGATGGCCAGATCCACATGTGTTGATAATAGATGCTTTGATAGATGATATTAGACAGAGGATAAATTTTGATTGAAATGTGAATTTGACTGGATAAAAAAACAAAGAATAATGGGGAATACTCTTTGCTAGAGCCAAGGAAGTAATGAAAACGACCTTGACTAGAAATAAAGAAAATATGCCTGGATAAGAAAGAAAATGATAAGTTGGACTCCCAACCGACCATAGATAGAATCTAGATAGGAAATCACAATATCATGCATGTAAGGCCCTACATGAGGTTAAAATAAACCTGACACTAACTAGCCGCAAAACAGATCTAAGAGGGAAACGAAAGGAACAGTAAGTATCTTATCGGAATTTACAAGGGACAGAATACATGTCCATAGTGGGAAAATAGGATTTTCCATATGATCGACAAAAGGTCTTAAATCTCAGCTTCATGATTTTGGGAGAAGAGCAAACTGATCAATGCGGGAAGTTTGCTTGATATGGAAAGACTGATCAATACGGGAAGTCTTTCAGTGATGCTAAAAAGTGGATAAACTTACTGAAAGGCTGATTAATTGCAAGAAGCCTTGAATATGTCTTTGAAAAACAGCCATCCTTCCAGGGAGCGGTCTGTATTTTGAATTTTAATGATAGCCATCCTTCGAGGGTATGGTCTATATTTTTTCTTTTTGATCTTTTTTTGATAATGTATGGATAGCTATCATTCAAGGGATCAGTCCATCTTTTTGGATAGCATCATTTTTTTTTAATTAATTAATTAATTAATTTATTTGAAAATATTTTTGGAAGAAGATGAGTTTAGACCTAGATAGATTAGATGGAGGGGAAGAGAACATAAAGGAACATGCACTCATGCCCCGAGTAGATCTGACTAAGATAAGCACTTGGGACAGATGAAGTGGTGATTAAGGTATTCCTACCATGAGGAGGAACATATCCAAAAGAAACATGCAATGAGTAGAGCCGCGATACTCATATTTTAAGGTAAAAGAGGCAATAGGCGGAGAACCACATAGTTTTGAATCACCATGAAAGTATATGACTGGTTGTTTTAGACAGATGAAAGATCTGTGTTGCGGCTAGACTTGTGTAAGATAGATTTTAATAGTAGAAAGGCCGTAGATGCAAGGCATTAAGAGGCTCCGCTTCAGGTATACCATCCATGGAAGATAGACGATAAGCCCCAGACCCATATTTGTGAGTGATAACGTACGGGCCCATCCAGTTGGGAGCAAACTTACCACGTTGACTTCTTTCGAGTGTAGTGAAATTTTGATTTTCTTTAAGAACAAGATCCCCAATTTTGAAGTCACGGTGCTGCAAGTGCTTGTTATAAGCACGTTTGACATGCTCAAGATAGACTTGATGATGTTCAAGAGTGTTGAGACACCACTCATCTAATAATTCAAGTTGTGCTAGATGATTTTGACAATAGTCCTCATCAGAGACAAATTCTCTAAGAGAAACACGGAGAGATGGGATTTGGACTTCCAAAGGAAGGACAGCCTCAGACCCATAGACGAGGGAAAAGGGAGTAGCACCAGTAGGAGTACGAATGCTAGTCTGATAAGCCTAGAGAGAAAAAGGGATATGTAAATGCCAATCCCTACCAGCTCGACTAGTTACCTTTGCGAGGATATTACGCAAAGTTTTATTGGAAGCTTCGGCCTGACCATTAGCTTGAGGATAGTATGGAGAAGAAAAAATGAGTTTGATATTGAAAGCTTTGCAGAGGTTCTGCAAATCAACGTTCTTGAAAGACTTACCATTATCTGTGATGAGTTTGTGTGGAACGTCAAAACGACAAATGATGTGTTGATAGACGAAATCAACTATGGGTTTAGCCTTTGTTGAAGAAAGAGGGATAGCCTCCACCCACTTAGTAAAGTACTCAGTGGCAGTAATGATAGAATGATGACGCTGTGAAGAACGGGGATTGATGAGACCAATAAGATCAAGACCCCATTGTGAAAAAGGCCACAAATCCGCTGTAGGTTGTACAACTTTCCTAGGGATGTGTGTGAGATTGGAATGTTGTTGACACTTGACGTATTTCTTAGTGTATTCACAACAATCTCGATTAAGAGAAGGCCAATAATATCCCAAACGTAAGATGCGTTTAGCTACAGCTAAGCCACTAAAATTTCCACCGCAGATACCATCATGGACCTCCTGGATAGCTTTAGATGATTCATGGGTTTTGAGGCACCGATGCAAAATGCTATCAAATCCGCGTTTGTAAAGAATCCCACCTAGGATAGTATAGCGATTATCACGTTGGATAAAAGATCTTCTACCATTAGAATTTAGATATGGAGGAAGCACCGAATGAGATAGATAATCAACAATCTGTTGATACCACTCATCCTGAGTATGGGTTGTGACAGCATGGATTGAAGTTAGTTGCCTAAGATGAGATGGTTGATCTAATCATTTTACAGCCACATAAAGTTGTGATTCCTCGGTAAAAGGTGGGATAAGTGAGGCTAACGAAGTCATTGTATCCGTGAATCGATTTGCAGTGCGAGGAATTGCTTGGATAGTGAATTTATCGAAAGATTGGAGTTGAGCAAGAACGATGTCACGATATTTTTGAAGGATATCATTCTTGCATTGATAGACACCCGTGACTTGATTAACGATGAGTTCAGAATCACCAAAGATGTCAATATGACGAGCGCCGAGATTAATGGCATTTTGAAGACCCAAGACAAGAGCTTCGTATTCAGCCATATTATTGGTGCACTCAAAGTTCAATTTGTGTGCGACTCGGATAGGCGTACCCCAAGGAGGAATCATCACGAAACCCGCACCTCCCCCTTGCTAACATTTAGATCCATCAAAGAAGAGCTTTACTTTAAATGGAGATAGACCAAAATCAATTTGTTGGATATATTCATCAGGGAATTGAGCAAGGGGGTCTTGAGTGTCCGGAAGAGGAGCATCAGCTAATTGATCTGCAATACCCTGACCCTTGATAGACTTTTGGGGGATAAAATCAAGGTCAAATTCTGTCATAAGCATGAGCCAACGAGTGATATGATCATTGTGATAAGGCTTTGCATGAATTGTCTTGAGTGGATTGACACTTGTGACAATGTAAGTTTTGTGATTAAGGAGGTAATGACGAAGCTTAGAAGTCGCAAAGAAGAGAGCACAACACAACTTTTCAGCTTTGAAATAACGTGTTTCGTACTCATGGAGGGTGCGATTGAACATCAAATGCCTTTTGATAATGTTCATTCCATTCAAAATGAACATTCTTACGGAGGAGATGATGAAAAGGTTGACAACGGTCTGAAAATTGTGAGATAAAACAACGCACTGATTGAAGACGTCCTTGGAGACTGCGGAGTTGCTTTAAGTTAGAAGGGGGAGGCATCTCAAGGATAGCTTTTATTTTTGCGGGGTCCACTTCAATACCCCTGATGGAAATGATAAAACCTAAAAGTTTACCAGTGAGAACGCCAAACACGCACTTAGATGGATTTAGACGAAGACAAAAGCAGATAAGCCTCTCAAAGAGAGGTGCAAGGATGAAAAGATGATCTTGACGATGTTTGGATTTACCGAGGAGATCGTCAACGTAATCTTCCACAGTTTTGTGTAAGAGATCATGGAAGATGTAGGTCATTGCTCGCTGATAGGTTGCTCCTGCATTCTTAAGACCGAAAGGCATGACACGATAACAAAAGGTCCCCCAAGGAGTTATGAAAGAAGTCTTATGTTGGTCTTCTGGTGCGATGAGAATTTGATTATATCCAGAGAAACCATCCATAAGAGAAAGCATCTCATCACCCGCAGTTAAATCCACGAGTTGGTCGATATTAGGTAAAGGAAAATCATCTTTTGGACAAGCAAGATTAAGATCCTGGAAGTCAGTAAAAATTCGAATTTTCCCAGTAGCCTTAGTTACTGGTACTACATTGGAAACCCATTATGGATAATCAATGGGTTGGATGAAGTTAGCCGAGAGCAAGCGCTGTAATTCTTCTTTAACAAGAAGGGCTACTCTAGGGTGCATTTTACGTAATTTTTGTTTAACTGGTTTGATGTTGGGAAGAGTAACGATATTGTGGACCACAATATCGAGATCGAGTCCTGGCATATCCTCATATTACCAAGCAAAGGTTTGACGATGGTTGGAAAGAAAAGTGGTAAAATCTCCTAACTCCTGTGGATTAAGGGATTGGCCGAACTTAATGATGCAAAGGGTCTTCAGAAGTCCCTATATTAAGGTCGACAGTGGCTTCGTTGAGAAGCGTAGACGTGTCAGAAGGAATAGTCTTGGGGAGATATGAATCCTCTGCCCCCAGATAGGTGAGGACAGAATCATCATCCGCACAGTGGATAGTGTTGATAGTGGGAGAGTCATCTCCAACTATTTCAGGGAAGATTAATGGTATGGAAGTGGACTGGTTGTTAGTCTTATAGGCTAGCGGCCCTAAGGAAATGGTATTTATCAAAAAAAAAAAGTTAGGTGGGATGGAAATGTCATCGTCCACATCGAGTGATGCTTCTGACTTAGTGGGAGCAGATGGTTCCTCAATAGGAAGAGGCTCATCAAGAATAGTGACGGTGGGTTTTGAAAGAGGTTTAAATCCTAAACCAAATTTTTGATGTGGCATGAGAGTAGGAATGGATGTGAGGTCATGCACACCTTATTCATATTTTCCCAGGCCAAAACCCTTCCACGCACATCGATATAAATAAGTTTTTGCAAACATGGGATTCTGTAGACAATCGAACCCTGTTGAGTAAGGTTTGGTCCTAGGAGGAGAATCTGGGTGATAGTGAGGTGTATCAAGACCATCGTAGATGAAATTAGTCTGTTGATTGGGCAGACCAATGGTGACAATGTGACCGAGACCTGGTTGATATTCAGGTTGCTTGTCTGGTCTACCATACTCACTAGGTTTGAGATGGGCGTCGAAAGAAAAGAGAGGAAGCTCTCCCAGTGAGAAATGCTGCAATGTCTCTTCTAGATTTTGTAAATCCGGTAGTTTGGTTGCAGGTATGGAAGAAGATGAGGCCCCGTCAGGAGAGTAAGCATTTTCCTTTAGAGGGGCAGACCTTGTGGTCATGTCGCATTGTGCGGAAGGAAAAGGATCTCCTGGATGAGTATATATTTTGCCCTCATATTGATATTTTAAGCATCGATGGAGGGTGGATGGGACACAATGCATCGCGTGAATCCAGGAGCGTCCGAGGATCATATTATAGTGGAATTTTCCTTCGACAATGTAGAAGAGTTCGTGAAGAAACTTCTTACCTACTCGAATGGGCAAGACCACAGTTCCTAGAGTAACTGCTAGCTGATCGTTAAATGATCGAAGGGCGAAAGGTGGGGGTGAAACTACGTTCTTTGGTAACTTAAGTTGCTCGAATGTGTGCAAGGAGATGACGTTGAGTGCAGCTCCACTATCGATCATAACGCGTTTTAATGTAGTGTTGTCGATTTGGACTGTGATAAAGAGGGGAGCCTCCAAATCCTCTGAAGAAAGAGGAGGAATTTCCGAATCTTCAAAAGAAATGGTGGTTGATGGTCTATTCAAACCAACAACCAACTCGAAGGGTTGGGGCTCATCTGAATTCACTGCGATGCGACGCAGATTATCAATCAGAGCCTGGCGTTGTTGTGGAGAGGATTGAATGAGGTCAAAAAGAGACATTTTGACCGGAGCCTGGGTGAGTTGTTTCATAACACTCTCCTCAACTGACACGGGAATTTGAGCCCGAGGTGTAGCGCGAATAGAGACCCGAGGCCGTGGGGCTAATGAGGAAGGAGGAACTCCTTCGGGGGCTACAGAAATGACAACCCGTGGTCGAGATGCTGTAGATGAAGATGGATTATCATAGTGTTGGGTTCTAGTGGCGATATGGATTGTGTCAATTTGAGAAGGTGGAAGATCAGTTGGAGTGGAATCACTAGAGGTCTGAGTGGATCGTTGGGGCTCAGATGGGGCTAAGATGATAGGAGATACTTGTTTCTCCTCCTCCAGCAAAAGATCACTTTCTTCCAAAAGGTTGTTGACAACAGCTTGAAGAGCTTTATATCCCTCAATATCATGACCCGGGGTACGGTGGTAAGCACAAATTAGATCAGAGTTAAACCAGGTAGGTTTAACTCCTTTAGGGTTATAGGGTTTAATCAGAGGAAGGGATATGGATGAAGATTGGATAAGTTGGCAAAGGATTTCGGTGTAGAACCCGGTAGACGAAGATGAGGACAGAGGTGATGAAGGTGCCTCTTTTACTTTAACAGACTGCCGAGGCAAAAGAACCTGCATGTCAGGTTTGACAGTCTTTTTAGGGATCATCTTATATTTTTGGACACTTGGAGGAGCAGTCTTGGGCACTTGAGATGGGAGTAAGTGAGACATGATTGATTTTGGTGGAGGGCGAGCCCCTAAAATATATTTTGAAGATGATGGGGAGGTGACAAGTGTTGTGGTCTTCAAAGATAAAGGAGGTTGCTTGGTCGAATTTACTGATGATTTAGAGAATGTCGATTTAGATGAGGAAGAAGCTCCCAAAGTAGGTGTAATCGGAGGGACATAGGGTGTCCTAGCTTTTGGTAATGAAGATGATGATCCTGATAGAAGAGGTGACGTCCTTTTAGTAGGTAAGTCGACTTTTCGGGGTGTTGGTGAAGGATGTGTTGTAGAAGAAGATGATGGTTTTGATAAGTGTGTAGAAGAAGACGCCTTCTCAGCGGACAAATCCAATCTTTTATGGGGTGTAGAGAGAGATTTTTGTGGGAAAGCACCAAGGGTCTTGATGGTTTGAAATATGGGCTTTCCTTTTTTAGGGATGGTGATAACTTCAACGGCATAAGGTGATTGTAACCTTTTCGGGGGAAGTAAATGGGGAGGTACTGATGGCGCAACGTTAGATTTTGGTTGTCTCGGTTTAAGTTCAGGAACCGAGCGTATAGGTGTTGGTGCTACTTCTTTTGATTTTCCCTTAATAGGCGAAGTAGCATTAGTGGTCGAAGAAGTGAGTGATGAAGAAGCAGTTCCTTGCGAAGGGACGACTTTTGGTGCAGTAATTATGGGTGGAACTACTGTAGGAAAAGAGACAAGAAGATTCAAAATCGAAGACACTTCTATCGGAGTCAGCACAATTATAGGTATGTTCACCAGGGGCATAGTTGCAGCGAGAATGGGAGCAACAGAAGTAGATGTATCTGCAGTGGAAACTCGAAGGGATGTAATTGCCTCGAGCATTGAAAGAATGTTTGACGATGAGACAGATGAGGATGACACTGTCTCGGGTATGGATGGAAGGTCAGACAAAGGAGTGGAGAGAGATGAACCTGTATCTAGTGATGTAGGAATATTCAAAGACGGGCTACCTGAAGATGG
This sequence comes from Taxus chinensis, assembly GCA_019776745.2. Lineage (NCBI taxonomy): Eukaryota > Viridiplantae > Streptophyta > Pinopsida > Cupressales > Taxaceae > Taxus > Taxus chinensis. The sequence goes on from CM034147.1 coordinate 566,919,700, forward strand.
TGGAATTCCAGTGATTGACGAAGTGGAAGGAGGTTCTAATCCGATTGATGTGTTCGCAGATGGCTTGGTTTTAGAAGAAGGTTCTTTAGTAGAGATGAAGTTGATAGTATGAGTGTTTGGTTTTTGAGACTCTGAAGCATTATGGTTTGGGGAATGATTGGGAAAAGGTTGTTTAAAAACATCTAGTGCCTGATTTGGGGGAGCATTTGGGTTATCCAGAATGAGCTCGCCTTTATCAATGAATTTCTGGACAAGATTTTTAAAGGTCTAACATCGTTTGATGTCATGACCTTTGGTCCTATGATAATGACAGAAATCATTTTCCCTATACCAGAATGGACGTTCTTGGCTTTCATCAATATTCCTAATGGGGGGAAGTTCGATCATGTGAACTTCCAACATTTTCTCTAAGATAGAGGCATATGATTCCTCCAATGGAGCGAAGGATCGAGATGATGAAGTCCCTTTTCGAGAAGATGAGGGGTCTCTTCGTGGTGTTTGATTAGAAGTATTATCGACTCGTGATGTTTTTTATACGATAGCATTGGTGGATCCCTGATTCTTGTCTTTAGAAGGGGAAGAATTTTGTTTGGTAAACCGAGAAAAATTGGGTTTAGATTTAGAGCGAAGTTTTAGCTTACCTTGTTCAATGGCATGAGATTCAAGTTTGTGTGCCATTGTAAAGGCTTCTTCAAAGGTATGAAAAGTTTGGATCCTTAAAGTGGAAGAAATGTGATTAGCACAAGATCGAGTAAACAACTCGATTTGTTGGGATTGAGGAAGGGAGAAAGACAATTGGTTAATTATCCCTCTCCAACGAGCGAAAAGGTCTGCAATAGACTCATCATCGAATTGACGAATGTTATAAAGATCTGTAATCGAGATCTTATGCACGATATTTATTGAAAAGTTTTCAACAAACATCTGGGCCAATTGAGAGAAAGAAAATAAGGAATGTTGAGGAATGTTATTGTACCAGTCTAAAGCAGGACCTGCTAGGGACATAGGGAAAGTACGGAGCATCAGCTCCTGATCCTGGACTATGAGGTAGCAAGCATGTTTGAATTCTCCCAAATGTTGTTCAGGGTCCTCTCGACTATGAAATTTTGAAAATTTAGGAAGTTCCCATTGGGGAGGATAAGGCTTAAAAGCCACTGAGGGGTGAATGGGTTCATTACACACTTCTTCAAAGGAGTATGAAGGTCGAGCCCCTTTTGTGGAGGCTTCCAAGTCTACGATTTTCTTGAAAAGAATTTGAACCATGTCAGATTGAGGAGGAGGCACACTGGCATGTCCTACATAAGAAGCAAATGGTTTATATTGTTGAGGTGTCAACGGGGGATTCATCTGTTGATTGGTAGGATGATAAGAGGAGTAACCAGGGGTTCTAGGTGACACCTGGTGGGGTATTTTCTGTGAAGTAGCTTGTGTATAGGAGGGCTGTGAGATAATAAGTGGTTGAGAAAATGAAGGTTGGATGACGGGTGGAGCCTGTGATTGGTGGACTCCTATGCTTGTTGATTGAATCGAGACAGATTGAGGAACATGAGTGCCGACTTGATTGGACATATTGGGGAAAAAAACCTGAGAGGGGCCTTCTACTGCCGGATTAGGCATTAAGGGTGCCGATGCTAGAGGATGGGCGAAGGTCACTGTTGCTGGAACATTGGAAGAAAGACCCACTGGAGGATGATAAGCAGGAGCTAACTGACTATTCAGAGGGGGTTGGCTCATAAAGAGGTACTGACCTTGGGACACGATGGAGGGCATAGATGAATTAAGAGCAATATGCGGGTGTGTAGACGTATTCATTATAGCCAGGGCAGAGGACCTCTCAGAAGTAGGTTGTGGGATATTCGAGGTAACTGCGGTGTTAGGAATAGGTAAGGCTATTTGAGAACTAGTCAATATGGTCAGTGGAAGAGAAAAGGGGGGCACAGGGGCCTCGCCCTTCTCCATGACTCGAGGCAAGAGAGATGATGCAAACTGTTCTACCAAGGCCTGGGATGGTTCATGAGAATAATCGTACACTTGTTGGATTGGTGGTCCTTGATCAGATATCTGAATAGACTTGTGTACTAGGTAGTCCATGAGGGCTACCGGATTGCGATCGAGGAGCGCCTGAAATTCAGGAACCCCACGAGGAACATACTCTGAGTCAGGCTTAGATGATATTTCTGAAGGACTAGGGGAAGCTGGACGTGATGGGGTTACTTTGGCTTGATAGAAAGGATTATATGACCAGGATGGGGAACCAACTAACAGCGGTCCCAAGGAAGATTTGGGGGGTGCCGAAACATCCATGCTAGTGGTAATCTCGGAAGAGGAAGGGGCTAATTGAGCCATTCTTCTAGATTGTAACTGAGTGATGACCATCATAAACACACAGCAAAGAAGATTGACCTAACTAATGTACAGACAATTCAAGCAGCGCAGGTGATTATCTCCTTTAAGTTTTGATGCTTTTAAGAAAGAAAATATTAGGGAAGGCTTTTTAGAACAGGAACTACTCAGATAGCCAAACTAAGGATGGTTTGGGGAATGTTTGGTGAGGAGTCCCGAAGGCACTTCAGTAAAAGACCGGTACGTGGCTTGATATAGGGGCGTACCCCCGCACTTCACACGCCGTTGCGATAAGGGAGTCGGGTGCTTTTCCAATATATACCAGAACTTCCGTGAATTTATAGCGCGGCCTGAGTACCGCGTAGGCTCTTCCTCTTGGATGTCACTTCCAAGTAGGTGAGGCCAGGGAAGGAATTTTTGTTTAAATGCTTTATACCTAGTGATTTTGGCTTTGTGTGCAAGGGTGAAAAATAAAAATCAAATAGTGTCACTACCAATTTTGATCAATTTTCCAGCCTAATTAAAAATAGATGAAAAACATGCAGCAACAATGACAAAGAAAAGGTTCTTTTTAAGCACTTAAAAACGAAGTGTATGATTTCGATGAAGACAAGTCAAACAGATTCTTTCCCAAATGCGATTAAATTCCTTTTAAGCACCAAAATATTGAAATGTTCGAATGTGATAGACAACAAACAAAGATTTTTTTTTTATATATTTTAGTTCCTAAAAAGGAGAAAACACCGTAAAAGAGAAATACCTATAGATTTAGCTCTCCAAGGTGTGTGGACTTCAAAAAGCGCGTTGTTGACCTCTTCCCCTCGAACAATCCCACGAACAAGCAAAGTGCTCCGCAAGAAGGGGTTAAGCAAACACCAAACAAAACCCAGAAAGATATATCCAGATAATGGTGAAATGGAAATTTCTATTTCAAGGAACTAGGAAAATTTCAAGGAAATAAAAATTTCACAAAAAGAGCAAGATTAAAACGATGAAAGAAAAATGCTCAAGCAGAACTGATAGAAATCAGTGGAAAAAAAAAAGAACAAAGCTCAAAACTAGAAAAGAAATGAACTTGCCAATAAGGGACTTTGCTTAGGTCCCACCGGGCGTGCCAGAATGTAGATAAAGGATTTCGTGCTTGTTACCTGTTGTAACATCCTCATTTTATACTTTAGAACAAGTGAAATTTTTTATTTTTTATTTTGATAATTGCATCCTGGTTCTAAATACATAATTTAGAACTCACAAATCATTAACCATTCATATAACAGACAACCATATGCAGCTGTAATGACTCGGAGCACCTCCGATCTATTCATTCCATGACTCGGTAATCTACCGATCTATTCATGAGTAATAAGAGTTGGTGTTTTTATTTAACACATTACTCTTGCGGTTCTCTTCCCTAATCTGGGATTCAGAATGCTCTGTCCAAGGAATCTAACTGAATAATTGTTACTATTATTCATCGGCATCTCATCCCTTAGACTAGGTGAATTAGGACAACGCAATCAGCAGCTTGCGATACTTTGGCCAAAGATTTGAAACATACTGTTTATGTCTTGTATTCCTTAACGGCATACTCGTCAATCTGGAATACGCCCTTCACCCCATTCATATGTTATATAGAATGTCCTACACTGACTACTGCCAGTCCTTCCTTTCACAACTGATTCACTCGGAGGCAGATTAACAAGGTGATAATGTTATATGGATGCCCACGAGGATTAGGGATATGGTGACATACTGGTCCAACCTTGCAGTTCAACCAGTGTGTCATGATACCCCGAATCTCCTAGGCAGCCTTATAACATGACCACGTTCTTAATCGGACCCTGAGTAACTCGTGCGAAATCAAGTGTAAATCTTAGCGATCAATGCAAAGGGTGTCGCCATAAGTCATCTGCATTGTTGTAACTTCGAGAAGATCCTAATCTTCTCGGAGGTACAACCCTGCAGTTGTCTTGTGTCGTCAACCTTTAAATCCACCTCGAAAAGATCTACTTAATAACATGCGTTACGCACTTGAGTTTAAATTACTTTAAAGACTTTTCCCTAAGGTTAGCCTTTCCCGATCCCTGGATTCTTCGTCTTAAGACGACCCTCCTCTATAAAACCCATTACATGGTAGAGGTATTAAGGTCAAGTTCTCATCAAGGAGTCATTAGAATACATCTGATTCTAAAGCAACAGAATTGGACAAAAACCTCATAACCTTTACTTGAGATTGCCATCTGAACTCCATTTGATTGTATATCAGTTCTCTTAACTGAATTTATATCATACTTATTAGTATAAAGATATAAATGATTAAGAATCCAATTTAATATTGTCCTGTTATACTTAGGACTAGGGATTAGTAATTTAATCCAGCTTGTTTAGCGTTCTCTTTAGGCTCATTTTTAACCTATCTTCTAGAAAGACAATTATTTAAATCCAATATTGCTTTCACTAGAACAAATTAGAACTACTAAACACTCTTAAGAATTCAATCTCATTTTCTTGCAAGCTTTCATTGACAATCACAAAAGCATCCATATTACACAAAGATAACGTTACCACTCTGGTATATAGACCGGAGAAGGTCAACTATCAGAAATAGAATACAACACATAAGTATCAAACACTTATTTTCATTCCTTTCAAAACTATACAATTACATTTTATGCAACAGCATACTTGATACAATGCTCAACGGAAAAGAAACATCTTTTCACATATAGTACATTTATAAAATCAAGTTGTAATTCATTATAAATCAATTAAACAATCTGATCAGCCTGTCAGATCTGCATTGCTTTTACCTCTTACGGCAACCATCTGCAAAAATAGTCAACATGAGTCAGTTCAATGAACTGAGCATGATAAGCACTAACTTTTAAAACAATTGCAATCCATCAATTGTTTTCATTAAACACCCTGTTTAAATGAGATCAGATATCCACATAAGTAAACATATTCAGACTATGCCCTTGTAATACAAAATGATTACAAATATGTAACTCTAACATTGTTACAAAATAGTCTTAATCACTTTCTAATATTTCATCAAATATTAAAAGAAATCAAGGAACGAATGTACACAAACAATCATTGAATCCAAAAACACAACATTGGTCAGATTGTTTCATTCATCCAAAAAGGGAAATATCATAACAATTCGGGATTCCTCCAATATGTTACAAAACAATTCCCACTATTAGACAGATATCCTCAATTAAGCAAAAGAAGAGAAAGAACCAAATCATTCATACTTCCATTCACATTAGTTCATTACTGTACTGCTTTCACATATGAAAACATTCAACCAGTTTGTATATGAACAAGACAGACAAGCCACAAGAAAGATCGCTGTTTTAAATCAAGAAATAGAAACACAGCAAAACTCCTGTACAACAACTATCACATCAACAATCCATATATCAACCTTAAGCCCAATACTAGTTCCTTTTAAACACAGTAAGGCTTTCGAACCAAGTTCGAAATCAGGAACCTCTAGCATATCGCTGTCAACAACAGACTTATTTACATTAAGCAATTGATGCTTCTATAAGACCATACAGAGATTACCTTACAAATGCCGTAATATACACTACCGCATCCTATTAGGAAATCAGAAAGGAACATATCATCCTGTATATACATCTGTGCTAAATCGGAGTTGGTCAAAAAGTACTCACGATTCACTTATACAGAGTCACGTTACTTGATACAGACCATTACTCAGACAAAATGTCCAATATCAAACAACAGTATATCAAGTCAAGTTTCAACTGAGACAATAGAAGATACAGGTTAACTTCCACAATTCTCTAAACCCGAACAACAGTGGATTGACAAATGATTGCCAATGTTTCCCTCTGGACAAGTAAATAGTGTACATAATAAAACTCAGGAAGAACTTTTTAATTTACCGATTTCAAATCAAGAAACCCGACTAAGTCTTGCCAATTTTTCGCACAAGATTGCAAGGAATGAACATAAAATTACACCCAAGAATCTGTACAACAAAATCCATGCAATACAAAAGTAATTCCAGAAAATAACAGAGGCCTTAGTACGTGTTATTCCTTCAAGTCCCAGGTTCATCAATCACCAACTATTTAATATATTCAACTTGAACAACAGCTCAATTACAAATATAAATCATTCAATCGACTCCTCAGAGTCGTGCAGATTACAACCATTATAAATCCATATATTCACACTGTATACTGTTAATGGGTTTATACCCATAACCGCTGAACCCAACAACAGCGTAAGATGAAATTAGTTGATGAATCCTTCTATGCCAACTATGGCAATCATTCAGAATAAAACAAGTGTAAGCAAATCGAATACCCATTTCAAGGCAAGGAAATCAACTGAGCCTCTTCAAAAACTCTCGAACAGCTTACACAAAGAAATGCAAATGCATACCCAGGAAATCTATATCCATTAATCATTACAAATAGCAGTGAACAAAAGACCTGTTACCTCTACAAGGCTTCCACGAAAACAAATAACAAAACTCAAGGATGAATCTATATTCTCAGCAGTGGATAGTAATATACGACTCGATCAAGGACTCCACTGAGTCGTTCAAATAAATCATAGATATATCAATAATGTATACAGTCAACAAATAATCCCGTTACCACAATAACAAGAAAGAACAACTTCCACTGGGTCGTATAGACTACGGTAACACAACAGTTACCTATTTCCAAACAAATTAAAGACAAGACGAAACCCAAAAAGCATCATTAGCCACTGTCACCCAAAAACCACGACAGAGTTTCCAAAGGATCAATAAAACTGATCCATCATACGATATCCATCAGTATCCCTTCATACAGTTCCCACAACAAGAACGGCGACCACAAATCAACAACATAACAGTGGTCTATATCCAACACAGGTATATTCTATGGGCTCACGCCGAACAGGCCGAGCATTCATACTCATTTAAAAATAAATATCTCACATATTTAAGCCAGAATGAATACTCAAGAAATAGAGCCACAATTCGATTTTTAATAAACACCCATCAAGAGGAAATTGAAAAATCGAACCAGAGGAGATACAGTACCAAAAATCAAACAAGACCTCCATAGAAAATTATCTATTTACTCATAACATTTGAACAGAGTTGTTCTAATGAAATCACTTGAAAAACAGCAAGATATTTAAAGGTTAGGGCCTAACATGCCTGGATTTTTAATCAAATTTCCGAAGCAGACCACTGGAAGAGCTCAAACTTCCTTTTCTTCTTCCAAGTTAAAGCGACCAACAAAATTTCGCTATCTCCATCACATATATATCCTCCATGACAGAGAAAAGAGCTGGATAAGTTCATACTTGCCATGCAACACAAAGAGGACTGGTGCGAAGAACCAGTAAACAAGCAGAGAGAAATCCAAAAATTGCGACAAGCCAAACAACCCCACAAACTTCCCGTTTGCATGCCTTCTCGCGAGTTCCGAGCTCGTCTACCGAGAATATTGAATGCCATTAAACCAACTTTCCCGCTAAGACTCCACTTCCACCGACCGCCAGAGTTGGCGACAGTCCAACGAAAACTCAAGTTCATTTCCAAACTTAGCGACCTGCCACGTCAGAACAGGTTAGCTGCTGCTTAAACCTCCGCCATGACCTGTCCCTCATCCTTATCCATGCATTAAATGTCATAGAAAATGCCGCCCATGGTTCGCACCCCCTTCCATAGGCCCCTTTCCATTCTCCTCATTAGTTAGGTTAGTATCTTAGGTTAGAATTTAGGGTAACACATATTCTAACCATATTACACATAGATACTAACTTAGGACATTAACACATAGCCTAGGTCTAGGTTAGATTAACACTAATCTAACCCCTAGGTTAGGTTTAGTCTTAGGTTACTAACCATTAATAATTCCAGTTAGGTCTACGTTCTGTACACTCAGAAAAGACCTGTATCATACCTTCTTGAACAGGGTTAGCTCCTGTTCTACTGCAGAATCGTATGTAAACGAATTATTACCTGGTCCACGATCGAGACCTTCCAGATATACTTCCATATCGGGAACCAATTTATTTCACAAGATCAGCCTGAGTCATACTCCTGACCAGCTTAATCAATGCTTCCATACCTTGCAACCTGTTCAAGGTCTGTGATCTAATTCATCACGAACAAATTTAAAGCAATACTTGGATCAATTCCACTGATCCAAGACTAGATCTTATAGATGGATAACTCTATAATTTATTCCGAGATCAGATTAAACTCAGATACAAAATGAAATAGATAAAAGAGTCTAATCATATTCTGACTCAGTCAAGATCTGCAATCTGCAAAGAAATTACAGTACATATCAAGCATGATTTCTTAATCGAGGAACACATCCTTATACAAGAAATCACATATCAACACTTGTATGCTTAGGAGAAAGTAACAACAGTTCAGGGTGTTACATGCTTCCCTCCTAAAAAGATTCATCGTCCCGATGAATTACATATTAAATTAACCTTCAGGTCAATCAACTTATCAATACACACATAATGTGCCTATTTCATATTTGAATAGTTTCAGAAATCAATGTCACAACACATTTTATTCAACCTGAATAAAGTCTGCCTTCATCTGGCTTTCATAAATACTTAAAAACAATCAGTTCATAAAAGTATATTTTATCAACAGATTTCATTCTGTTGAAAAAGAGAAGGAAAAGCAATTTTCATCTCTTCCAGATTTTCCCAAGTTGCACTTTCTTCGCTAAACTGGTCCCACTGGACCTTACATTGCTGTATATCACGATTTCTTAAATGCAATTGGCGAGTTTCCAGCACTCGTGTGGGTTTAACCACGATTATTCCTGGGTCTTGGACCTGCAAGGAATTCCAATTTAAAACATGTGACAGATCTGAAACGTATTTCTTAAGCAAAGAAATATGGAAAACATCATGCATGCGAGATAAAGCAGGTGGCAATGCTAAACGATAAGCTACAGGATTGATTATTTCGACAATTTCGAAAGGTCCCACAAATCGAGGTGACAACTTGGCAGCCTTGCCAAAAGTTATAGAACTCTTTCTGGGTTTAACACGCAGGAAAACCTTATCACCAAGCTCAAACTTTCTATCAACCCGCTTAAGGTCAGCATAGCTCTTCTGTCTATCCGCTGCTTCCTTTAATCGTTCACGAATCAGCTTAACTTGCTGTTCCATTTCTGTGAGAATCTCTGGTCCAATTACCACTCTATCCTCAACATTGTCCCAACTAACAGGGGTTCTGCACTTTCTTCCATAAAGTGCTTCAAATGGTGCCATCTTAAGAGATGAGTGATAAGTGTTGTTGTATGCGAACTCAACTAATGGAAGATACTCTTCCCATTTATACTGTTGATCCATGCAATACATTCGCAACATGTCCTCCAACACTTGATTTACCCTCTCAGTTTGCCCATCCGTTTCTGGATGATATGCAGAACTGAAGTTTAGTTTCGTTCCTAGGGCTGTGTTAAGCATTTGCCAAAACCTTGACGTCATTCTAGGATCCCTGTCAGATATAATCAGTTCTGGTACACCATGCAATCTGAAAATTTTGTGTACGAACCTCTTGGCCAGCACTGGTGAATCATCCTTTAGATTTCCAGCGATGAAATGAGCTACCTTAGTCAGTTTATCTACAACTACCAGGATAACATCATGTTTATTTCTGGACATAGGTAGTCCTTGTACAAAATCCATGGTTATTACTTGCCATTTGTACTGCGGTATGCTATGAGGATATAACAGTCCAGCAGGGTGCATATGTTCTGCCTTCACCCGCTGACATTCCAGACAATGAGTCACAAAATTTATCACATCCTTTTTCATACCTTTCCAGAAGTATTGCTGTTTCATATCAGCAAGCATTTTTGTGATACCTGGGTGTCCTGAGAAAGGTGAATTATGAAATTCTACTAACAACTTCTTTCTCAAATCGTTCAGCACAGGTACATATACCCTGTTTTCATAACGCAAGATTCCTTCATTATCAAAATGAAAACCTTTATACCTTATATCCTTAGGTTCTGCAGCAAGCGCTGCTTTTACTTGCTGAAAATATGCATCTGATTCTGAGGCACTTTTTACCTCGTCTTTAAACTGAGTTCTTAATGTTATAAGAGCAGAAATGTGCCTCCTACGACTTAGAGCATCAGCTACTCTATTCTCCTTCCCTTTGATATAGCTGATATCAAAGTCATATTGTGATAAAAATTCTAACCACCTTCTCTGTCTGGCATTCAGATTGGGCTGAGTAAAAATATATTTCAGTCCTAAGTGATCAGTTTTCAACTCAAAAGGTTTCCCAAGTAAATAGTGTCTCCAGACTTGAAGCGCATGAACAATGGCAGCAAGTTCCAAATCATGAGGGGCATAATTCAGCTCATGTAACTTAAGTTTTCTACTTTCATAAGCTATGACCTGATCATTTTGTAACAAAACACCTCCAAGGCCTTCCCCAGAAGCATCCGTTACAACAGTAAAATTCCCATTAGGGTCTGGTACAGCTAGAATAGGTGCAGAAGTCAACTGGTCTTTCAGACTTTTGAAAGCCGCTTCGCACTTGTCATTCCACATGAATTTCTTATCCTTCTTTTGCAATGAAGTTATTGGTGCAGCTACCTTAGAAAAATCCTTTACAAATTTCCTATAGTAACCAGCAAGACCCATGAAGCTTCTTACTTCGTGCACATTCTTTGGTGCAGGCCACTCAGTTATTGCCACTATTTTTGAAGGATCTACAGCGATTCCTTCTTTACTTATGACATGACCCAAATAGTGAACTTCTGAATCAAAGAAAGAACATTTGGATAACTTACCATACAACTTTCTCTTTCTCAAAATTCCCAAAACTATCTTCAAATGCTCATTGTGCTCCTCAACACTTTTAGAATAAATGAGAATATCGTCCAAGAATACAAGTACAAACTTGTCCAGGTATTCTTGAAAAATATTGTTCATTAAATTCATAAAGGCTGCGGGTGCATTAGTTAACCCAAAGGGTAGAACTGTAAATTCATAATGTCCGTACCTTGTTCGGAAAGCTGTTTTATGAATATCTTCCTCTTTAATCCTTAACTGATGATAACCAGATCGAAGGTCTATCTTAGAATAAACCGCTGCTCCACGCATCTGATCAAACAGATCATCGATCCTAGGAAGTGGATATCGGTTCTTGACTGTTGCTTTGTTCAACATCCGATAATCAATACACAGCCTTAGTGTTCCATCCTTCTTTTTCACAAATATCACAGGTGCTCCCCAAGGTGAAACACTTGGTCTAATCAATCCTTTAGACAAAAGCTCTTGTAACTGTGCCTTAAGCTCAACTAACTCAGTAGTAGTCATTCGATAAGGCGCTTTGGAAATAGGTTCCGTTCCAGGCTTGATTTCAATGGTAAAATCAAATTCTCTCTTGGGTGGTAACCCTGGTAATTCCTCAGGAAAAACATCCCTGAAACCTTGTAGCAGAGGGAATTGTTCCATGAAATCATCATCTTCTTCTGAAGATTCAGATATCTTTACCGCATAAAGGGTACATCCTTTATTTTTAGCCTTTTTAAGCTGCATAGCTGACAGTTTTCTAACTGAAATTTCCCGTTTCACACCTTGAATCTCTGCTGATTCCAGCTGATCATCTAAACATTTTATGTTCTTTTCATAGCAATCTACCTTTGCTTTATGGTCAGCTAACCAATTGACACCGATGACAATGTCATACGATCCCAAAGGTGCAACATAGAGATCAACTTCCGTGGAAAAGTTAGGTAAGTCAAGGACTGCCCCAAAAAGACACATACTCACTGTATGAACAGAATTATTACCATACTGTACAGTCCAAGATTTATCCATTTTTCCAGCTTTTCTTTTAAGTTTAGAAGCTAGTTTATTAGATATAAAACATTCAGTAGCTCCTGTATCAAAAAGAATAGTGACAGGTATGCCGAATAACTTACCCGGAACTTCTATAGGTGTCACTTGCTTTTCAGCTTGCTTGTCCGCTACTGCAGCATGTATCTTATGCTGCTGATTACGATCATCCTTCTTCAAAGGGCACTGATTTGCGTAATGATCTTTACCACAATTGTAGCAGCCTCCTACAGGTCCCTTTTTAGGCTCAAAATTGCCTCCAGTTTTATAATTGTCACGCTGTCCTCCATAGGACTTCTGTCCATTATTATAATTTTTAGCAAAATTATCCTTTACGTTTCCAGCAGGCTTATTTACTGCTGCTTTCTTATTATTATCTCCTGGAAACTTACTCTTGTTTCCAAACTTTTTCCATGGTCCTTTTCTGGGTGCAAGAGAGGTTGAAGAAGGGTTTGCAGTCTTCTTCCGCACTTCCTCCTTATGAGCAGAAATAGCCTTTAATTTCTGTTCTTGCCTTATGGCCTTTTCAACAACTCCTTCCATAGTGGTTGGACTGTGAACATCGACCTCTCCCCCTATCACAGGATTCAATCCCATGATGAATTTCCGTATTCTGAACTTTTCGTCAGTTTGATACTGCGGTACATACTTGAGGAGTTTTGTAAACCGCTCCCAGTATTCAGTTACCGTTAGCTTCCCTTGAGCTAAGTTCTGAAATTCTGTCATTTTCTGATCATAGAAAAGTTGTGGCAGCCAACGTTGCCTAAAATAGCCTTTAAATTGATCCCAAGTAATATTGGTCTCATCAATGTTTAGCTCAGCTTTTCGGCTATCCCACCACGAAGATGCTTCGTGAGAAAGCTGATAGGCTCCCCAAATAGCTTTGGTTTCCTCTGAGAAGTTCCTTATTGCAAAGTACTTCTCCATTTCGCTGAGCCAGTTCTCAGCTCCATCTCCTAATGTGGTGCCATCATACTTAGGTGGACTTATCCTTTTTATATCATTAGTGAGTTCCGCTGCCAATCTGGCCTTTTTGTTTTCTGGTTGGACAGGTGCATTTCCAGCATTAACATCAACACCCGTGTCGGGGTTGTCCTCAGGAGGTTGCTGATTATTATTATCAGCTTCTTCATCCTCCTCATTTCCCATCACCTGCTGTTCAAGTACAGCCAAGCGATCTCTTGTGTCCAACAGGGCAGCAAGGATCTCATCAAGTTTCTGGGTTGTTGCCGCTCCTCCTTCAGGTGGAGCATTATCCGCAACGTTCCCCCTTGTTCTAACCATTTTCTGTTACAAGAAAATTCAGGTTTTTATCAGATTATGGACTCAATAGGTCCAAGAGCTGCAACCTTCAGCTCTGATACCAAGATGTAACATCCTCATTTTATACTTTAGAACAAGTGAATTTTTTTTTTTTTTTTTGATAATTGCATCCTGGTTCTAAATACATAATTTAGAACTCACAAATCATTAACCATTCATATAACAGACAACCATATGCAGCTGTAATGACTCGGAGCACCTCCGATCTATTCATTCCATGACTCGGTAATCTACCGATCTATTCATGAGTAATAAGAGTTGGTGTTTTTATTTAACACATTACTCTTGCGGTTCTCTTCCCTAATCTGGGATTCAGAATGCTCTGTCCAAGGAATCTAACTGAATAATTGTTACTATTATTCATCGGCATCTCATTCCTTAGACTAGGTGAATTAGGACAACGCAATCAGCAGCTTGCGATACTTTGGCCAAAGATTTGAAACATACTGTTTATGTCTTGTATTCCTTAACGGCATACTCGTCAATCTGGAATACGCCCTTCACCCCATTCATATGTTATATAGAATGTCCTACACTGACTACTGCCAGTCCTTCCTTTCACAACTGATTCACTCGGAGGCAGATTAACAAGGTGATAATGTTATATGGATGCCCACGAGGATTAGGGATATGGTGACATACTGGTCCAACCTTGCAGTTCAACCAGTGTGTCATGATACCCCGAATCTCCTAGGCAGCCTTATAACATGACCACGTTCTTAATCGGACCCTGAGTAACTCGTGCGAAATCAAGTGTAAATCTTAGCGATCAATGCAAAGGGTGTCGCCATAAGTCATCTGCATTGTTGTAACTTCGAGAAGATCCTAATCTTCTCGGAGGTACAACCCTGCAGTTGTCTTGTGTCGTCAACCTTTAAATCCGCCTCGAAAAGATCTACTTAATAACATGCGTTACGCACTTGAGTTTAAATTACTTTAAAGACTTTTCCCTAAGGTTAGCCTTTCCCGATCCCTGGATTCTTCGTCTTAAGACGACCCTCCTCTATAAAACCCATTACATGGTAGAGGTATTAAGGTCAAGTTCTCATCAAGGAGTCATTAGAATACATCTGATTCTAAAGCAACAGAATTGGACAAAAACCTCATAACCTTTACTTGAGATTGCCATCTGAACTCCATTTGATTGTATATCAGTTCTCTTAACTGAATTTATATCATACTTATTAGTATAAAGATATAAATGATTAAGAATCCAATTTAATATTGTCCTGTTATACTTAGGACTAGGGATTAGTAATTTAATCCAGCTTGTTTAGCGTTCTCTTTAGGCTCATTTTTAACCTATCTTCTAGAAAGACAATTATTTAAATCCAATATTGCTTTCACTAGAACAAATTAGAACTACTAAACACTCTTAAGAATTCAATCTCATTTTCTTGCAAGCTTTCATTGACAATCACAAAAGCATCCATATTACACAAAGATAACGTTACCACTCTGGTATATAGACCGGAGAAGGTCAACTATCAGAAATAGAATACAACACATAAGTATCAAACACTTATTTTCATTCCTTTCAAAACTATACAATTACATTTTATGCAACAGCATACTTGATACAATGCTCAACGGAAAAGAAACATCTTTTCACATATAGTACATTTATAAAATCAAGCTGTAATTCATTATAAATCAATTAAACAATCTGATCAGCCTGTCAGATCTGCATTGCTTTTACCTCTTACGGCAACCATCTGCAAAAATAGTCAACATGAGTCAGTTCAATGAACTGAGCATGATAAGCACTAACTTTTAAAACAATTGCAATCCATCAATTGTTTTCATTAAACACCCTGTTTAAATGAGATCAGATATCCACATAAGTAAACATATTCAGACTATGCCCTTGTAATACAAAATGATTACAAATATGTAACTCTAACATTGTTACAAAATAGTCTTAATCACTTTCTAATATTTCATCAAATATTAAAAGAAATCAAGGAACGAATGTACACAAACAATCATTGAATCCAAAAACACAACATTGGTCAGATTGTTTCATTCATCCAAAAAGGGAAATATCATAACAATTCGGGATTCCTCCAATATGTTACAAAACAATTCCCACTATTAGACAGATATCCTCAATTAAGCAAAAGAAGAGAAAGAACCAAATCATTCATACTTCCATTCACATTAGTTCATTACTGTACTGCTTTCACATATGAAAACATTCAACCAGTTTGTATATGAACAAGACAGACAAGCCACAAGAAAGATCGCTGTTTTAAATCAAGAAATAGAAACACAGCAAAACTCCTGTACAGCAACTATCACATCAACAATCCATATATCAACCTTAAGCCCAATACTAGTTCCTTTTAAACACAGTAAGGCTTTCGAACCAAGTTCGAAATCAGGAACCTCTAGCATATCGCTGTCAACAACAGACTTATTTACATTAAGCAATTGATGCTTCTATAAGACCATACAGAGATTACCTTACAAATGCCGTAATATACACTACCGCATCCTATTAGGAAATCAGAAAGGAACATATCATCCTGTATATACATCTGTGCTAAATCGGAGTTGGTCAAAAAGTACTCACGATTCACTTATACAGAGTCACGTTACTTGATACAGACCATTACTCAGACAAAATGTCCAATATCAAACAACAGTATATCAAGTCAAGTTTCAACTGAGACAATAGAAGATACAGGTTAACTTCCACAATTCTCTAAACCCGAACAACAGTGGATTGACAAAGGATTGCCAATGTTTCCCTCTGGACAAGTAAATAGTGTACATAATAAAACTCAGGAAGAACTTTTTAATTTACCGATTTCAAATCAAGAAACCCGACTAAGTCTTGCCAATTTTTCGCACAAGATTGCAAGGAATGAACATAAAATTACACCCAAGAATCTGTACAACAAAATCCATGCAATACAAAAGTAATTCCAGAAAATAACAGAGGCCTTAGTACGTGTTATTCCTTCAAGTCCCAGGTTCATCAATCACCAACTATTTAATATATTCAACTTGAACAACGGCTCAATTACAAATATAAATCATTCAATCGACTCCTCAGAGTCGTGCAGATTACAACCATTATAAATCCATATATTCACACTGTATACTGTTAACGGGTTTATACCCATAACCGCTGAACCCAACAACAGCGTAAGATGAAATTAGTTGATGAATCCTTCTATGCCAACTATGGCAATCATTCAGAATAAAACAAGTGTAAGCAAATCGAATACCCATTTCAAGGCAAGGAAATCAACTGAGCCTCTTCAAAACTCTCGAACAGCTTACACAAAGAAATGCAAATGCATACCCAGGAAATCTATATCCATTAATCATTACAAATGGCAGTGAACAAAAGACCTGTTACCTCTACAAGGCTTCCACGAAAACAAATAACAAAACTCAAGGATGAATCTATATTCTCAGCAGTGGATAGTAATATACGACTCGATCAAGGACTCCACTGAGTCGTTCAAATAAATCATAGATATATCAATAATGTATACAGTCAACAAATAATCCCGTTACCACAATAACAAGAAAGAACAACTTCCACTGGGTCGTATAGACTACGGTAACACAACAGTTACCTATTTCCAAACAAATTAAAGACAAGACGAAACCCAAAAAGCATCATTAGCCACTGTCACCCAAAAACCACGACAGAGTTTCCAAAGGATCAATAAAACTGATCCATCATACGATATCCATCAGTATCCCTTCATACAGTTCCCACAACAAGAACGGCGACCACAAATCAACAACATAACAGTGGTCTATATCCAACACAGGTATATTCTATGGGCTCACGCCGAACAGGCCGAGCATTCATACTCATTTAAAAATAAATATCTCACATATTTAAGCCAGAATGAATACTCAAGAAATAGAGCCACAATTCGATTTTTAATAAACACCCATCAAGAGGAAATTGAAAAATCGAACCAGAGGAGATACAGTACCAAAAATCAAACAAGACCTCCATAGAAAATTATCTATTTACTCATAACATTTGAACAGAGTTGTTCTAATGAAATCACTTGAAAAACAGCAAGATATTTAAAGGTTAGGGCCTAACATGCCTGGATTTTTAATCAAATTTCTGAAGCAGACCACTGGAAGAGCTCAAACTTCCTTTTCTTCTTCCAAGTTAAAGCGACCAACAAAATTTCGCTATCTCCATCACATATATATCCTCCATGACAGAGAAAAGAGCTGGATAAGTTCATACTTGCCATGCAACACAAAGAGGACTGGTGCGAAGAACCAGTAAACAAGCAGAGAGAAATCTGAAAATTGCGACAAGCCAAACAACCCCACAAACTTCCCGTTTGCATGCCTTCTCGCGAGTTCCGAGCTCGTCTACCGAGAATATTGAATGCCATTAAACCAACTTTCCCGCTAAGACTCCACTTCCACCGACCGCCAGAGTTGGCGACAGTCCAACGAAAACTCAAGTTCATTTCCAAACTTAGCGACCTGCCACGTCAGAACAGGTTAGCTGCTGCTTAAACCTCCGCCATGACCTGTCCCTCATCCTTATCCATGCATTAAATGTCATAGAAAACGCCGCCCATGGTTCGCACCCCCTTCCATAGGCCCCTTTCCATTCTCCTCATTAGTTAGGTTAGTATCTTAGGTTAGAATTTAGGGTAACACATATTCTAACCATATTACACATAGATACTAACTTAGGACATTAACACATAGCCTAGGTCTAGGTTAGATTAACACTAATCTAACCCCTAGGTTAGGTTTAGTCTTAGGTTACTAACCATTAATAATTCCAGTTAGGTCTACGTTCTGTACACTCAGAAAAGACCTGTATCATACCTTCTTGAACAGGGTTAGCTCCTGTTCTACTGCAGAATCGTATGTAAACGAATTATTACCTGGTCCACGATCGAGACCTTCCAGATATACTTCCATATCGGGAACCAATTTATTTCACAAGATCAGCCTGAGTCATACTCCTGACCAGCTTAATCAATGCTTCCATACCTTGCAACCTGTTCAAGGTCTGTGATCTAATTCATCACGAACAAATTTAAAGCAATACTTGGATCAATTCCACTGATCCAAGACTAGATCTTATAGATGGATAACTCTATAATTTATTCCGAGATCAGATTAAACTCAGATACAAAATGAAATAGATAAAAGAGTCTAATCATATTCTGACTCAGTCAAGATCTGCAATCTGCAAAGAAATTACAGTACATATCAAGCATGATTTCTTAATCGAGGAACACATCCTTATACAAGAAATCACATATCAACACTTGTATGCTTAGGAGAAAGTAACACAATAGATCTGAGTAACCTGGAAGACACCGATGCTTGACAGAAAAAGACCACGTTAAAAGGTATTTAGGTGGACTGCCTGAGAAGCAGGTCCGGGAAGCGATAAGCTTCCTCGGCGGATGTCAGTCCACGTTTTCAATTAAGTAGAGAAGCATACATGATAAAAGATGTACATATAAGACTAGATTTTCTGATTATAGTAATGAAACCGAATTTAAACAGCCGACAGAAAGCTACAGAAAATTAGGAAATTATGAAATAAAGCTGGATTTGTGTTACCTGTGTCCTTTTACCTGTCTGCAGTATGATCGGCGTCGATTATGTAGAATCGGCTATCGATTTATGTGATCGGCGTCGACTGATGTGATCAGCATCGACTGATGTGATCGGTGTCAACTGAAACAGATCGGCGTCGACTGAAAGTAGATCAGTCAATCGGGGACAGTGCGAGAAGATTCAGAAATTGGAAAGTGAAGGACGGATCGTCAATGTCTCCTGGATGTGCCGAAGTTGGTGAGATACTGGAACAGAGTCACCAGAAGATCGATGGATACGTGCGATGTTGATGTGATAGGAGCAGAGTAATGGTGCTCCTCTCAGGGATTGATTCGGATAGGATCTGATCTCATTTGATACACTTGATGCTAAAAGATCTCTCTTTCTTACAACTTGCCCTCATGCGCGTGTTCTTCCTCCTTTTTTCGTCCATGAGTTTTTTTTGGTCCCTAAAACTGAGTTCTGGGTTTGTATTTATAATCGGCGCCGCTCCTAAAAAATCGGCGCCGACCGTATAGGTCGGCACCTATCGCGGGACAGACTCCCGAGATGGCCAAAATGAACGATTTCTAGAAAGGTAAGAGTTACCCCAAATATGGAAAATATCCCACTTGGGGAAGAGAAAAAAATAGGGGTGATACATAGATAGAATAAATTTGGGGTAGATAAGTGATTAGGATACATGGGAAGAGGTGTAATTAAATATTTAATACTTAATTACTCACGGGTAAGATACAATGGGGTGAATTAAACTTAGGATAGGTGTTTAAATCACAAATCAGATAATATCCCAAGGGGATAGTGGTGACGTAAACATGCCCCAGGCCACCTGAGCAGGGAAACGAATGTGAGGGACACTAAATTGAGTAACCAATTTTAAGTGTCTACACGTGTAACAACCCATCAACCAACATTTTAATAGGTATTCCTCCTAAGCCCATTACCCTATCTGTTTCATTTCAACACTTCAAAGAAATGATCTAAGAATCAAGTGAAACACTAGTGAATGGTTTATTTATTGTTTTGTTTATCATTATTTGTAAAAAATTTGATAGAATACATGTAGTGTTTTCTAGACATCTCATAAATTACATTTTATAAATTTCATCTTAAGTTTGGCTCTCATAAGGGTATACCTTGCACCTAGAATATGTATAATCTTTCAATCTGCATTGTAAAGATGACTATTTTTAGAACACACCTGTTACTTAGGAGTTACTATTCTCAAATAGAATTGGGTTCAAATCATACTTAGTCACCTATTGATAACCACGTTGTAGGTTAACACAATGGGGATTTAGGTGTTTTGTCAACTGTTACGTTTGGGTAAGATGATTTGGTTAATTTTGTGATAGTCAAGATTATTTGGGATTATTTCATCAAAGTCTTATATCGATATTAGAATATTTTTTATTAATGGAAAATTGTTTTTAAGGGACTATACCATGTTGCAAAAGGGGTTCAACATCTAGATAAACATGAAAATGTAGCAAAAACATATCTGAATCCAGATATTACAATAAGTCCAACAATAGTAAAAAGAGAAACTACTGATAAAAAGAAAGACATGGATAAAAATATAACTAAACAACATACTATCAACAACAAAAAAACAACTTGATTGCATCTAGCCTTCTCAAAAGGTGTTATTTCTTTGAAGCCCTATCAATTCTTAATTTGATCATCTAGAGAGAGGTAAAAAATGCCAGAGTGGTGATGTGCATGGGGTCATTTACATTTAGTTGTGAGATGACCTAGTTTATTTCCTTTTCTCTACCCCAAATTTCCTCAAAGAATCCACTCAGTATAGTGATGCCTCTGACATATTGATCAATAAAATCACATATAGCTTTGAAAATGGCCATATTGTGATCTTGTCTATTCTTATATTTCCCAAGTCTATTATCCAGGGAGTTCACTTTCTTGTATATATATCATCAGTCTGATCTATCCCAATACCAGCATCCTCATTCATTTTTCTTTCTTAGTTTTCCTTATTTAACTGATGTAGATTTTTTTAATACTTTCCACCTCATTTCCAGCATTTCCATTTTGAGGAGAATAATTTCCTTTTCTATCGATATTATAATTG
Organism: Taxus chinensis; assembly: GCA_019776745.2. Lineage (NCBI taxonomy): Eukaryota > Viridiplantae > Streptophyta > Pinopsida > Cupressales > Taxaceae > Taxus > Taxus chinensis. Next base: position 566,940,920 of record CM034147.1, read on the forward strand.
ATTAAAATAATTATACATGTTTACTAATGTCTACATAATCCTTTTGTGACTTATAATAAGGTTTATAAGTATTGAAATGTGATTTCTAAATAAAAATCTAACAAACTTATAAATTTTGATTATTTTTATGATATTGAGTTTTGCATAGAGATATAAGGTTGTAATTAAAATTTCATGTGGGCTATCAATGCATTACATTATAAATATCTTTGAGAAAGTTAGATGGTTAAATGAGACTTGTATAATTATAATTGTGATCTTATTTTGGTGTGATAATGGTAAGTTTTATGAAGTGAATGAGTGCAATACCTCTTGAGTTAACAGTTAAGTTAGTTGGTATGCGTTAATGTTGGTTTCATGAAAAATTTAAAAAGTGTAAATTTATTAAATCCATTGAAAAAGTATAATATTTATTTTCTAAATAGATGTAGTGGAAGAATCATTTATTTATGTTCATCTACTTTAAATTAGATCCTTAATAGTTCAATGAGAAATTCTTTTGTTATGAGAGCAATATGAGATAGTGAACATGTGGTTTGAGTTTCTTTGAATTATTTGTCTGTTTGCATTGTAATTTTTGTTAGTATGTTAGCATGGTAAATTTCATATAAAGAGATATTCAATTTTATTTATAAGTAAATGAGATGATCTATTCATATTATTTAGTTCATACCATGATAAAATGAATGAAAGAGAATGATTCATGCTAGTTCTTATGAACTAACCATGTACATTATTGTACTTTATCATTTTCAGATTGCAAGTTTTTAAAGTATGTTGAAATGGATAAAGGATTGGTTTATGAAAATTTATGTTTATTATTGTACTATTTCATGTAAATGTAATAAATTTAGTACTATTTGTTTTAAAGTGAAAGTATTTACTTTGAAAGTTGTAAATAAGGCATTTCAAGGCCTTTTGTACTTGTTATTGATTATATCATTATGTAATTTAAAGGAAGAGGTTTTAACCTCATTTATACGAATGAATGCCACTGATTTTACAAGGTAATTTTGATTTTACAAATTGTTATATTGCCAAAAATTATGCTATACTATGAATGTAAATAATGCAAGTATAATTTGATGACTACTTTCATTATGATTGTAATGTTGTGGTATGTTAAGATGTGAAATTGTGATGTGAAAAAAATAGCAACATTGTTAATATACATTTGGAAATTATTTAATATGACAACACATAATTATACAATAAATATATATGAACATTGATTAATAATATGCTCAATGATTAATCATATAAGAATGTCAGCAACATATTGCTACAACAATGTGAATGAGATAGTCATAATAGATGATATCTCACTGTTATGTTATGATTACTAATCATTAAAAAATAAAAAATAAGAAGTTAAGTGTAACTTTGTTATTATAAATATATAATTGAATTAATTAAGACTGAAATGATGTGTCATAAGGAAATGCAACAATATCCTGACCAAGTCAGCTTGAAATATCTACAACAAGGGTGATAGTATGCTATGAAGCAATTTATCACACATCCACAACTAGTATGCTAGGAATTCAAAGATGGATCAGTTAGTGTACTATTTTAGGGCTTAGTGGGTCATAATTGTTGGAAGATTCTAAACTGATATAGTGTATTGACATGCGGTTATACACACAAAAACAATGCAATGACTTACAAAAATCATTACATACCTCTAACCTAAATTAAAAAACATGATGATCATCAACCGATGACATGAATCATGAAATGAATTTTGTTTCTTGTGATTCATACTCGTATCATTTTGGGATGGCTACAAGGAGAGGGATAGACATGTAATGACTTATGTCATTACGTGAACGTAATTTTTCCTATAGGGATTCCAAAGTGGTGCTGACATGAGCCACATAACTTGGATGCAGAGTTATGATAACCATAGCTTTGGTGTTTGAACTTAGTAATTAAATAAATGGTTACTTAATATTATTAACAAAAAACTTAATAAATTCAAAAATGGAAATGAATACCAATGACTATGACTAGAACGGTTGTGAGGTGAATGAAAGAAATATTTCATAGGCTTGTGTACAGTCTTGGAACTTGCTTACTAGCGTAATGCCAAATAACTATGGAAATAGGAGTGAATATAACTGAATGCATTGTCTTTTCACCAGGTCTTCTTATCATGGTGTCGAGATTCAAATGTGTTTTATAGAAGTAGATTTTTGAAGAATGAGAAGAAGAATCACATTTTTTCTCAACCTCTAATAAGGCTTAACCAAATGATATGCTGGGTATATTGGATCGTAATGAGTGTTTGAGGGGGATCGAGTAGGATCTATAAACCTTTTCAGTTGCACATGGTTATCATTTAGTTAATCCATAATATAAAAGTAAAGCATATGCAATTGTAAAGACTCGATATAAAATTGATCTCTCTTTTCATGACTTGGTATTAAATTGATCTCTCATGTTCATTATGTAGAGGTGTATACTAACTTTAATTGTAGTTATGTTTTTCCATTAAGGGTCAATGAATTGTTAATGCCTAAAGATCATATTTGATCATACTTTATTGATACTCATTTGATATTATACATCTTTAGTCCAGGTGAAATCAACATAAGGAAACCAAAATTTTGTGATAATTTGGGAAAAATTTAAAGACATGTATACCATGATTTTATTCCTAGATGGCATACTCATCGAAGGAATACATCTTCCTAGATGTTTATGTTAGTGTTATATGTAGATGTGGATGTTGATTCGTGTTTTTTTTATTATAGATTTCGATGATGATTTTATGGATTATAATTTTTATATGGATATTGGATATGAATTAGATGTAGATGTGATGGATTATGATTTTATGGATTTATGTTTTGAAAATTCACAATATGATAAGGATAGGATTGTTATGTGATTATTATGTATGGATGAAAAGGTTATTTTGTCATGGATAGACAGGTTTTAGTCACAAATAATGGACACAATTGATATGATGGATATGAAAATATATCTAGATTATGTGGGATTGATTGATGTTATACTTAACAGTATACACATAAACATGGGTAAAATGGTTAGATATGAATGATATGATTAGAGTGAGAGAAATGACATGTGATCATAACAAGGAGCGCAAGAAGAAATGATGCTTTGAATCAGACTGGAGGTAACTAAGAAAAGGATCTAATCAATGAAATGCACTTACATCTAATATAAGGTGTTAACACAACCATTAGTATTTAGTATTCGCAAGGATAACAAGGATAAGTATGGAAAGTGGACTTATAAACCTAATGTCGACATGAAAAAAGGGATTTGGATGAAAATTTTACATGGGAATATAGATTCTCCTTAGGTGGATGTTCTTAGGTCTATGCCCCATTTTTTAGCAATATGACACAAACTAATCAATGTGGGAATTTTGCTATGGATGAAAAAATTGATCGATGTGAAAAGATTTCTTGGGATTCTTAATTTTGAATATATAAAATGTTGATCAATGCAGGAAGATTTTATTGCCATGATATGAGATGGTAGCCATTCTTTAAGGGAGTGGTCTACATTTGCTTTATGATTTGGTATTTTTTTAAATTTTTCTTTTCTATGAAATTACAGGATATGATGTGCATGATAGTTGTCCTTTAAGGGAGTATTTTGTTTACTTTTGAATAACATATATTTTAATATGAACATCCATGGAATTTTGAATATTTTATGGAAGAGCTAGGGATAGTTAGGTGGACCACTTAGGAGGGGATAGTGAAAGTACAAGTGACACTCATGGACCCTTAGTGTGGTTCTAGTAGGTAAATAATAGGGTGATGGGTGTAATGATTGTGGAGTTCTCACCAAGAAGGAAGAACCTATCCATAAGAAATATGTTATGAAAAAATCCATGGTGCCCATATTTATGATCATAGAAAGGAAAGTGATGGTAGACCAAATAATTTAAAATTATTATAATGAAGGATGGACGAGGCTAATGATAGATGGATAACAACTAATATAACTAAGTCGTGTTGGTAAGTATGTTAACAGTAAAAGGGCCACAAGTGTAATGCGTTAAGGGGTTTTGTTTCCTGTTTACCATCAAGGGAAGCCAAATGATAGGATCTAGACCCATATTTATGCGTGATAATATAAGGTCCAATCTAGTTGGGAGAAAATTTCTGCGTTGAATCCTTTCTATAGTAGTGAATTTTTTACTTTATTTAAGGAGAAGGTCACTGATGTTAAGTTTGCGTTCTTTGAGATGTTTCTTATAGGGACTTTTAATGTGCTTTTGATAGACATGATGATGTTCAAGAGTGAGAAGGAAAAATTCATATAACAAATTGAGTTGTGCTAGATGCTCTTGGAGATAGTATTCATCAGATACAAATTTGTGAAGATAAATACATAAGGATGGGATTTAAACTTCAAGAGGAAGGATGACCTTAGATCCATAGATTAGAGAGAAAGGAGTAGCACCCATAGAGGTGTGGATTATAGTCATATAATTCCAAAGAGAGAAGGGGATATGAAGATGCCAATTATGACTAGATGTATCAATAGTCTTGGAGAGGATGTTGCGAAGAGTCTTGTTAGTGGCTTCATCTTGGCAGTTAGCTTGAGGATAGTATGGAAAAGAGAAGTTACGTTTAGTATTGAATGATTCACAAAAATTCTTTAGGTATTTGTTTTTGAAGGAATTCCCATTATCCATTATGTATTTTTGAGGAATTTCAAAGTAGAAAATAACATTTCAATAGATGAAATTAATGATTTGATTATCTTTGGTTGACCCGAGTGGAATGGATTCCACCCACTTTTTGAAGCAGTCAGTATCAATTATGATAGAATGATGGAATTGGGAAGACATGGATTGATGATTCCTATGAGGTCTAACCCCCATTGTAATAAAGGCCAAATTTCTGAGATGGCTATAACGCCTAACCAAGAATGTAGATCATAATAGAATGTTGCTAGCATTTGACACATTCATTAATTTATTCACAACAATATTGATTGAGATAGGGATAATAATAACCCATGTGAAGAATGCACTTGACGAAAACCAAACCACTAAAATGGCCACAAAAAATACCATCATGGACTTCTTGGATAACATGAGTGGATTCATGAGACTTAAGGAAACGATGTAATATGTCATTGAAGAAATGCTTATAAAGGATGTTGTAAAGGATGACATAGCGGTTAGTGCATTGAAGAATGGAATTCCTACTATTTTTAGATAGGTTGGAGGGAACAATTGATTATGAAATATAGTAAAATATTTGAGAATACCAAAGATCATGAGGGTTAGATTTGATGAGATTTAAGCTAGGTAATTCACTAAGATGAGTTGGTTTGTCATGAAATGAATGATGACAGAGAGTTTAAATGATTTTTTAGACCAAGGGATGAGGGATGCAAGAGAACCAATAATGTCTAAAAAGTGATTATATGATAGAGGGAGGGTTTGAATAGTGTAGAAATTGAATACTCCTAGAAAGAAGTCAAAAGTATTCTTATACTTTTGAAGGATCTCATTTTTACATTGATAGATGCCGTTAACTTGATCAATGATGATATGAGAATCCCTGTAGATGTAAATTATTTTGATTCCAAGTAAAATGGTAGTTTGGAGGCCTAAAATGAGAGCCTCAAATTTGGCCATATTTTTTTGTGCATTCAAAATTAATCTTGTAAGAGAAAGGAATATGATTTTTTCATGGAGGAATGATAATGATGCCAACGCCTCCCCCTTTTTGACATTTATATCTGTCAAAGAAAAGTTTCATCTTAAGAGGAGAAAATTCATGTTCAAATTTGTTGACAAATTCATCTAGGAATTATTCGTGAGAAATATGAGTGTCAGGAAGAGGGGTGTCAACTAATTGATCTTCAATATCTTGGCCCTTGATGGATTTCTTAGAGATGAACTCAAGTTCAAACTCTATCATGAGCATGAGCCATCAAGTGATGAAATCACTATGATAAGGTTTGGAATTCATGATCTAAAGAATATTAAATATAGTCACGACATAGTTCTTATGATTGAGAAGATAATGGTGAAGCTTAGCTGTAGTGAAGAAAAGAGTGCAACACAGATTTTTTATCTTCAGTGTAGCGAGTCTCATAATTGTGAAGGGTGTGGCTGATGTAATAGATGACCTTCTCCCATCCTTTCTCATCATTATGTGCCAACATGGTGCTGAGACTATGATCAAAGTAAAATACATAGAGATAGAAAGGATTCCCCTTGCATGGAGGTATAATCACAGGTAGAGATAGGATGTACAACTTGATGTCCTCAAAGGATTTTTGGTAGTTAGCATTCCATCAGAATTCAACATATTTCTGACTAAGGTGATGAAAGGGTTGCAAATGATTAGAGAGTTGTGAGATGAAGTGGTGGGCTGATTGAATTTTACCTTAAATACTAAAAAGTTTCTTTAATTTAGGAGGAGGGGGCATCTTAAGGATGGATTTGATTTTGGTACATTCAACTTAAATACCCCTGATGGAAACGATAAAGCCAAGGAGTTTACTAGTAATAAATTCAATTTTTTTTGGATAGATTGAGACAGAGGATGATATTGAGACATATGATTCCTTATATTTACCCAAGAGATCATAAATATAGTCCTCTTACACTCTTATGGATGATATTTTGAAAGATTTAAGTCATGGCTAGCTGATAGGTGTCTCTGGTGTTTTCCAACCTCAAGGGTATGCCTTAATAACAAAGGTCTCCTAAGGAGTGATGTATGAGGTTTTATGTTTATCTTCTAGTATGATGAGGATTTGATTGTACCCAGAAAATCCATCCAAAAGAGAAAGTATCTTATGGCCTGTGGTATGGTCTATGAGCTGATCAATGTTAGGAAGAGGGAAATTATCTATAGGGAAAGTGAGGTTTAAATCTCAAAATTATGTGTAGATAAGAATATTTCCAGAAGCTTTGGAAATGGGTACATTGTTGGAAACCCATTGTAGATAGTTGATAGGGATGATGACTTTTGAGGAAAGGAGGAATTCCTACTCCTCTTTAACAAGGAGGGAAACTCAAGAGTACACACAGAAATGATTCTGCTTAACCGACTTAGCACTAGGAAAGGTGGCAATGTTTTGGTCAATGATAGATGGATAAAGACCCATAATTTCAGCATATGACCATGAAAAATATTAACTATGTTGATAAAGGAAGGCAGTGAAAGATTCAAGCTCCTACGGTTTAAGGGATTGACCCACTTTGAGAATGTGGTGATCTTTTAGAGTCCTTATGTTGAGACTAATGGTAGATTGATTAAGAAATGGTGGATTTGTCTAACAATAAGTACTTATGAAGATGTGAATCCTCTACCCCCATGTAGGAAAGAATGGAATCATCATTGGTGGATTAAATAATTTCAATGGAAGAGGATTCTTCCTCTATCATATCTTAAAATTAGAGAGGGAGAGATTTAGATTCATTGTCATAATGATAAGTGATCTGTCCCAGGGTGATGGTGGAGATTAAAAAGTATAAAAACAATAGAAAGGATGTCATTTTTATCCCTAATCTTGTGGGATGGAGAAGATGGAGGATTAACATCCATGAGAGCTAAATATGGAGGAAGAGGGTATGTAGATTATTCCTTATAGCCAAACCTTGATTTTTCATAGGGTTTGTGAAATTAATTAATGAGGATGTCATACATTCCTTATTCATAACACTCCATTCTAAATCCTTTCTAGGTGAAATGATGAATATAGGTTTAGGAAAAGGATTTATTGTAAAGAAAATCAAATCCATTGGTGTATGGTTTGGTGTGCGGTTAAATGTCAATGTGAAAGGAAGGGTGATCGATGCCACCATAGATGAGGTTGGTAAGAATATGAGGTGGGCCAAAGGGAATGATATCCCTAAAATTAGGTTGATAAATTTGAGAATTTGTCATGTCTATCAAGTATATGAGGTGTGGGAAGAAAATTAAGTGTGAGAAGATGATACTCCCCCATCGTAAGATGATCCATCACTTTGTGTAAGTATTCATCATTGGTAAGTTTGGACATAGAGATGAATGAGATCGTGGACTCTTTAGAAGAACCTTGCATGGTAATGAGCACATATTTAGGATGGTAATTCATGTGGCATGCTTTGAATGAAGGAGTGTGTGTGGGGAGAGTTAATATTTTCCCCACATGTTCATACTTGATGCATAAAGGAAGGGTGGAAGGAACACAATGCATGGTACAAATCCACGGTCATTTAAGTAGGATGTTATATTAAAAATCCCCTTTTATGATATATAAGACCTCATGGAGGATTTTTTTCTCAAAAACGGATGGGAATAATAACTAAGCTGAAAGTAGGGGAAATAACATCATTGAATGCATGAAGGACCACGGGTGATTGGGTGATAATAGAATTAGGGAGAAAAATTTGATCAAAGGTGTGAGATTAGATGATGTTGATGTTTACTCCATTATCTATCATATAATTATGGATTAAGGTGTCATTAATTCAGATAGTGATGAAGAGAGGAATATCATGTTCTTCAAGTGTAATGTTGGGAATTTGATTGTTGTCAAAACATATGGAAGTAGAAGTAGTGAGTGCTCCAATAAGAGATGCAAATGGTTGATCCTCAACCTTAGGAGTGGGGATATACTTAAGAGCTTAAATAAAGGCTTGCTTATGATCTAAAGAGCTTTGGATGAGCTCATAAATTGACATCTTAACTAGGTCCTAATGTATTTGTTTCATAACACTCTATTTGATAACCGCATGCTGAGAACTACTAAGATAGATACCTTGGGTCTTGATGAAGAAGGCAATTGAGTAGATTCTTTGGAAGGAGTGGTGATAACCACTTTGGATTTTAATTGAGTGGGTGTTTGGAATTCATGGTTATGAGAAAAGGTTATGACCTAAACCATATTTAATGAAGAGAGTTGGACCCTTCTTACGAGAAATCTAGGTTGGAGGAGGGATGGCTACATAATTCTTAGCTGAATGAGGAGATTTGGATGTCTTAGTGGATTTGGTTGGTGGGAGAGGTTGATATCCTTCAAAAATAAGGTGATACCCATCGAAAATATTATGAATGATCATTTGAAAGGCTTTAGAATGTTTGGTGTCATGTCCAGGTGGATGATGGTATGCACAAATGAGACTATAGTCGAACCATGAAGGTATTAGGGAATTTGGATAAAAAGGTTTGATGCATGTAAGGTTAATTGTTGGTGATTAAACTAACAGTTGGAATATGTTTGTGTAATATCGTTTGAGGGTGGTTGAAGAGGAGATTATATATGAAGTGATTTTAAGATAACTGAATGATTTTGTTTGAGGTTGTTTTATAGGAGCCTTTTGTTTTATTTTAGGTTTGGAATAAAAGGAAGACGACTATGTTTTGATCTCAATTTTCATTGATGGTGACTTAGATGATTTGGGTTCAGAGTTGATAATGGAGGATGTGGGTGATTTGGAAGGGATGTTGAAAGTTAGTATAACTAAGTGCTAGTATTAAGAAGAGTGTGAATGTATTATAACTATGGAAAATTAAGAGAGGAGAATAGATGAAAAGTACCTTTAAATAGTAATCACGTTATGTTGATGTAATAAAAAAAGTGGTGAAGGTGATCAAAATAAAATTCTTGTGATTTTGGACTGAGTTGTAGCTCAAGAATTTTGGAGTGAGCTTCCCTACAAGTGGGTGCTTGTAAAAAAGTAGTCAAGTGGGTGCTTGCCATACAATTAAAGTAGTTGCTTAAAAACTAGAGTTGGTGCTTTAGGGTGAGTGGGTGCTCACCACATGGTTAAATTACTATAAATTTATAGGATAATTGTCCCTATCTCTATAGTTTCAGTGGTGGTTTTTCCCTTAATGGGTCTCCCACATTAAATCTTGTATCCTCACGTGTTTATGTGTGTTTTTTTATATTTCTCTTTCATGGGTTAAATGCTCATGCTTTTTATGGTTAAGATAGTTAAGTTTGGTTGATTGAATCATTTTAAATTTCATCAAAAACTTTAAGAGCATTGATTCACCACCTATATTTACTAACATTAGTTTTAGCCATCAATCTTGTCAAGTCTAAACCTATTACTAGATTTGTATTTTGGATATCCATATCATATTATTGGATTTTATTTTCCCACCTACACCTCTTACTTGAATTCTCCATTTGAGAGAGTATTTTATTTGGACCACGGTGTGGAGCACATATGTTATGATCTTAGAACTTAGAATGTAGAGCCTGAAAAGTTTAGTAGGTTTTACCAAAGCAAATTTTTTTTTCCATAATATATTATTTCAACTTATACTCCTACAAATGTTTGTTGAAGAAGGCAATATGTTTTTAATTTCATTCATCATATGGAATAATGAGTCGTGAAAATTAATTGAACATGAGAAGTAAAGATTCATATTAGGAATTCATTATTTTTTATTTTAATCTCATTTTTTGAGCATGTAAATAGTTGTTGAAAGTCAGTATAACAAAGTGCTAGTATTAAAAAAAAGAGAAGGAGTGTGAATGTATTGTAACTATGGAAAATTAAGAGAGGATAAAAGATGAAAAGTAACTTTAAATAATGATCACGTTATGTTGATGTAAGAAAAAAAGTGGTGAAGGTGATCAAAATAAAATTCTTGTGTTTAAAGATTGAGTTGTAGCTCAACAATTTTGGAGTGAGCTTCCTTACAAGTGGGTGCTTGTAAAAAGGTAGTCAAGTGGGTGTTTTCCATACAATTAAAGTAGTTTGCCTTAAAAACTAGAGTTGGTGCTTTAGGGTGAGTGTGTGCTCACCACATGGTTTAAATGGACTATAAATTTATAGGATAATTGTCCCTATCTTTATAGTTTCAATGGGTTTTTTCCCTTAATGGGTTTCCCACATTAAATCTTGTATCCTCATGTGTTCATGTGTGTTTTTTTATATTTATCTTTCATGGTTAAATGCTCATGATTTTTATGGTTAAGATAGTTAAGTTTGGTTGATTGAATCATTTTAAATTTCATCAAAAACTTTAAGAGAACTGATTCACCGCCTATATTTACTAACATTAGTTTTAGCCATCAATCTTGTCAAGTCTAGACCTATTACTAGATTTGTATTTTGGATATCCATATCATATTCTTGGATTTTATTTTCCCACCTACACCTCTTACTTGAATTCTCCATTTGAGAGAGGATTTATTTGACCATGGTGTGGAGCACATATGCTATGATCTTAGAACTTAGAATGTAGGGCCTGAAAATTTTAGTAGGTTTTACCAAAGCAATTTTTTTTTTCCATAATATATTATTTCAACTTATACCCCTACAAATATTTGTTGAACAAGGCAATATGTTTTGAATTTCGTTCATCATATTTCTATAATAAAATAAAAGAAACGGTGTAATCAGAAGTAAAAGAGAACATTTGGAAATCCTTCTTATAGTAAACAATGGCTAACACAATAGCAGTCTTGAGTGATTATTTGAATCCTTTAAAATATTGATTTGCCTCATCACCCCATCTGATGATTTGATCATTGTTCAACATGTTTGTAATAGGAAAAGGAATCTCAACAAACTTGGAGATGAATGTTCTTAAAAATTTGATTTTTTTCAAAAAAGGATTACATATCTTTCTTAGATATGGGGATGGGGACCTTAACAATTGCTTCTACTCTCTTAGGGTTTATCATAACCCCTTCATGAGACACAAGGTATCCCAATATCTTGGTTTTTTGTACCCAAAAGTGGCACTTCCTTAGGTTTAATGAGATTTTTTACTCTCCACATCTGATCAAGATTATTTCTAGGTGCTTTAAGTGATCACCTCTCTTTCTAGAGAAAAAAGTTGTATCATCTTGATAAATAACAATAAAATAATAAATAGTTATATCATCCTAATAAAAATTGGAGCACTCTCGTGAAAATTTTCACAACCATAAACCTATATATAATGGCTCAATTCAAGGCAAAATTGGGGTACGCGGGGGCCGTTTCGTTGCAGGTATCATAGGAAACTCAGGGTCAGTGGCTATAGTGTTGGGTTTGAAGGTAGTTTTATCTCTTTTTGTGGATCCTCTAATCATGTGGCAGGGTATGTGTCAGTAGAGGATTCTAATGTGATGGTTGCATCTGAGGTTACCCTTCCTTCCCTATCTGGCCTGGTTTCCATTATCGTGTTTCCCTCTTCTAATAGCACAATTGGTGCAGGAAAAATTAACGGCCCAACATTTTTCCCTGGAATTTCCTCTACTATGGATTCAGAGGTGACACTTAGGATTTCTATGGAGGTTGTGACTTATGGATCATTTGGGCTCAAAAACCTCATAACTTACAATAGTAATTTGGGAGGTTAAACCTTTTTAGAAATAGCTAAGCACTTAGGTCATCCTTGCAAGCTTGTGGCCTATGCCAAGATTTGTCCTTCGGTTACCTTTGGAGTAGAGGTTCTCTATAATGCATCTAAAATGGTTGATATCCTTGATGAATTCTATAATCAAAGTTGCAAATGTTGATATGTGATGATGTACTATCATGAACTAAGTAATCATGTTTTTTGTAGATGATATGTTTATCTTCTAAAAATCAATACAATCATACAATGTCAATTCTAAATTTAAAATGAAGTAATTCATTCTTTCTTATGTTGAATGTTCACTACATATGGATGGAAGAAATAAATTCAGTTTAAACTCATTCATATCCTATTTTTCATTTCAATTTATGCTTTAGTCTATTTGATTTATGATGTAGGATAGCCATACCTTGGATCAATTTCAGTGATCCAAGGCATGCTTTCAATTTTATGATATTTAGGTCATTCGAACAAGCTAGGAAGAATGTTTGATTTCTGAACCTAGTCTGCCATGGGATCACAAGTGACATCTTTTGTATATGCCCTTTATAGTGATCTAAGAATGTAATTTTTATTCATCATAAGGTAATGTTAATGATTGGTTTTGGGGACCTAATTTTATCTAATTTCCTATTATTACTATCTTATCCTAAGTTTAAGCTAAGTTTATTTTATTATGGTGGTTGATTATTTGGAAGGAGGTAAACCTAAGTCTTGATACTAGTTATTCTAATACTAAATAAGAAATTGTACCTAAGGACCTAAGTTTGGTTTATAAGATAATATTATTTGAACCTAACCTAAGAGAATTGGGATAGCCTAAAGGGGATGACATGAACGGAAAGTGGATGGGTATCAGTGACACCAATTCCTAAGGAATTTAAAATATTTTAATGAGTTATTAAATATTATATTATCGCCAATTTTGGCGAATGCATGGAAATTAAGGAAGTGTTGACTTGTCGACTCTGCTAATTTCATTTTAATGAAGTCTTGAATTTTAGTTTTAACCAACATAGAGTTGGTGATGGTAGGAAGTTTGGAAAGGATGCTGAAAATCTTGTTGGAAATTATTGTTCTTGAACAGATCAAAAACTGCCTGGGAAATAGGAGAAGGTTGGAGGAGTAGATGGTTTTTAGTTTTAATTATTTCATTTGGTTTTTGGGAGCATTGAAGCTCTGCATATGGTTTTATGTTATGATATGGATTGGAAATGGAATGTGTGTTCTGAATTATATTATTTTAGAATATAGAACATTATGTAAAAATAATTCCTTGTTTCTAAGTCTTAAAAAGTGAATGTTACATCTTGGTATCAAAGCGTCGAAGCTTTAAGAAGGAAGTGAGGAAAGTTTTAGAGGCTTGCTTTTGGTGTTTTTGTATAAATATTGTAGTAGAGGTTTTTCATGAAGGATTGAGGCTAGGAAAAGAAGACAAGATCACTACTAGGCATGATAGGCCCTATCTCATTAAATATTTTTATTTTACTTAAGTTTTTTCATTAAAAGAAATCTAATTGTTTATAAAATTGTTCTTGGTTTTTGTTTCTTGTGTTATATTTCCTTCTTCCTACTTCAATGATTTTTCTCGATTATGGTTGCATATGGATATAATGTGATGTTGTTTAGATAGTTGTTTATCATGAATGAACTCTTATTTATATCACGCAATCAGTTGTTATTGAATTGGGTTATGTTTATTTATTATATTGACCATGAGAAGGGAACTCTAAAGAATCTTCAGTTTCATTAGACAACCTTTCTTGTGAGGAAGTATATTTCATTATTCATTGATTTGCGAAGGTATTCCTATTGGGAGTTCTAGTTTTAGTTATTTTTCATTGTTGAGTTTAGTGTTAACCATCCTGGGTTTTGTAGTTTTCTTTAAGTAAAACCTTAGTGATCCTTATTGGGCATACAAAACGGTTGTTTTAAAGAAATGTAAGTGTGTTTTGTGAGAGAGACTATTGTAGTTATCTATCTGTCTTTCTTTGTATGATTGTAGTTTGTAACTCTTCACGGGTGGACCTGTATTGTTGTAGAGCCTGGTATAATCTCTCCTTCTCATTTGTTGAGTTAACTTTGAATGAATACCCTTTCAATTTGGCATGAAAAATAGATACCGTCTAGTTTGGATTGATCAAGGCCAAGGCATAAGCTTAAAATGGTCTTGTATGAAATTATAGTCTAGTTAAACTCTATTTCTTTATTGTGATGTTGTACTCATCATTGTTTGAGTAATCTCTTCGAGTTGGTTTCTATTTAGAACTTGATTGAACTTTTGAGAAAGTCCTGGATTGTTATAATTTTAACTTGGGTTTGTTTTACTTTTTTTTTATCATGCTCTTGTGTGGAAATTTAGGCTCCGTAAGTGCATATGGATATTATGTCAAGTTATTGAGCATGTTATCTTTAACAAGATTCATATTGGAACATCGTATTTTTCTTGACGATAGTTGTAGGTTTGATGGAGTCTTTTAACTATTTCCTTGAGACTACTTTGGCATCCTTAGTTATTTTTAAGATCTGAACAATGTTTTTTTGTATGAAAGTTCTTTTCTATAGATTTACAACGCTATGTATACACCGACCGATGTAAGTAAGTTACTCTTCTTTGATCCCGAGGTTGGTATTTTGGGTAAGATAAAAACCTTATATGTTTTCTTATAAATTAGATCTGTTTCTTTCACCATTTGTAGCTTATGGAAGCAATGAATATTCAAAGGTGATTGTTTTAGATGTAAGGATTATGATAAATTTGTTTTGTTCGATTGTGTGCTCATTTTTTATTAACTAATCTATAAGTTGAAACTAATATCTACATAACTTCAAAAATAAATTCTAATTAAACAATGAACCATCAAGAGAAGAGCTTAAAGAAAATGCTTCTTCAACGTATAAATGAAATTACATGCTAAGCTATTTCCTACTCTCTATGATTACTAACTTAAACTATGAACCTATGAAGAACATAAGCAATCAAATTGGATCATTACTTGATCTCAAAGATTGAGAATGGAATCTCACCAAGAACGACTACAAGGCTATTTTGGATCTTCCCATATTACTCAATTTTGAGTGAAAGGATGCAATATGGAGAAGTTATTTCAAATAATGGAGAATGGCTCAAGATCAAAATGATTATAGTCTTTCACTATTCAAATAATGGTGTAAGAAGAAAGGTAAGAAGGAGGGTTCTTTATATAGCTTGCATGAAGAGGCAAGGCTAGACAATTGATGAATGTGGGATAAATGTAAAACAAGATAAGGAATGTATAAGGTTGTTTTATAAAAGTTAATCTTGATTTAGAAGAGTTTAATTTGTCATTAGTAAGTCATGGGAGTCGGGGGATGTTTTAATTAATCAAAGGTGAATAATTAATATGTAGAGGTAAGCTTATAGAAGCTAATTAGAGGAAAATTATTATGATTTTTGGGATGTAAGAGAGGAATTTGATCCAATAAATGGTAATTTATTGATTTAGATTTATGAGTGTAATTAATTAATAATAATTAATTAACCCAAGTAGAAGTGGATATTAAATAATGAAAGGTCATTAATTGACATCGTTAATGATAGAAAGGCTAATTAATTAATGAAAGGTTGTTAATTAATGAATATGAAGAAGAATGTTAGCTAATTAGTGGAAAAGTGCTAATTATTACGGAAATGATGAGAAATAGGATAATTAGTGCAATCGTAGCATTAAAGGTTGTGTAAGTGGATTTTGGGTGTCTACATTTGCCCCTCTTCTGGGTGGCGTAAGAGATGCCACTTCAAAGGTAGTAGACAAGTACATTTTTTTGTTTTAAATAAATAGAAGAAAAAATTAATAGAATGAAGGATGCCCACTCGGGTGTTGATGGGGTGATGAAAGAGGGAGATTTATGATCGAAAAGATGAAAGAACATAATAGAAGAAGTAGAAGAATTGATCCCTATTGCCCCAAGTTGCTTATGAAGAAAAGTGTTAATAGAAGGAGGGTGATATGGAAAAAAAATGAAGATGAAAGGAGATGGATATAGCTATCATCTTTCCGATGTTAAAACCAACTTTATTTCATCATTTTGCTTATGATCGAAATCATTAGTCATTATTAAGAAGAATGAAAAGAAATTTAGTATGACATGAAAATCCATATACGAACAAATGTCCATAGACAAAAACACCAAATCCATGCAACATAAAAAAATGCAATGTAATACGAGAAAGTAAAAGATGCCTAACTTCTTGCAACATACATAATGTAATGTAATACGAGAAATTAAATAAGATAACCTAAAAAAGAAACATAGTACAATGTTTTAATTCTCAAGCTTTGATTCTGACCTATGTGAATTAATGAAAAGTGTTAAAATATGGTGCCCCAAGAAATGATACATGCAATGGGAATAACGAAGGACACTTGGGTCTTATGAAAAGACATGCACTATGAAATAATACCAAGGAACATCATTGTGCCCCAGAGTATAAACATAGTAAGAAAAATATATTTGTTAATGGAGGTAGATAGAGATGATCCGTGAGTCATGCATAATAATAGGTGAGAACCAAAGAGTGATATTTTATAAGATAATTTTTATTGTTTTTAATATTTGAGAAACATATTTGAATGTCTTTTTTATTTTGAAAGTTTTCTTAAACTATGTACAGGAAGAAAAATAAGCATGGATTACCCTAGCAATAGATGGGATGTACAAGGGAATAATGCCACGTGTATGCATAAGAAAGTGAAGATGTGAAAATTCCCCAGTGATTAGGTGGGAGTATGCAAAGGAAAAATCTTAACGCGTTGAAGGAGGATCAAGGCCAATATAAAATAAGTTCAATCACAAATGAGCAAGGATGCCCCTAGTGTTAGCTAGCCAAGAAACAATGAGATAAAGGAAGTGTATGATTGATTTATTAAAGGGGGAAAAAGGTGTCCACAAACATATAAAAAATTATATTCTATACACATGAATGTTATTAACAATTTTAAAAGAACAAAGTATGCTATGAAAATATTAAGAAGGCAGTCAATGAAAAATTTATCAGACCAAGGTACAAATCTTGAGACAAGACATGCACTAAAGTAAGAGTTTTAACAAGGTCCAAAAAGTAACACTCGGTAACATACTAATCCTTTTTACTCATCAAGATCTCATTTGTGCACATGGAAATGAATTACCTCTTAAAGGAAAGCATTGATAGACAATAAGTGAAGACACTAGCCAATTTGTAGGAATGATTTAGTTTGAAAGGTGACGTGTGAATGGATTCTGGAAGGAGGGTCGTACATTGCTCTGCTTGCATTCATGTGTCCATAGCCCTGACGGAAATGAATTTGATTATAATCACAAAATTTCTCTACTTCCATTTAGGTTTCCATAGCCTTGATAGAGATTAGTGGAAATACCCCAAGAGAGAGTTATATATCAATTTTATTTTGCTTTTAACTTTTGCTTTTTGATTGATTAATTTTGATTCTTTTTCTTTCTGAAAACTTATTTCATCTCTCTTGTTTGACAAGGGGTTAATAACCACTGATGGTTTGATGGAATTCTATGGAAGTGATTGTGATGAGGACATTGGCTAGTGTCAACAAATACACCCAAAAAATCTACCCAACAATTTTATCATATATAGATAGTGATAGGATCTCTAAGAGGTCAGTCTTTATTTAATTTACCAAGGTTATGAAAGACCAATTTCAAATGGATACCATAGAGATAAATGTCACAAAATGCGTGTGAATATACTACCCACAATAAGATCAAAGGGATGAAAATGGTGGATGACTTGTAGATGAATATGAAAGAAAAGGAAGAAAGAACATGCATGTGTGTGCAATACTTGATTGTAATGTTTGATCTTTGTACCTTTTATTTTGTTTTAGTAATGTTTTAATGTTTTCTCATTTTGTTTGTATTTTTGCACTATTTTATGATTTTTTTGATAATTTTGAAAGTTGGGACTAGAAATGTCAATCTGCATGATAGGATCAACAAATTATGTGTATGACTTCCTTGATAAGAGAGACTAAGAAAGTTTGTTTATAAAGAGTGATATTATCCCTGATCTCAATGATCATGGTGAGTTCACACTCAATAAATGACTATGATTTTTCTTGAAGCATGGGTTTCGTATGTGGGATTTTGAGTTCCCTATTCATAGGTTTTTGCACTTTGTGCCATAATTGATGGGTACATTGGTGTGCATTATAGAATCATGTTCGATTTTGAATTTTATAATTGTTTGATTTTTTGGAAGCTTTGGAGATCTTCAGAGTTTTGATCTTAGCTTTATAAAGAACATGTCTAGATTTCTTATAAGCTAATTCTTGAATTATCTGATCCCAAGAATTAAGAGAAGAATGTGGATGTTTAGAATTGATGAGAGGAAAGGTGGTGGAATTTCCACAATCTTTGGTATAAGAATAATGTGATGGATGAAAAGGATATGGTCCAATGATTGAAGAATATGGGATACCGGGAGGTGAGCCATAAACAGAAGACAAAGGGATACTAGGATGTGGCCCAAGAATAGAATAAGAAGGGCTAATAGGATGTGACCCATAGATGTAAGATGATGGGCTACTAGGATGTGGCTCAAGAATAGAAGATGATGGACTACCAGGGGGTGATCCATACATAGAAGATAAGAGGCTAGTGGGACATTTCCCAAGAATAGAAGATAGTTGACTACTTGAAAATGTCTCACAAATAGCAGAGAGAGGGCTACTAGAAGGTGATCTCTCAAGAATTAGGTGTAAGTGTAAAGGTAGGAGGAGGACTTTATATAGCCCAATGGATAGAGGAATCTCTAGATCCCTTTGTATGTGGGATAATAGAGATTGTAGGTACGGGGGGTTTAGAAAGGGTTGAGTTAACGTTAGGAGAGTTTAGCTTGTCCTTTAGTGACTCATGTGGATAAAGGGGGTTTATTAATTAATAAAAGTGATTAATTAATAGGTGTGCAAGCTTATAAAAGATTTTTTAAGGAATATTAGCATGATTTAGACTATAGAAGGGAATTAAATCAACTAAATAATGATTTATTGGTTTAATGAAAGGGGAAGCTAATTAATTAATAATAATTAATTAGTTTAGATAGAAGGAAGGATTAATTAATGGAAGGTCATTAATTAGGGTATTTGTTGAATAGAAGACTTAATTAATTAACCCCGTGTAATTAATTAATGATGATAGGAGGAAAGATGAGCACTATTGACAATATGTCCCAATTTGCAGGAAAGGGGATAATTAACACAATTTAAGTATTTAAATTGTTCAGGTTAAATTATAGGTGTCTACATTTTCCCCTCTTTGAGGTGGCATAAATGACGCCACTTGAAAGATAGTAGATGGATAAAATTTTGAAGGGGTAGAAGAAAAATTAGTAGAAGTGATAAATGCCCCCTCAAGTGTCGATGCGGTGATGAAGGAAGATGATTGACAATCGAAAAAGGTGAGAAATGGATAGAAGATAGGGGAGGATTAGGATGCCCCAGGTTAAGTAGAAGAATAGTGTTGATAGGAGGGTGATGTAGAATAAATATGGAGAAGCAAAGAGAAGAACTAGATCTAATCCTTTGCATTGGAACAACTTTAGTGTTATCATATTTCCAAAGATCTATGTCATCAATCCTTATTAAAAATATAAGCATACGAAAAAATTAGAATGACATGAAAATCCATACTATGAACAATTGTCCATTGCTGAAAACACCAACTCTAGGAAACATACAAAATGCAATGCAATATGAGAAGGAAATAAGCTCATTTAATATGGAAAACAAGTACAAACAAACATATCCAACCCAACAACAATCAATATGGTTGTACAAATGTAATGTTATCAAGCTAAAGAGTTCCACGTGTTTGTGATTAACATGCAAGGGGAAATGATAATGGACACTGGGTTGAAGGAGAAAGCTTTGTGTGTAATGAAACACCACCAGACAACAAGATGTGCCTCAGAATACATACGAAGCAAGTAGCTAGCTTTGTGAATGGTTGTGAATCCAGTGATCCAGAAGTTGTGTTGATCATTAAAGATGTGAGAGAAACCAGTAGGATACAGAAATAATACCATGCGCAAGACACAAGTTTCAGCCGCAATAAGCGGGTTACCTATTTTTGTAGGTTTTCTAATTTTTAGTATTTTTTGGAGAATTTTGCCTTGTTTTTGGATTTTGAATTGATATGTGTGTGTGTGTGTGTGTGTGTGTGTGTGTGTGTGTGTTTGTTTTTGTGTTGTCTAAAATGTGGTGGATAGTGGATGTGTAGAAGAAAGTAGAAGAATTAGAATGAAGTGCCTAGATGTAAAAGAAAATTCCCTAGGGGGAAGAAAGAAGAAGTAGGCGATAAAGAATGTCCTCGTATAACAGAAAAATTAATAAAATTATTATTGAATAAAAATAATTATTCGATAGGGTGTGGATAAGAATTTTTTTTCCTTGGAGAAATAAAAATTGTCCTAGTCAGAAGAATGGGGTACTTGATGGAAGAAAATGCCCTAGCACGATGAAAAATTAAAGAAAAATAATTATTTAATTAAAATAATTATTGATGGTGAATAGAAGAGAAAACAACGGTAAAAAACAAGCCTCCAAGTATCACGGTTGGTGAAAAATGGCTTGATATACCCCACCTAGGGGGGGTAAATCACCATGACTAATTCATTTTATTATCGAACATTGCCAATTTTTTACCGCGAGACTCTAATAGTGATGAGGACAATAGTGAGAGCATGAGACCATTTGAGACAAGCTGACATAGTTCAGGGGTACGACTGACATGCTGACGATGGATTCTTTGTGAGTAGCCTAACCCTCTTCATCAACTATTGCAATTAATGCCCTTAATTAATGCTACAAGTAGGAAATTAGGGTAAGGTTGTGTAGGTACACTTACGCGGGGGCGTATGAGCCCCAATGGTGGTGTAGGTGCCCTTGGAGTGTATATGCACATGCGTAGGAACCAAGAGACGTACATGTGAACTTGTATATGCCCACATGATAGCACACACACAAAACACATGTGTGCAAATGCAAACACCAAAATGGTAGTGCACACACACAAAACACTCATATGCATGCACATGCAAGCACACAAAGAATGGCGCAAGCATCCATAGGTGGATGCATGCATGTGCATGCACCGAAAGGAGATTTCACATGCCATGGGGTGTGCACATTCCCTAAAGGGCACACAGGCACATAGAATAGATGAATGAGAGAGGGAAAATGTAAAAAATGATGACACTTAGAAGAAAATTAAGATTTGTAGATGAATCCTAAAGGATGACAGGAAGGAAATAGAAGAAATGTCAGTAGCTAACATAAATAATGGTTTTGTAGAGACAGTTTCCTATGCTACAGACGTGAGAACAACACACTTGTATAATGGAGCTAGTAGGGAGCATGCTCCAACAAGATCGATGCATGATGGCAATATTATTAGAGGTGGTGGGCCTAGGCCCCGTTGTTCATATGCCTTCCATCACACTAGACCATGGGCTACTTACCACATTGAGTGAGCGGTGGAACAATGAGAGCCAAAGGTTTAGGCCCCCGACAGGAGAGATGACAGTTGCTTTGGAGGACGTATGGTGGATCCTTCATGTACTAATTATAGGGTCGATGACCGAGTACACAGGTAATCTTAGATGGTCAGTGACATGTTTGACCATGATGAGATACCCCATGATGGCATGACAGTTTCATTTCATGAGTGTATAACTGATCCGACATTGTAGTAGGGTCCGCTATATGCAATGTCACTTATCAGTGGATTTTTGCTCACTTATAAGACATGGGCATCCTTCCCTATGGGTCTGATGACATTGGTTCATGGGATTTTTAGTGGTGAGTGCTATTATTGGGGCTAGTGCATACTGGCACATCTATACTGGGACCCTGTACATGATTACATACCACTTTCAGAAGAAATTGGTGTCATCTTCTTTATTGCAGATTTGGTCTTGGGACCACATAGTTATTGGGTGTCCTATAGGTGCATTACATGTCCGAGTCTCTGAGGATTCAACATACATGGCTTGGGTTTCTGTAGGTGACGACATATGGGGACACATAGGCAGCTCATATAATCATTGATGAGAGTTTGACAAGTTGTTAGATAGAGACATTATATGGAGACCTTATAGGCATATACAATGGTAAGAGGATGGAGCAGAGCTTAGTGTTTTTGCGGTGGAGAACTTCCTTCTAGGTAGCTGTAGTTACATCATATAGTTATACAGAGTAGAATGATGTCAGCGACAGCTGGGTAGGGTGCAAGGGGTTTCACTATGGGGCCATCCATACAAGTGGCTAGAGCCAGGGCTAGTATTTTATAGGTGGTACCACAGGCATGGGACCCAAACCAATAAATAAGAGACCCAGGTACTACTACTGATTACATGGATTGGTACACCACTATTTTACCTCATCATTTGACTATTCCAGATGAGGCATGGGAAGCAGGTACTCGATTACCGATAGATCTCCCTTACAATGGTGACGAGGGGGAGGATGCATCAGCCTGTGACCTAGATGATGCATTTGATGGGAAGCCACATGACGGGAAGGGTACAAATCAGGTGCAGGGACAAAGGTAGTAGGGACCAGAACATGCACATACACATGTTCCCGAGCTTAGATTATGAGATCAGGGATATGAATCTAGACTGGCACATGGATAATTACAGGGAATGACCCCTGTGGTGTAGCCGGTTATATAGATAGCCACCCTACAATAGAAGCTGGAGCAGGTTATAATAGAGAGAGATTAGGCCCGATCTCATATTTTGGTAGTGATAGCAGAGAGGGACTAGGCCAAAGCCCAGGGAGGAGATGGATATTCTCACTTTCAACAGATACAATAGATGGCAACCCAGATGGCCCGGGTGATGAGCCTACTATAGTAGACATAGGCTCAGCTATAACCTACGATACTAGAGAGAGATTGACTAAGGATAAAGTGGGTTATGGGTCAGATTGAGGTTTCTTGACTATCAGCATAGATAGCTTCCTTCAGAAATACAGATGGCATAGTGGTGATGACCCATACTCATAGAGATTTGGTAACAACAGAGGGAAAAGCCTCATATTACCGATCCTTATACTGTGATGTTGTTCTGGCTGATTGGCGGGTACCTTCTTATAGCCAACAGTTGAGTAGAGAGATGAGGTCAGAGAGGCATCAACCATCAGTGGAGCAGCCACGGGGGTAGCTTGTAGCACTAAGTGATGCTCATGCCATGCCTACACAATGGGATAGACCAGCCAGCCCATTTGAGGGCTTGAGTCACCCCTGATCCATATTATATTGATACATTTTCCTTTTGATGAAGGCTATAAGCATCGTGTGCTTGATGTAAAACATTCTTTATGTATAGCAGTTTTGACACATGACTCTAATGATGGAAGTTGTATTCTTTGATTGATGTATACCATCCTTTTTGTACACCACAAATGAAGGCATTTTTGATGTATGCCTCAGATGAAAGCATTTTTTATGTACACCTCATATGAAGGCATTTTTATGTATTTATCATGTGTATCTTTGTTGAGACAGACATACCACACATTTATATATATATGGACATTTTTGACATGACACATGTGTTATGAGATGATGGATATTATTTGTTATTTTTGATTGATTACATGGGTATATGGATGTGTTATGATGTTAGCTGATTTGATTTCATATGTATATGTATCCTAATTTTTTATGTATCACATGTGCTTTGATTTTTAGATGATATCAAAATTTATTGCTCATGTGATGTGCTAGATTTAGTGGAAGGGATGATATGATGATATGGTTATGGGGGGGATAGATTTTTATATGTGTGATCCCTCCTGCCCCCATTTGATGTTACGATATGTGATGATTAGCTTAGCATTCATGTATGATGTATACTTAGCTTTTTATTTATATATGATGTATAGATGATGTTAGATGTGATTATATTGATGGAAATATGATGATGCCATAAAAAAATGATGCACATGCAATAGAAAAACACAACCAAATGTTAACAAAGAACATAATGAACCAACACAAAAATGTACTATGATTCACCAACATGCAAAAACACACTTCAATATTCACAAGAAAGAATAAATATGATCTAAGAAAAAAAAGATGAATCCTAACAAATTATGTCTAAGAAAAAAACTATACAAATGTACAAACATGAAGCAACTATACAAGAAAACAAGAAAAGCAAGAAACAAGATAATGAAATTAAACTAACGTGAATGTTTTTGTAAGATTTTTTTGTGAATTTTTTTTTTATTGTTTATAGTTTTATGAGACAATTTTTCTATTGTTTTGGCTTTTGTGAAACAATTTTCTACTATTTTGGCTTTTGTGAAACAATTTTCTATTGTTTAAAGTTTTGTGAAACAATTTTCTATTGTTTAGAGTTTTGTGAAACAATTTTCTATTGTTGTGATTTTTCCAACATATTTAAATGTTTTTGTGTTTTTTGAACATTTTCTGAAGCTATGCACAAGTAACCAAGAAAGTGTGGATTCCCCCTGTGTTAGACGGGGAATATATAAGGGAAAATGCCAAGTTCTTATAAATTGGAAGGCGAAGTTGTAGAAGTGTCCCCAGCGTGAGATGAGAAATACACAAAGACCATCCCTTCATGGACTAATAATAGGAGAAAAATCCGGATCAAATCTTGAGAAGAATAGGCTCACAAGGAATCTTGGATGTGGAAATAGAAGTAACCCTAAGATAAGGAAAAATACCCTCCAGATGCAAGGTTCTTGTGAACAACGAATCCTCCAACGGTGCCAGATACCGGTTTTCACCTAAGAACTTCTCCAAAGTTCCATAATTATGTGGTTTTCACTTATGGATGACCTGTTTTCTCTTTTTTGTCTTTTTTTGTTTTTTTTTAATTTGTTTTTATTTTGATTTTTTTACCCTATTTTTGGTTTTCTTTTCTTATTTTCATGCCATGTTTAAGCATATAACCGCTTAAGGTGCATGGAATTCATGGGTTCATGGATTTCATCACCATTGTGGTGGGAAATTTTGTATGCTCCTATGTCATACTTGGCCACAATGATGTATTGTCCTAACCAATGTGGTTCAAAATTTCCTTTCTTCTCTCTCTCTACACGTGTGTTGAACTTATTTTCCTTCATGACCGAATCATTAACCTCAAACTAATGAGGTATGATTATTTTGTTGTAGTTGCAAGAAAATATTCTCTGATACACTTTAAGATGATTTAGGGTGTGGATGCGCTTCTCATCCAGGAGTTCCAACTCTACCAGTCTAGCCACTCTGTAATCTTCATCCTTATCCAGATAATCCCTAAGAGAGATTCGTAGGGAAGGAAGATCGATTTCTAATGGGATGATAGATTCCATTCCAAATACTAGGGAATATGGTGTCGTAGTAGTATGGGTTTGAATAGAGGTCCTGTAAGCCCAAAGAGCTGGGTCGATTTGTAAATGCCAATTACGACATGTCTTACTTACCATCTTCTCCATGATTTGAACCAAAGTTTTATTATTGGCCTCGTCCTGTCCATTGCCTTGGGGGTAATATGGTATAGACCATTTTAACCTTATTTGAAATTGATGACAGATATCCTTTACAGTTTTATTCTTGAATGATTTTCCATTGTCAGTAACTATGGCTACATGAATGCCATACCAGAAAATAAGATGATTCATGATGAATTTTGAGATCTGAGCACCCGTTACATAGGTCAAAGGGACAACTTCCACCCATTTGGTAAAATATTCAGTAGCTATAATGATGTGGGTGTGTCCATTAGATGAAGTAGGGGTAAGATTCCCTATTAAATTAAGTCCCCATTTATAAAATGGCCATGGGGGTAGTGATGGGTTGCAACGGATGTGATGGAGCATGGATGAAGTTTCCATACTTCTGAAAAAGTACACACTTCTTTACATAGTTATAGTAGTCAGTTTCCATCATAGGCCAATAGTAGCCCACTCTCAATAATTTTTTGGCTATGACCATTCCATTAGTATGGGCCCCACACACACCTTCATGCACCTCTTTAAATCACTTAGAATGACTCTATCATATCGAGACAACGTAACAAATTCCCATTGTAGGCACGACGATAGACCGTACCTCCTAAAAGGGTATAATGAGCTATCTGGTGGATGAGGATTTGTTTTTTAGGATGGGATATGTCAAGAAGGAATGTGTTGTCTGTAAGGTAAGTGAAAATGGGCTCATACCATGGGGAATTGAGACCAACAACATCACAACATAGACAAGATTCTGGCATGTCATACGCATGTTGGCATAGATTTTGCACAAAGAATGGCATATCATTAATTTCTGGTGGAATACAGAGCATAGAACCTATGGTTTCCATAGAATCTATAGATCTATTTATTTCCTTGGAATCTGTTCAAATGTGATAAACACAAAATAATATTTCAAATTTTCTACCAGCTTCTTATAAGGGATGAGTTTCTCATCCTTAACTTTGTACTCATTATTGACTTTCTTGATGATTAACTGTGAGTCACCAAAAATATTAACATGATGAATGTCCCATTTGATGGTGATATTCATCATAGAGATGAGTGCCTCATAGTCTATGATATTTTTTGTGTAAGGAAAACCAAGGTGAAAATCCTAAGGTATGGGGTCACTAGAAGGAGTAATGAAGACCACACCTGCCCCTAAACCATGAAAAGTAAAAGATCCATCAAATTGTACCTACCACATGAGAGATTATTCAATGTATAGTAATGAGGCATCTGGTAGATATAGATTCACAGGTTTAGTTCCTTGTAAAGGTGCTTCTGCTAATTGATCAACAAGTACCAGTCCCTTGACCAAAATTTTGGGTGCACAAATTCGATGTCGAATTCACTTAGCAGAATGATCCAATTAGCCATTCTACTAGTAAGGGAGGGTTTAGACAGTAAGTATTTGAGTGGGTAACCTTTTGATATAAGCTTGGTTTTTGTATTTAATAGGTAATGGTGAAGGTTTTGGAAGGTAAAATCTACATCCAAACAAGATTTTTCGATTTGGGGATAGTTGAGATGATAAGAGAAGAGAGTATGAATGAGGTAGTATACTACTTTTTATTTGTAGCCAAGGTCATACTAGGTGAGAAGTTCACCAATAGAAAATTGAGTAGTGGATTGGTCAAGTATTTCTTAAGCAGGGTAAAGGACTGTTGTTGCTCTGGTCCCTAGATAAAGGTAACATCCTTTTTAATTAGGTGAGTGAAAGAATGAAAATTATCAAAAATTTGGGAGATGAAGCGGTGAATAGCCTATATTTTTCCATGCAAGTTATGCAGTTGCTTAATGTTTTTGGGAGGAGGCATCTCAGTAATAGAAGACATTTTAGCAGGGTCTACCTCAATCCCCCTTCTTGATACAATGAAACCAAGTAGTTTTTCCTGATAGCATGCCAAACACACATTTCTTTGGGTTTAGATGGACCTTGTACTCTCGTAGGTGTTCAAAGATATGCCACAAAATATTGGGGTGGTATTCCCTCGTATTATATTTCTCGAGGATATCATCGACATAGTCTTCCTTGATATCATGGAAAATTACCATCATTTCCCTTTTATAGGTAGTTATTTTGTTTTAAAGACCAAATGACATTACCTTATAACAGAAGGTATCCCAAAGAGTTGTAAAATCCATCTTGTGTTGATATTCATTGACTATCTTGATTTGATTAGAGCCTGAAAAATCCATCCATAAGAGATAACATTTCATATCCTGCGGTTGTATCAACAATCATATCAATATTTGGCAATGGAAAATCATCCTTAGGGCATGCATTATTTATGTCTCTAATATATGTGCAGATTCTGATCCCAACAGTATTTTTTTTGGACATGAAAAATATTGGGATATCCATTTGGAAAAATCAATGGGTCAAATGAATCCTGTCGCAAGCAATCTTTCTAACTATTCTTTAACTAGGAGAGCTACCCTTGGGTGAATCTTTCTAAGATTTTTCTTGATGGGCTTGGCATATGCGTGTACAAATAAGTTGTGCACTACCAAATTTGGGGTCCAATCTTGGCATATCCTTAAAGGACCATGCAAACATATCGATAAATTCCCATAGTATCATGGTGAATGTTTTCTATTCCCGTGCTGAGAGTGAAGCTCCCAACTTGACTATTTTCGGGTTATCTTTTGTACCAATGTTTACATCAATAGTATATATCTACCAATAACTTTGAAAAATCCTCCATACACATAGGATCAAGAGGAAGGTTGAGATCTTTTTCCAAGTATGTCTCCATTAGATTTTCATCCTTGGTGTGGTCACTTTTATTTCCCTTTGATTTTTGTACATGCTTGTCTGCCACCGCCTCAAAGAGGTTTTCACTATGTGACTTGGAATTTGAATTTTTCCAAGGCTTTTCAATGGAACTTTTTCCCTCACTTTTTCTTAAATTTTTTTGACCATGAAGCTCAGCTTCTTCTCTGAAGTAGGAGCAGGTATCTAAGTCAATGTAAAAACCCTTTTTGTGATCTCCAATGCAGATTGTATCCTGAATTCCCATGAATTCTTAAATAGATTCATCATTTTCAAATAGATCTAGTAGCATATGACATTTTTGGTCCCATTCAACAAGGAAAGGGTAGACAAGGTCAATTTTAGGTTTAGTAGGGGTTATGGTGAGGAAAATGGTATTCATGAACATGTTTGTGGAGGCATGATCTTTGTATTGGCTACAGTGGGAATCTGTATCACTGTCTAAATAGTTAGAGCTATATTCACACTCAGAATAAGTGGCATCTTGATCATTGGGGTGTGAACCATAGGGAATGAATGTCGATGTCATACCTTTCTATCTTAAAATGTGGGAGAGGAATTGGTTCTCGTTGTCCTTGCTCATTCCTTCCACATCCTAGACCTTTATAGCCCATGGAATACATCATTCGGCTAGATTTCTCATATTCAGGGGTTTGGTAGAAATATGGTTGAGTATCTTCTGGGACCTAAGTCTTAGGTGGATCCAACAATTTCTCTTCAGCTAGCAAGCCTCCAAGTAAAAACGACCTAATAGTTTTCTCATCTCTAGGCTGTCTGAACTGATAGTTGGGTCAACCTCTAGTTTTAGGTGATAATGAGAGGTCTAAAACTAAAAGGAATTATTTCACATTATACTCTCCACACCCATATTATAGAACCTTCATATCCCATGAATCAAAAGGAGAAGTTGATGTAGAGGCACCACGGGTGCAAGAACTTAGGGAATATGAATCTACTCGATACTTCATGGCTTTGGATTGAAGAGGAACAACTATATCAGCAGAGGGACACATATAGGCAACATTACGCGTAAAACTATTGATGCAACCTAGAATTTACCTGATAAAACTCTAGTTGTGCTGGCACATCACTCAGTCTAGATTGAGCTCTCACCTGAAGCACACAAAGGTACCAAATCCCTCTTTAGGGTTTTTGTAGTAGGATGTTAGCGTGATAAAGGAAGAAACATATAAACCCATAATTAATCCATCATTCTAAAATGCATGCTATATTCAGATATATGAAAGAAAAAGATTTAAAAACTGATCATGACTGAATCAATAACATGCACTACTCAATTATACACAAGAATGACACTTAGATTCAGATAATATCTTCCATCTATTAATAAACACGGAAGATTCTTACAGTAATGTCAATCTATACCAATGTACACATGGATATGATACAGTAATTCAGGCATATGCGTATATCCCTATACCTTCATACATCCATCTCTCTCTGACACAAACATACTACTATGTGCTTCAAATCATATATAGGGTGGGGATTTTCCCTTCACCGCTTATCTATTACAAAAAAATGGCACACACCGTTTACAGGCATAGCCACACATGCAAGTGTGCTATCTATAGAAATCTTATAGTTAACTGAAGTGACAATCCTATTCTTATCTCATCTCCACGCAAAACTCTTGATCTGATCCTTTAAAGATAGACAATGTGTGGTGTGCACATCTCTACATCGTTGATGTGTTCCACACGCCATATTCTACAAATAGGTTGTCATGCTCAAAATTGGCTAAGTCTTGAATGTCAAACTTGCCCTCTATGCGTGGGTGCTTCCTATTCCTATGCACCCTTGATCCTAACCTTCTCTCCTACACAGACTTCTTATGTGATCTCTAACAAGTATTCTCTAATCAACATTACCCCACACTAATCTCATTATCATCCTGACAATGGGTATGGCCAAAAATTGAATTAAAGAATAGAATAATGGAAAGAATAATAATGAAAGAATGTAGATAAATAAAGAATTTTTATGAGGCTATGAGGCAGCCTCCTCTGTATCAGTTTGAAGTATCAACTCAGAATACTCCTCCTTTATTTCAGCCTCCAAATCCTTCCATTCAGCGAGTGCTTGTTCTACTTTCTCTAGATTGTCCTTAGGAATGGATTCCAACTCATCCCTCGTAATCTCCCCTAATTAATTCTACAAAACTAAAAAAATGTTGGACATTGATTTCATTCTTCCTTCTAGAAGATCCATCTTCTTATGTAATTAGCTTCTCAAGCTCTTCCGGTCGAGTCTTATGTGGCTCTTGTGCTACTGCGAAGGCCTTGCACTACTTCTTAACTATTGAAAATATTTCTATGTGGCCCAATGTCTCATCCTTCATTGCTTTTTGGACCTCATTGTTTTCTTCTAGGGTATTTACATTGATAATCACTTTTGGAGCTGTGCAAATGTTCAAATCCTGGTTTGATTTCTTTAATACTTCTTGTAGGCTTACAACAGTCCTTCATAGGATGCAATATTTCACATCAATGAGGCTTTCTCTCATTCTCCTTCTTTCTCTGACTTCCTTGGTGTTGTCATGCATAGAGGTTCATCTTCAAGTAACAATTCCACCAACTGTCCTACATAGTGTATCACTGAAGGAAATGTCTGTGGTACCTTCACCTTTAAGTGTGGCCTAGATCTGATGACATTTTCCCCAATCTCCTCTATGATGCTAATAAATACTTTGTTCTTCTTCTACATAAAGTCCTTTTGTTGTTTTATGTGCACTATCTCTGCATCCTTTGTCTTTATCTCCTTGCATAACACTCTAATTGTTACACCTTTATCCATGTTCCTTCAAGAAACTTCAGTAGAAACCTTTACCAATGCATTATTGACCTACTCATCTGACATGACAATAAGCTTTATTGTCATGTGTCTAGAATGTGGTGCCATCTTCAGCCATCTCGAAATGCACGACTCTTCACATACATCAAATTTAGGATCATCCATATGGGTGTGCATTGACCATGATAGTTTCTTTTGATTGTGCATAGTCGCTATATCCTCATCCATTAGCTCCCAGCCAAATAAATCATTTTGTGCTATCCTGCTCTGGAAGCAGACATAGAAAATTTTACCTACATCCTCTGTATACCCCATATCTAGTGGAATGTTCTCTCCACTCATCCTCTTTGATCTAGGACCCTTGGGAATTATAGCTTTACAGTTAAGAGCATGTCCCGTTACATCCTTAGTAGTTGCATGTGTGGATCTAGATTTTTCTTTTTCTTTTTCTTCTTTATCCTTCATTTCTTCATCTTTCTACTCTTCTCGTTTTGTGTCTCATCTTCTTACTTAAGTGGGGTAGGAGATGCATGTTCACTCTCTTCTTATTCCTCTACTTCTTTATCCAACTTAAAATTTCTTATCTTCTTTGGTTCAACATTATCCTTGTGTGAAGAGAGATGAGGTGATTTCTGTACCATTTTTGGTGTCGCACATTGAGTCATTGTGTGTCTGAACACTTTCTTAAACCTATGTTCCCCCTGCTCAACCTCTGTATCTTCCTCTTTGTCTTGTCCTTGAGTTAGAGTTACTACATGCTGTGACTCTTCTCTGTCATAAGTTTTATTTCTTATATACTCCAAGCCTCCACTATATTCATGCTCCTCCTATTCACCCTCTACTTCAACAACTTCTGTGGGCCTTTACGCTAGTATGTTTTCTATTGTGTGCTTACCCCTCGGCAGCCCTGGGAGTGCAAATTTATTATCCACATACTTGTTAATCTCCATCTTGGGATTCAACTAAATATACACCAACGCTTCCCCTACATCTGCTACAGCTAGACTTATTGGCTTAGTATTCAACACTTCCGAAATGATCTTCTCGGTGTATGTACTTCTCCTAGGATACACATGCTTCTTCCTCAACATATGGTAGTCACAATATACCTTATTTGCATTGAATACAAGTTGAAACGTGTTGTAAATCTGTGAATAGATGCTTGGAAATACCTTGTAGTGAATGCATAAGGAAATTTACACCAAGGTCTCTAGACTCCATCTCTCATTGGGAAGCGCATAATGTAGAAATGCTGATATACAAAAAACTAGACTTGTTTCCCTTCGACTGATGGTAGGTCCTTTGGTGATATGAAAATAATCAAGATTTTATCTACCTGATCTCAGACTCTTATAGGCTTTAATTTTTTCCAACAATTTTCTCCTTTTAAGTAATCAATTTAAAAATTAATGCAAAACAATAAAGACAATTGCACAATGATTGATTATGGAGTTTGGAAATTGCCTACATCTCTAGGTTCTTATTGAACCGTTCCACTAGTCAAAACTTGTAAGTTACAATAGTACTTTCACAAGAAAAACTAGTAGAAAAATATTAAGAACTTGCTTAGGAGAATAACTAAACCTTTGGATGACAAGGGTGAAAAATAGCACCTGACTTCAACCTTATTGGCATATTCGGAAACCTTGATGGCACTAGCTCCACTATTCAGAATCCTCTAGTTCTTGATTTGCCTTTCAGACACTTCGTAACGCCCTATGGCACTCTGGTCGATATTCTAGGATTCACAATAATTATTTTTGGTGCTATAGGCCCACTAGGTAGTATTAATAACTCCTAGCACAATAATTTTAATTTACTATTGCCTAAAAATAATAGGTCAATAATAATTAAAATAATAATGCCTAAATAAATTAGGTCTTCAGACAACTATGCCCATGGCAACTAACTCTCCTCTTGGTTTGTTCTCCACCTTTTTGAGCTCTAGGAATGAGCTTCTTTGTTGCGTTGTGTGTGTGTGTATTGCAATAACATGGGTTCCCTATTTATACAAATATAGGGCTCTAAAATAATGTGATAAAATATTATCCTTTGGCTAAAAATACCATAGCCCGTAGCAATATAAATGGGATCAATACCCATATTAGTGGATTGCATTGTTAAATGGGTATATCCCACATTTGGTGGAATGATATTGTTTGATGCTTAATTAAGCCTTTCCACGCATTTTAGGTGGTCATGGGACAACTTGGGCATAACCGCCGTCACCTCTTTCTCCTCAAGTGGAAGCTTCCATGCATGGCATAAGCTTCCCATACCATCGCTTCACCTTCTCCATTCCACGTGGTCCTTGGAAATAGCATGGTTAAGTTGGCAGTTATGTAGGGTTTTGAGGATTAGATATTTTGGATGGTTTAATACTAATGTATAAACATTAATATATACCGGTTTGGCATATATGCATGGCATTTGGAAAGTGGAATTACCAAGATAATATAATTTCAACCCATACAATGTGGCATAGAAATAATGAATTCGGTGAATAGTATATAGCCCACTTGTTGTCTCTTGATAGGTTAATCGAGTGAATTTGATGAGTGGTGGCAAGCCACATGGTGGCTTTTGGACCCACCACATCGGTGATAACACCATAGTCCACACGATGACCGGGCTCCCCTCTGTTACAAAAGTTGAGCCTCTTATTTTGGTGAACAATATTTTACAACCATCGAAGACCGGAGATCAAAAATCAACAAACAACTGACTCCTTTAACCTTTTTTCCATGTGTCACAGTGCCCTTGGTCCAATTTTGACGAGTTGACAAGAGTTGACTTTCCCATTATCTAAAATTTGACCAGACATATCTAGAGCTCTCGATGTCTGTTTGTCGCATTCTCACAGTTGTTGGAAAGATCTCGAAATGATATTTTTCACTGAGACCATTTAGGTATGTTTAGGGAACTTTTAAAATTGATCTGCTGATCACACATCCACACTGAAAAAGGATTTTTGTCCCAAAAATATTATATTGGAAATTTTTGACATCCTGTCCTGAATCTAGAACTCTGCTTCCACCTCAGAAGTGTTGTTGTAGTAGATTCTTGGTTCTCTTCCTCTAAAACCTTCTCACTTTGATAAATTTTATCTTATCCTAGACCTATGGGTTATGGGCCCACAATGCTTCTACTGTGCCACTCTGATATCTAAAGAAGACCTCCATGCCTCTGCTATTTGGTGCTAAGTTTCTACTTGAAACCTCAACACTCCTTCTGTGCGGTGCTAAACTTCTTGATAGATGACAACAAATTCTTTTACTCTATAACACAGCTCCTAGCTCTGAGTTGATTCCACAAAATCCAAACTGGTTTGAAGGAACTCCATGTTACGTAGGGCTATGATCAATCCAATGTCGATGATGGACAATGGCTTGTCCCTTTTTAGACCTCAACGCCTTTGATGCATGATGCTAAGCCTCTTTTAAGACATCAAGCCTCCAATACATGATGCTAAGTCTGTTTCAGACTTCAACGCCTCCTATGTATGACGCTAAGCCTTTTTCAAGACCTCAACCCTCCAATGCATGATGCTAAGTCTCTGTAGACCTCAACGCCTCCGACGCATGATGTTAAGCCTCTTTCAAGACCTCGAGCCTCCAATGCATGATGCTAAGTCTGTTGATAAACTAACATTTGAATGTGCGGTCGCAATGCCTTGACATGAAATGACCTTCCAAGATGATCCTTTGAGAGCTCCTCTTATTGACACACTAATATCAAGTACCACTCTATTACATGGTTAGAATTCCTCTACACACAATGAAGTTCTGACCCGACATTAATGTCAATGGTGATTCAGCTACCATTTTGCTACATGGTCACAATTCCTCTACAGAGAATGAAGTTTCGAGCTGATATTTTGAGAGTTCCTTTTTTAACAAATTATATCAGTTACTATTCTACTAATGCCCATGATGGCTTCTCTAGAGAACAAAGTTTTGACCTAATGTCAATGCCCACAGTGATTTAGCTACCATTCTATTGCATGGTCATAATTCCTATACACAGAATGAATTTTTGAACTGACCTCCAGGAACTCTATTGTCTACACAAATGGCAGATCAATCTCCAAGCTATATATGAGTCAAACCCTATACTCAAGTTGTAACAGGTACTCACCAACTGATTAGGTGATATGTTTGGAGCATTAATCAAATTTTCTAAGTAATAAAATCCATTGAATATTGTAAACCTTTCTCTCAGCATTTTGTCACAAAATCTGATCTCCAAACAAATACTACATACTATTCATCAACTTGAATTATGCAATATATAATTGAATTTTTTTTTACTTGGCCATTTTAAAGGACTTTCCCTTTTAGGTATTACCTGGTCTTGGGTTGACTTGTCAACTGGTGGTGGAATAGAAACTTCCTTTTATTTTGCAATAAGCCTCCATTCCATCTTTGGCTTGCCATTACTCTGATGGCGAGATGGATGTAGTTTCCAACAATTTTCCACCCGATGCCCATTCCTCTCGAAATGATCACAAAAATTCCTCTTAATTTACTTCTTCTGGGATGAGGAACTCTTTCTTCCATTTCTTGACTCCACATGATGAGATTAGTCTTTCTAATTTTCCTTGTTCCTGATGAACGACAACAAATTCTTCATCAGTGTCCTTATTTTCTAGCATCTAGCCACAGAATGATTATGCAATCCACAAAAATTACATGGAAAGGAATTACACATCTTCTAAAAATCATAAGCATACTTCTTAAGTATAAAAGGTGGATCAGAACTTTTATTGTGCTTCTGATTATGGTAAGAAACTGGAGGTGGAACTTCATTACCTCTTTGCTGATTTCTCTTACCACATCCTTCCTGTGATGACGAAGCACAACTTTCCTTCCCAGAATCTTCTTGTAGGACTAGTGGGGTATTAACTTTGCTTTTGGGAGATTATCTCCCATAAAATTTCTTAGAGCATTCTCCAATTTCCATTCCCGCACTAGAAAAACCCAAACCTGCAAAATGAGGATGATCCTCGACTTGTATTGGATTAGCAATACCTTGGCCATTTTTACCAAGGCCTCTTCCATCAAATCCCATTTTATCTAGTAACTTGGATGCAATGCTTCTAGTATGCTTTTCAAACAAACCAAAGACTTCATTACCTGAATCTGAAATCGAATGGAAGGAAGAATAAGATTCTAGTGGTGAACAACTTACAGTGTAGTCATCTACCTTGGTCTCTGCATCTGAAGTTGAATGTATTTACTTCCTCTAACCAACACATTGTAACCTTTCCAAGAGCTCATCTTGGTTTGAAGTTCTGATTTCAAACGAGCATCCTCCTCTTCCGAGTAATACGTTAATCATAGGAGAGAGTTCTCTTCGTAGATCTAGTGATTATAAACTTCAATCTCATCAATATTTTCCTGTTTAGACATCTTGCCCATAGTGCACTTATACCCTGTTCACACAAATTAAACCAACTACACCAATCTTGAAGCAATCACTCTATTAATTAGATTTACTAAAGCAAAAATGGAGCTAAACCAAATCTGATACCAAAATTTCTCAAAGATTAGAAAGTTTGCAAGCCAATAACCTTCTCTGATACCAAAATTTCTTTGAAGATTAGCAAGTTACAAGCATGATCACCTACTCTAATACCAAATTGATCCATACATAATAAATTTTTAATTCTACCTGATCTCAGACCCTTATAGGCTTTCATTATTTTCGACAATTTTTTCCTTTTAAGTAATCAATTTAAAAATTAATGCAAGACAATAAAGATAATTGCATAATTATTGATTACAGAGTTCAAAAACTGCCTACATCTCTGGGTTCTTATCGAACCATTCCACTAGTCAAAACCTGTAAGTTACAATAGTACTTTCACAACAAAACCTAGTAGAAACTATTAAGAACTTGCTTAGAATAATAACAAGACCTTCGGATGACAATGGTGAAAAATAACACCCAACTTCAACCTTCCTGGCATATTTAGCAAGCTCGATGGCACCATCTCCACTGTCCGGAATCCTCTGGTTCTCAATCGGCCTTC
Source organism: Taxus chinensis (assembly GCA_019776745.2). NCBI lineage: Eukaryota > Viridiplantae > Streptophyta > Pinopsida > Cupressales > Taxaceae > Taxus > Taxus chinensis. The sequence continues at coordinate 566,978,381 of CM034147.1, forward strand.
TAGATGCTTCGTAACGCCCTATGACACTCTAGTCAATATTCCAGGATTCACAATAATTTGGTGTGGCATTGTGGAAAAACTAGGTAGTATTAATAACTCCTAGCCACAATAATTTTAATTTACTATTGCCTAAAAATAATAGGGCAATAATAATTAAAATAATAATGCCTAAATAAATTAGGTATTCACACAAGTATGCACATGGCAACTAACTCTCCTCTTAGCATGTTATCTACCTTTCCAAGCTCTAGGAATGAGCTTCTCTGTTGCATTGTGTGTGTGTCTGTGTCTATTACAATAACATGGGTTCCCTATTTATTTAAAAATATGGCCCTAAAATAATGTGATAAACTATTATCCTTTGGCTAAAAATACCATAGCTTGTGGAAAAATAAATGTGATCAATACCCATATTAGCAGATTGCATTGTTAAATGGGTATATCCCAGATTTGGTGGAATGATATTGTTTGATTCTTAATTAAGCCTTTCCACGCATTTTAGGTGGTCATGGAAACACTTGGGCATAATCGCCCCCACCTCTTTCTCCTCAAGTAGAATCTTCCACACATTGCATAAGCTTCCCCTACCACTGCTTCACGTTCTCCATTCCAAATTGTCCTTAGAAATAACATGTTTAACTTGGCGGTTATGTAGGGTTTGGAGGATTAGTGATTTTGGAATATTTAATACTAATGTATAAACATTAATATACAGTGGTTTGGCATATATGTGTGGCATTTAGAAAGTGGACTTACCAAGATAATATAATTTTGACCCATACAATGTGGCATAGAAATAATTAACTTAGTAAATAGCATATAGCCCACTTTTCTTCTCTCGATAGGAAAATCGAGAAAATTCAATGAGTGGTGGCAAGCCACGTGGTGGCTTGTGAACCAAAAATGTTGGTGATAATACCATAGTCCACATGGCAGTCGGGCTCCTGTCCATAACAAAAGTTGAGCCTCTTGTTTCGACAAGCAATCTTTTACAACCGTCAAAGACCAGAGATCGAAAATTAACAAACGACTGACTCCTTTTTCCTTTTCACCATGTGTCACAGTGCCCTTGGTCTAATTTGGATGAGTTTACCAGATTTGACTTTCCCATTGTCTAAAATTTTATCAGACATATCTAGAGCTCCCGATGTTCATTTGTCAGGTTCTCATAGTCATTTGAAAGCTCTCAAGATGATAGTTTGTAGTGATACCATTTAAGGATGTTTAGGGAACTTCTAGAAATGATCCCCTGATCATTTGGGATGCACCACTCTTCTCCAAATGCTACGTAGATCCTGTCATACCATTTCTATAACCTTTTCTTGATGTCATCTATCGTGGCCTCTTTACATAGGTAATTGGTAAACCTTTCAGCTGGTGACTTATTCTCCTTAAGATCATGGTTTTATCTATGTCATCATTCTTTATGTCCTCTTCTTTGGCCTTCAAACTTGTAACTGATGAGATCAACACAGATGAAATTATAATTCTACGTCCTACAAAGTAGAAGTCCTCATTTACTCTTCTCATGATCTACTATTACAAGGGATCATACTTCTCGAAATATGGAAGCTCATATAATTGGTAGACTCCAATTCTCTTCAGAAGCTTCTTGCCTACATCATCATAAACCAGCATGTCATCCTCCATATGCTTGTTTATCCTCGTAGTGAGTAGGGAATCGAGCTCCTTCTTGTTCTTCATTATCCTATGATTGTATTTTCTCACTTTTCTCTATTTGATAGGTGAATCCATTTCTTGGTTGATGATTTCTTCTTTTGGATATTACATTTCTGAAAAATCACTTTCGGGTGTTATCTATTCTTCCACGATGACCACTTTCTTCTTTCCTTTTTTTCTTGTTGCAGATGCCTTCTTAGGAGCCATTTTTACCTTGCAATCCTTTGTAAATCCTTTCTGTTCAAAGTTTTCAATGTATAAAGAAAACCCTAGCTTGATTCAATTGTACCCTAGGTGGAAACTTCGTGCCCTAACTCCTCTCTATCTCCTTGCTTTGCTCAAGCCCTTCACCACCGGGGATGTAAGCTTATTTTTGCACATATATTTTTGTCACACTTGGTTTCACACCCTTTGCACCTTAACCTAATCACTCAACTCTTTGCACTTAGCTCTTTTCTCAAATTCTCTTTAGTTGCATTCGTAAAAATGAATCTGCATCCCATCCTTATATAATTTTTCAAATTTTGATGCCTTTATTTCTCCTACACCTACCAAATAACCTCTCATTCATTGACCAAATATTTTCATTCCATACGGTACATCTTCGTGCCCCATTTATAAGCTTCTAGCATGCCTTCATACCCTCTAGTCATAGGCTTCTCTTCAGTGCGTGCTCTTGCACCTGAGTAACTCATCACTGTACCTTATCCTGGTAGTTATCATGGTCCCCACTTACCTTGCATTATACTATCCTTTCATGCATCTCCATCCTTGGTAACTTTTTAGAAGCAATCTTCTTTTGAGTTAAAGCACACCCATAACATCTTATCCTTTCACCTTTCAATTTCCACAATATTTTACTTGGATAACTACAACCACCCCACACTAAAGGTATGTGCAGTACTCTATGCATAAACATTCTTCATATAATAATTAGCTTCATGCGTGCAAGCACACTTATTACACAAGAAAAATAAATAAAGTGACAAAGCATAACAACAATGAAGGAAATACATTAAGGAAATATAGGATTGAAAACCTAATCTAAATGGAAATACTACCTTATTACAAACACCAAGAAGACTTATTTGTAGTAGGGCTTCAGTCTACTCCCATTAACATAACTGGGTAGCCGTGTTCCATCAAGTTATTCTAACTTGAAAGCACTTGATTCAAATATGTAAGTGATGACATACGGCCCCAACCAATGTACTTTGAGCTTGGTTGGATGGTGCAAGAAGTTAGAGTCATAAAGAAGTTCCATTTGTCTAGTCTCAAACTTTTTATCCCTTATGTTTCTTTCATGCCATGCTTTTTGCCTAGCCTTTTCCTACTTCTGTATCCATCATGTTATGGCTCATCGGTCATCTAGTTGAATCATCTTCTCGATATGCTTGTCTAAAGCCTGCTCATCATCTAGACATCCAGTGTGCACAATGCGTAAAGAAGATAGCATAAATTCTATAGGGAGAATGAACTCTACACCAAACACCAGCTAAAACGGTGTGGCTTTGTTCAATCTCTCGTAAGTTGTTCTATATTCCAAAAGATCACATAACACTTTGTCATACCAATGCTTTCTTCCAACATAAATAATTTTCGTCAAATTTTGGCTCAAAATCTTGTTGAAAGCCTTAGCAGTTCCATTTTCCTGAGGATGATAGGGTGTATTTTTACGGTGTGCAACCATAAAATCATCTAATAGGATCATGATTTTCTCCAAAAAGTGTGTACCCTTATCACTTATTAAGCTTAAAGGACATCCATATCTTGTAAGAATATTATCCCATAGAATCCTAGCTACTGTAGTTGTTGTACAATCCTTTGTAGGTGTTGCTTCTACCCAACATGTGAGATAAACTATGCAAGTAATGATATAGTGTGACCCAGTCCTATGCACAGCTGGTGAAATAGGTCCTACGAAGGCAATGGACCATTTCTCAAATGGTTCAGCACTAGTAATTGGTCTCAAAGGCATCTCATCTCTTTGACCTGGTTTTCCTAGAAGCTGACAATGATCACATGCCTTACAATATTCTTTATAGTCTTTATACAATGTCTCCCACCATAATCTAGCAAGTAGGATCTTCCAGGTAGTCACATCACCTACATAATGGCCTCCTGCAATACCACCATGGGATTCTTCCATAATATTCTTATGCTCATGCTCTAAAACACAATGACATAATACTTCATCTCTACCTAACTTATAGAGGTCACCACTGATTAACATAAATAGTGTCGCGCGTATAGTAACTTGTTTCTTTTCTAATGCCTTCATTCCTTCTAGTGTCATACCTATTCGTATAAAGAAAGCAATGTCTTCTAATTTTTTGGGTGTGCATTGTAACCTATATAAATGTGCATCAGGCATGGTTTCTTTAATTTTCAGTGCTTCCTCTTCTGATTTGATTCGAGATAAATGGTCTAGTCCAAAATTACTTTTCCCTTCCTTCACCACAACCATGAAATCAAACTCTTGAAATAGGAATACCCATCTGCATAGGCACCCCTATAAGATAGGTTTTTATACCAAGTCCTTCAATTCCATGTGATATGTATAAAACAAAAATGGTGTTGCTAACAAGTACTGTCCAAACTTGTGCAATGCATAGATCATTGACAAAGCTTCGCGCTTTGTAGTTGTATAATCTGTTTAGCAGGAGTCAGCTTCCTACTAGCAAAAAAAATTGGATGATCTACAATAGCTTCACCAAGTTGAGATAACACAGCACCAATGGCCATACCTAAGGTGTCCACATGCACATGAAATGGTTTATCCCATGAGGGAAAGCACAAAATGGGTGGGGTAGTAAGTTTCTCCTTTAATAGCTCAAACACGCGCTACTGCAGTTCTCCCCAATAAAATGTACCTTTCCCCTTGAGTAATTATTCCAAGGGTGTAGTAAATTTGGCATACCCTTTGATGATTTTTATATAATATCCTATATTACCTAAAAATCTGCAGACCTCACTTTGACAGGTAGGCGCTTCCAGGCATAGAATGACTGCAACCTTTGTTGGATCAACTGGAAAACCTTCCTTGCAGATTATATGTCCTAACAATATTCCAAATGGTGTAGAAAATATTCACTTCTTGATGGTCAAAGAGATACTCAATTGTCTGCACCATTTAAACATTAAGCACAAATTGTCACAATGATCTTTCATAAGCCAATATACTATCGAATTGTCTAGGTAGACCTGTAAGAAGTTATGAATAAAATATTTGAATGCCTAAAAAACTATGCTAGATAATATAGTAGGCATGTTTTTCAATCCAAAAGGCATCATAGTATAGGAAAAACTACCCCATTTAGTAGTAAATGTTGTCTTCTCTTGATCCTCCTGAGCAATCCTAACCTGATGATACCCAGAAAACCCATCTATGAAGGAATATATTTTGTGCCTTGCCATGCCTTCCAATATTTCCTCAGTGAATGACACAGGGAATGGATCGGTGATGCATGTGACATTCAGCTCAATGTAGTCCACACATATTCTAATTTGTTCATCCTTCTTGATACTGATCACCATTGGACTAACCCATTTTGACTTATCAAGGGGCTTGATAATTCCATATTTTTTACATTTTATCAATTTCTTCTCTTACCTTTAAGCATAAATTGGGGTTCATCCTATAAGGTCACTTCCTAACTGGTCATGTACCATCCTTAAGTCTTATCTTCATCTCCCCCAGTGGTTTATGCATGCCGTTAAGTTCATGATACCCTCAAGCGAATAATTCCTGATAATCCATGAGTAACTCAATGATCTTCGCTACCTCCAATTCTGATCAGTAGTCTCAAATGATGGCCTCCTTATGCTCAGCCTCTGACCTATATTCAACTTCTTTGTCTTCATCGGTTTGTGATAGGCCTGTGTATCCTTGTCTACATTGTCTAAGACCTCACGCACCCCTTGTGAATGTTTAATATCCAGGTTCTCAAATTCCTCATCATCCACGATGTAAACCATATTTCCCTTCTCTTTCTCAAGGAAAACATGTTCAAGTAGTATGGATTCCATTTCTTCTTCCTTTTCAAAATGCGCTCTGAAATCTATCTCATCAAATAATTCTTGAATATGCTTTTTTGCTTTTGCACAATCTCCCATAGTTAACTTCTTGATAAATTTTAGTGCCTCTTCTATTGGAGGTTGGAAAGAAAAGTAGTCAAAGTTCTGGATCATTCTTGCACTAAATTTTTTCTAGTTCCTTTTCTCTCGATGTAGTTCTGCATATACATACTAGGCACATACACATCCTTATAGAATAGAGTACAATCTAAGAACCCAGAGTGAAGGTGGTAATGCTTCCTGTCTTACTATCTAGAGTCTCTTACACTGCTGAATGTGATGCTGAACAGGGTGATCACCATGATAAGTACAGATTTGTGTAGGTGCATTATTCCTTACAAACCTAATAGATAAGGTGACTCCAATCTCTTCCCATTCTATAATATTTTCTATTTGATCTACCCACCACCACGCTGTTGTCCCGCGTAAGGTATATACTAACATAGCTCTTCTCTTAATTTGATCCATCCATTATGTTTCCATGGCTTTCAAAAATGCAGGAAGATCTTCTGCCCCTATATACCAAGCTATTGTGCCTCCTATTCGTTGAACCGAATGAAGTCCATTCTTGCACACAACCGCACTTTTTACCTCACGCCCTACTAGTTCATATGTACCATGAGCCCAATTATCACAAGCAATACTTGTAATATCACTAATAGAATGAGAATCCTCCCATTATAGAATATCTTCTTTTGATGGCTCATTGACCTTTGGGTCCTGTATAGCATGTACATAAATTTTTTTAAGTCCTCCTCACTTAGAGGCTCAACATATGGCATAGACTTCCCATCTATCAAACGAATCACAACCCTTTCCTCCTTGTTCTCAAAGCTGATATACCCCTTGTTAAATCTCAAGTCAGCATTATTCGCATAACACCAAGGGCATCCAAGCAAGGCTGGAAAATTATCTTCTTCTGCAAGTGGTAATACCTCCAAATCCCTAGTGAACTTGTCCCCTTATATAGTTATAAATGCATATTTCAAAATTTCTATGGGGGTGGCCTTAGTTTTTTTTCCATAAACAACACATTACAAGATGGCTACAATGGAGGCCTCCCCATTTTTACCCATACATCTAATGGAAGCACATTTACTTCTGCACATGTATCAATATATATGTTGCTCAACAACCATCCATCCATAACAAAATTTAGAGTAATTTCCTTGTCATATTCAATGCTATCAGGGGGAATATTTGCATGCAAAATTACCATACGGTCCCACTACTTACGCGTGGAGTGTTCCCTTTTAACCAACTTCCTAATAGTGGAATGATGTTCTCCTAGTGTAACATTTTGCATACTTCTCTCAGATCATCAATATCAGTTTGGATTGTCTCTGATACTTTCTTTTGCTCCTTTAAGTATTGTATCTCACCCTAAAGATTCCTTAGCACTTCCATGGTATCCTAGTAAACTTCCTTCTAATGAGTAGGATTTTGGTACCTTACATGTAAAACCTCCTCATTGGTGATCGTAGGCTTCTAGTGTAATGCCTCTCTTGTGCACACCATTTTAGCTCATGTAGTAATCTTCACTGTCAATGCCTAAGGTCCTTCTACTATCTTGGGCATCCACTGATCTTCTACTGTGCACTATATTCTAACCATCATGACACCTTTTTTTTTTCTTATGCTACTTACTCAGATGCTCATATAAGTTTGGGCATTCTTCATAGCTACGGTTCTTCCTGCAGAAAGAACATGCAATATTCTAAGGACATTTGTGCCTATAGTGGTCAAGATATCTACACGTATAACATGTTCTATGAGGGAACGCACCCATTCCTCCACCATGGCCTCATCCTCCATATCAGCCATGATATCCACATCCTCTTCCATGACTTCCTTCAAACTTCCCCTCATTCCTTTCATAGCGCGTTTGACTATTATCCCAATATTGGTGCTCATTCTTACCCTTATAATTATTTGTTACACTTGTCTATTGCATCACAATGTCTATAGCATCCTGGACCTAACCAATCAGCTGAAAATATTCAGTATCATGGGTCACAGACTTGAAAATATTGTAAAAACAAGATGCATTCTTCCTTATCATGTGCTGTAAAAAAGGACAGTAACTAGCATCATGATTCAAATGACAGATCTTAGAATCTAACAGTAATGAGCGTACAAATCTGCAAGGGCAACTATCCTTGGTGTGACCTTCCACTTCACATTCTGTACACCAAATTCCTGAGCACATTTCATGGGCTGAATTTTCCGATAGCTTCTCTAACTACTTTTCCATAGCTGAAATATGTGCCTCTAAGAATGGACTAATGCTAGTGTCAATGCTCCTAGTTGCCTCAACATGTAAATTTTTTTCCAGTGCTTCGTGCATATCAATGTATTTTTTATGTGATAGCACTCTTCTAAAAGGTGTAATCAATCCTCCAACAAACCATTGTGCATGCTAGCTCATGTGAATATCATAAGATAGCTTAGATAGAAGTGTTTTAAAATGGGCATCATACTCACATACATTCTTAGTAGTTCCCTGCTTGATATCCTTAAGTGCGCTGATACTTTTCTACTCAAACCTAAGGCTATGGAACTCTTTCAAGAAAGCATCCTTCAATGCTACATAATCCATGCAAGTTTGATAAGGGTCAAACTTCTTGTACCATTTGTGTGCACTTCCCTGTAATGTAGTAGAAAATTGACTTGCCTTACGCTCAACAACCATGATCCCTTTAGCACACCAAAATATCTCACACATGTGAACATGTTTGACAACATCCTCTATGCCTCTATACTTTGGAATATGAAGAGACATCTCCATATAAATATTTTTTGGTTGCTACAGGCCTTGACCACCTAATCTAGAACCTCCTATGTTTCCTCTACCTCTAGAACCACCAGATCCATTAGAAATAGAACCACCTATACCTCCTGATCCTCTATTTGTAGCTGGAATAGGACCTATAGATTTACTTCCATGTGCTCCGACATTAGTACTATAATGAACCCCTACAGTCTGTGAGGTAGTTCTAATTCTGGAGGTGAATCCAACATTCTGCATGCTCACATTTTGTGTAGATCATGCACCTAAGACTATTACTCTAAATATCATTGAAGTTGTCTGGCCTGCCATTAATGTAATTTCTCCTTGACTTAATCCTACTCTCCTACTTCCCAAGTTATCTTGTCGGTTACTTGTCGTACTAGATACAGGAAAGCCAAGAGCAAGGGCTAGGTCACTAGGTGGATTGAGATGCAGGCCCACGACCTAGATAGTCTCTGCTAGTGTACTTCTATGTGAGGCTGAGGGGGGATCTCTATCATGTTTTCTAAGATGGGGGAGTTCCTGATGCTCTGGCTCCATGTCTTCTACATGAGCTGTGAATCCTTCATGAGTAATCTCTCTCCTCAAAGCCATCCTTTCTATTATGGAATGTTGCTTCTCTATCTTTCTCTTGTGCACGTCATTATACTTAAACCACCTCTCCTATCTCTACCTCTCTGCCACTAGGTATGCCATCTTTCACCAACCTTGATCCTTCCCTCGCGCGCGGTGAAGTTTAGTTAGCCATTGATTTACTCTCCAGGTTCAAAGTTACCATCAAGATCTTGATTGCTAGTGGAATACCTTGTAGATATACTCCTCTTAGATACCGCAAAAACTGGAATTAAGCTACCTCTGGGAGAGAGTAAGTCAAAATTGAATACTCTAGAATATAATTGTTTAGAACACCACAAAACCACATATCCATAGTGCAAGTCTAGATCAGATCAACATCATAAGGGCCTGAAATTCTTCCTATGTTTAGACAAGTACATGATACCTACAATTCCATTGAGATGCATAAGCAGTAAGCCACTCATATAGTTCTACTGGAAAGATGGAAAAAAGCTCTCATATAAGTTGTCATAGAGATTCTATTCTACCTAAGTGTGTGTGTTAAACTCAGATCCACTACTGAACTTCCTTACATATTCTTCCTCCAGATCGTGTATCCACTCCTCAATAATTACTAGAGTTAACTCATACATCTTCATTGTGAACCATCCTCAAAACAACTAAAAAAGAGGTCCCAACAACGGAACTAATGATGTAGCCTAGAATTTACCAGATACCACCCTAGTCACACTGACACATCACTCACCCTAGACTAAGTGCTCACTAGAAGCACATAAAGGTAATAGGTCCCTCTTTAGGGTTGCTGTAGCAAGGTGTGATCATGATGAAGGAAGAAACATATAGACCTATAAATAATCCATCATTCTATAATGCATGCTACATTTAAATCTATGGAAGAACAAACTTTAAACAATAATCATGATTGAATCAATAACATGCACTCCTCAATTATAAATAGGAATGACACTTAGATTCATCCAATATCTTCCATCTATTAATAAACATACAAGATTCTTACACTAATGTCAATCTATATTAATGCATGCATGGATATGATACATTAATTTAGTCATATGTGTATATATATATACCTTCATACATCTATCTCTCTCTGATACACACATATTGTTACACCTAATTTCTCAGTTTTCTAAGAAGTACTTGATGAAACAGATAAGGTAAAGGTGGTAAGAGGAATACTTGGTTTGAGATGGTTGAAGGTTGTATGCACACCTATCTGAATTCCAAATCAAAGTGATTGTGAGACCTTCCTTTTGGCTAGGAGGAACTACCTGTATAAGAATCAAAAACAAGACCACCAAAGAGAGTTAAACGATATATGCAGTGGACTACCTAGCATATGCTAGATCCTGGAAGTGTGATACTTCCTAGATGGCTATCAGTCCACTTATTTAAAACAATTCAATGTTGAAATAAAGTAAATATTGTCCTACTGTACTTTAATATGATTTAGGACATCTCATAAAAACCACAATAGGCTAGATCTACTCTAATAGGCTAGGCTAGAAGGAGATCCAAAGGTCAAATAGGTTGGTTATAGGTGAATCTGAGCTAACATGATAGGTTAGATACAAATCTGAAGGTCAAATATGTGTCTCAGATAGGTATATGTCAGAAACAGGTTGTTATTCTGGCAAAAATTAGGTGACATAGAGACCGACCATGGTTTTACTATAACCGATGATGGTTTGACTGTAACCGGTGACGGTTAGAGAGAACCGACAACAGTTAAGTCGGGTCTGGTGGAATCACACAGTCTAGGTTTTTAAAATTTTGGGGCGAAAGTGGAGTGGATAGAAGATAGGGATTAATCATAGAGGGGGGTGTAGATATGTTACGAAGCTCTGAGACTACTAAGGAGGTCAAAATAGACAATTTGGGCCAAGTATTAAGATGATTGGGTATGAAAGGTGGTTGTAACTGGAGACAGGGAATGGAGAGAGAGTAAAAGACTAGGTTCCTTTACCACAAAGACTATAGATGATGAGTAGAAAATGAAATAGATGGAAAGAGGATACTTACTCTTCTATGAGGTACAGGTCTGAAGAATAATGAAGAAGTTGCTGCATTCGAGAATGCTGGGAAGAAAGTCTCACTTTTGTGCCAGTGTATTTGGTTGCCTTAGTTCATCCCAAATCAATCTCCATTCTGTTGTTGCGTTTAAAGAGATCGAATCCAAGATCTGAAGTTTGCAAACAACAACCCAATAACCAACCCGTATTACAAAGCTATAGATGGGGCTAAATAGGCCATTTGGTCCATTCCAGTATAACAGGTGTCAGTTTAGGGTGAACTGACATCGGTTTATGGTAAACCAACATCGGTTTGGGTGAGATATCTCGGGTTGTTCAAAAGTTGCCTAGGAAGTTATTCCGCCATTTGATAAGGATCTCTTCTTTTCCTCGAGGTGAAAACCGACCTTAGGAGGCTTTTAATTTGAGGTGAGGGAATGGGTCTAATGTTAGGTTTTATTTAGGACATTGGTTTAGGGTTTAGGTTAATGGGTCAAATGATGGGGGTGGTTAGGTGAGGTGTATTTAATAAAAGCAATTATATTAAATAGGTGTGTGAGAGTGGTGAATTAATTTAATGTAAATAATTAAATTAATATGTGTGTGGGTAAAAGGTCATTAACTTAATTAAATTAATTAAATTAATATGTATGGAGATAAATGGCATTATTTTAATTAAAGTAATTAAATTAAAATGTGTGGGGTGTAGGAGGTAGGTGCTAAAGTGTTGAGGATGAGGAAATGATTATAGGGTTGCGGTAGGGGACCAAGGTGATTACGACACGATTTCAATGTCTACATTTTTTCCCTTCTTGTTGCATAGCTTGTATTGGTAAGTGACGTGAACAAGAATAGAGTGTGGTTTCCCTAAGTGGGAATGAGGGTGATCCCCCTAAAACTAGGAATTGATGAGATGGCAGAGCACATTAGCGAGTGGTTTGATAAAAGTGGATGTGAAGACGAATAGTGAAAAAATGGGGAAAGGAGTAAAGGGTAATTCGGGCATATAAGTAAACGGGTAAATAGGCCAAGGTCCAAGGTAGTGGCAGTGGAACACACTCACACGTATAAACTTTGACATGATAAAAGGTTGAAGAGCTTGCAAACTCTACATTGCCTAATGTCGATAGGTTTATCCAAATAAGGTTGAAGTGATTCCGATATCCAAGGTATAGGATGTGGTCAAGAAACACAATGTAGGTTAGGGGGCATGAACATTTAGGTATGTTCTGGTACACGAAAGGTAGGGTCAGGATAAACGGTCATGGTAATAGGCTAGGTAAAGTCATTAGGTTAAACATCACAGGTAACAATGCCGTAAGGTATAATGAGCACATTGGTTCAAAGGTCACTAATAGTGTTTCAGGTCCAGGTAGATAGGTCACATCATGGGTAAGACCGAGGTAGGGGTGAAATAAGGAGACGCCAATTGGTTAACAAGGTGAGGTTAAAGAAAGTGGAGGGCCAGAGAAGAAGGTAAAGTGGTCTAGGAAGGGGTAGGGGAGGCAAAAGAAAAAGGAGGTAAGGAAAATGAGTTCAATGTGAGGGCAATGAGTAGGCAGGGTAACCGACAGTGGTCAGTATGAAACGATGACGGTGGAGAGGAACCAACATCAGTAATATAGGGCATCAGACCGACAACGGTCAAGGGTTAACCGAAATCGGTTGAGTCGGGTAGGATATAAAAAGTGGAAAACCCACATTTTAAAATTCATATGTGTATTGTGAAAAAGGAGAAAAGGACAAGAAGAGAGAAAAGAGGAAGAGGATAAAAGAGAGCATCAAAGAGCTTGGTTGGCGAGCCACATAGGTGAGATTGATTGGGTGAGAGGTGGGACCATGATATCAGGTGGATTGAGAGGGTTAGTTGGAGATTCAGAGGTGATTTGAGGATAGCAGAGGCCAGAGAGGGATCTGGAGGATGCACAGGCATAGGGAGCATTCCCCAACATCAGATGGGGAGATGATTGACCTGTTGTGAACCAACCTGTGTGCCGATTCATTTTTTGTATGTATGATATATGAGACTGGCTTGTGTGCCAAAGAGATTTTGTATTTATTATTGTGTTATACATGATACTGGCCTGCATGCTGAATATTTTTGTATTGATTCATTCATTATTTTTGTATATATGAGCCTGGACTGCGTTCTGATGACATTTTTAATTGTATATCGGCCTGGGTGCTGACATTTTTGAGATGATGGGCATGTATTTTGAGATACACATTTATTGATTTATATAATGAGATTTATGGTATATGGTGATGTGTTAATGTTTTGATGAGATATTGGTTTATGGCTTGTGTTAGATGAGATATTGATTTGTTACTTTGTATTAGATGAGATATGGGTTTGTTGGTTTGATATGGATGGAAATTAGGTGAATTAGGCATGATGGAGTCAGGTCAATTTAGGCATGGATCGAGTCAGGTAGGTTAGGCATGGTTGAGTTAGGTTTGGCTAGGCATGGATTGAGTCAGGTTGTTAGGCATTGATCGAGATAGGTTGTTTAGGCATGGTCAAGTCAGGTTGTTTAAGCATGGCTGAGTCAAGTTGTTTAGGCATGGTCGAGTCAGGTTATAGGCATGCATGAGTTAGGTTATAGGCATGGTTGAGTTAGGTGATAGGCATGGATGAGTTAGGTTATAGGCATGGTTGACTCAGGTGATAGGTGGATGAGTTAGGTTATAGGCATGGTTAAGTCAAGTGATAGGTTTGGATTGATTTAGGTTGGTTTAGGCATGGATTAAGTTAGGTTGGTGTAGGCATGGTGGAGTCAGGTTGGTTTAGGCATAGATTGAGTCAAGTTGGTGTAGGCATGGTGGAGTCAGGTTGGTTAGGCATGGATGTTCATTTCGGTATTTTGATAACAAATGGCAATGTAAATGTATAAGATGGTTGTAAAATGTGGAAAATGTTGCTTATGTATGAAAATGTGAAATAATATAAGTGGTAAAATTCATGTGGTATATGGTATAGATGTCGAGGTTTTTGCTAATGAATAGGAAATTAGGTAAAAGGGGGGAAAATGGTTAGGGTAAAGAGTGGCCGAGCTAACCTTCCAGGGCCCCATGCCCTGGAAGTGCTGCCTACATAGTCCCGGTGAAAAGGGGACTTCATACTGATGTAGTTCTCCCATAAGCTAGGGAAGAATATGAGGAGATAGAAGAATAGGTAATGAGGTTGATAGTTAGGTTGGATTCGAGGTTATAAGTATGATGAGGTCAAGGTCGATTAGGTAAGGTGGAATATAGGTAGATAGGTATGGGTGATTTTAGGTTGATAGGTAGTGTTGATTCCAAGTCATAGGTATAATTAGGTTGAGGGCATTGATGTTGGGGTTGAGAATAGGTAGATAGGTAAAGGTGATTTTAGGTTGATTTAGGTGGGAGAAGAAAATCCCAAAAGACAGGTGTCGAGGTTCTAGTCCTATATAGGAAAATCAAAAGGTAATGAAGAAGAGAAAAGATAAGAGGGGGCAAGAAAGCCACCCGATTGGCAAGGATCAAACGTATGAAACACATCTACAAATAGGCTACTGAACGTAAAACCCTAAATACATTGCATGATTGATTACTCCAAAGGTGAAGAATAGTCATAGAATCACCAAATGTCATAGGTTCAGTAGGTCCCTTGAGGCATGAAGTGAAAATACAACGGGTAAGGAGGTGAAGGTAACTAGGTCATAAAATGGGAAATAGAATGCCTTAGGCAATAGAGCCAAGATCACAACAGGCAAGTCCATGACAAAAAAAAAGGTTACTTTTATTTTTCTTTTCTATTTTGACATTTTTAGATAGACTGATCGATGTGGGAAGTCTATACGGGATGAGTATATGTCTCCTTTAGGTTTTTATGAAGCTGATCGATGCGGGAAGCTTCTGAAGTTTTTGTTTTGGAGAAAATAGTCCTCTTTTTGGAAAGACTATGTAGAGAGTTGCAAGGCTTTTTATAGTTCTCCTTCAGAGGGAGTAGTCTACTTATAGTGATAATTAAAGGCAGAAGATGTCCTTCTGAGGGATTCATCTATTATATTGGAAGTTTGACTCAAGGAGTTGATCCCTTATATTAGAAGATGTCCTCTTGAGGGATTCATCTCTTCCTTTTGGATTTTAAGTCATGGATGTGACTATAACGAAGCATTTGGTTCTTGTTGAGAAGGAAAGGGTGAACGACCATGGGATCTCATCTAAAAGAAAATGAAAAATTATCCATGAGAATCATGCCATGTGCAGAGCCGTGGTGCACATATTTAAGATAAGGCACAAGGGTGATGGGTAATCACATGATTCTTGTTTAGTCGTTGGATATGAGGTGTGGAAAAGAAAAAGGCAAATGGAACTTAAGGGACGAGCATGGACTAGATAAATAGTGATGTAGGACTAGAAGTCAATAGTAGAATGGTCTGAAGATGACAAGGCATTGAGGGGCTCGAGTTTAGGCTTACCATCAACTGAAGACAAGTGATAAGCACCTGATCCATAGTCATGGGTCATGATGTATGGTCCAAGCCAATTAGCTAGCAAATTTGCCCCATGCTTGCTTTTTTCTACTTTGGTTATGTGTTGATTTTCCTTGAGGATGATATCACCAACCTTGAAAGTGCATTCATGGACAAGTTTTTCACAGGAACACTTGATGCATTTTTGGTAGACTTGGAGATGGTTGAGGGCATAAAGACAACGTTCATCTAATAACTCAAGTTGTGTTAAATGGTCTTGGTTAAAGTCATCATCAGTGAGCATATATTGAAGGGAGATACAGAGAGATGGGATCTGGACTTCGAGAGGCAAAACAACCTTGATACCATAGACCAGAGAAAAGGGAGTAACAGCAGTGGAAGTGCGAAAACTAGTATGGTATGCCCAAATAGGAGCAACAGGAATGTGCATATCCCAATCCTTTCCTAGTATCGTCAACCACTTTCATGAGAATTTTGTTTAGGGTTTTTCTTTGTGGATTCAGCTTGGCCATTGGTTTGTGGGTAATATGGTGAGGAGAAGCTAAGATGGATACCATGAAAGTGTCACAAAGATTCTGTATAGTTTTGTTTTTGAATAGTTTTCCATTATCAGTGATTAAGGCGATGTGGAACACTGAAGTGGACAAATAATGTGATGATTGATGAACTCACATATTTTCTCAGCTTTAGTGGAGATGAGGGGTACGGACTTCAATCCATTTGGTATAATATTCGAGTAGCAGTGATGATCCATTTATGTCTTAGGGAATAGTGAGGATTGATCTCTCCGACAAGATCTAAACCCCATTGAGAGAAGGGCCAAAGGTCATGAGTGAACTTGTAAGGCATGACTAGGTGTGTGATGAAGATTGGCATGTTGTTAGAATTTTACACAATGCAATTAACGTAGTCACAACAATCATGATTGAGGGTTGAGCCAGTAATAGCCTAGGTAAAGAATGCATTTAGCAACAGCCAGGCCACTGAAGTGACCTCCGCATATGCCATCGTGAACTTCTTTAATGATATAGGGGAATTTCAGAGTCTGGTGAGGCATCGTAAGAGAATACCGTCAAAGCCTCATTTATAGAGAAGGCCACCCATGATGACATAACGAGAGGAATTTTTGAGAAAGGCATGTTGTCCATTACGTGTGAGATCAGGAGGCAATATAGAAAGGGAAAGGTAGTCTGCAAGCTGTTTATATTGAAGGTCTTGTGTGTTTAGGGAGGCAGTTTGGACGAGGTTAACACAACAATATTTATAATAAGTTCTCGGTATGCATTTTATGGTAACAAATATGTCTGAATCGGCAAGGTGAAGCAAGTACTTGGGAAGCGAGGCAGGCCATGGTATCTGCGAATTTATTAGTGGATCACAAAACAATTTGAATTTTATAGCTGGTCAAAGGTAGTCAACATGATGCCGACGTAACATTTGTACTCTTGAAGTATTTCATTATGACACTGATAAACACCATTGACTTGGTTTACTACCACTTGAGAATCACCAAATATATTAATGGACTTAACCTCTAAGGCATAGGTAGTCATGAGACCCAATACGAGTGCTTTGTATTCAGCAATATTGTTAGTGCGGTCGAAGTTGAGTTTAAATGATAAAGGCATGGGTTCACCATCAAGAGGAATGAGGATAATACCCACACCACCCCCATGCTGACATTTGGAACCATTGAAGAATAAGGTCATTTTGTAAGGGTCATCATCCAAATATAGGTTAGGCAATGGATTCGTCAGGGAAATCAAAATTCAAAGGTTGATTCCCAGAAAGAGGCATGTCAACGAGCTGGACAACAATGTCCTAGCCCTTGATAGATTTTTGGTGGATGAATTCTAGGTCTAGGTCAGTAAGAAGCATGAGCCAACGTGTGGCACATTGATTTTGGTAGGGTTTAGCATACATGAAGTGTAAGGGGTCAGTTTTGGTCACAACATAGGTTTTGTGGTTAATTAGGTAATGGAGAAGTTTTGTGGTAACAAAAACTAAGGCTAAGAAATTTTTTTCAAGAGTGAGTGTATCAGGTTTTATAGTCCAGAAGGGTATGGATTATTTAATAAACTACCTGCTCCCTATGTTGTTCATCACGAGTGAGCGAGCAGAGCCCCTAAAGAGTAATCGATAGCTAGAGATGTATAGGTAGAAGGGTTGGTCATCTTTAGGTGGAATGAGTACGAGTGGTTGGAGAAGGTATTATTTTAAGGCCTCGAAAGCGTTGTGGTAGTTGTCATCCCATTTGAAAGAGACGTCCTTTTTGAGAAGGTGATGAAATGGTTGACAATGGTTAGATAATTGTGAAATGAAACGGTGAATGGACTTTGCAATTTACCTTGCAAGCTATGGAGTTGTTTAAGGTTAGTGGGCAGAGGCATTTCCAAAATGGCCTTAACTTTAGCAGAATCAACTTCTATACCGTGTAAGGAAACGATAAATCCCAGGAGCTTTCCTGAGAGGACCACGAAGACATGCAATTTTTAGGTTGAAGGTAGACGCACTAATTAATGAGGTGGTCAAAGATGGTTTTGAGGATGGTGAGGTGCTTGGTGCGACATTTAGATTTGGCCAAGAGATCATCTACATGTAATCTTCCAATATGTGATGCATAATATCATGGAAGATGTAATTCATAGCACGCTGATATGTAGCACCAATGTTTTTAAGGCCAAAATGTCATGACTCGATAACATAAGGTCCCCCAAGGAGTAATAAATGCATGGTTTTGTGTTGATCCTCTGGGGTGAGAAAGATTTGGTTATAACCCAAGAAACCATCCATAAGTGATAGCATCTCATGGCCAGCGGTAAGGTCAACCAACTGGTCAATACCAAGCAGAGGAAAATCATCTTTTGGGCAAGCAAGGTTGAGATCACGGAAATCCAGTGCAAATGTGAAGTCCCCCTGTCGCCTTAGTGACAGGGATGATGTTATAAATCCATTGGGGGTAATTGATGGGTAAGATGAAGGAAAATCAAAGAAGGTGTTGAAGTTCTTCTTTGACAAGAAGAGCAATGCAAGGGTGCATTTTCCTCAACTTTTATCTTTACAGATTTTGGCATCAGGAATGGTTACAATATTGTGGACCATGATAGTGGGATCAATGCCAAGTATTTCAGCATAGGACCAAGCGAAAGTGTGGCTATGATTTTTTAGAAAATAAGTTAGGGCTTCCTATTCAGCAGTATCCAAAGATTGGCCAATGTTGAGAATGTGGGGCTCATCCTGAGTGTGGATGTTGACTTTGATAGTCAATTCGTTTAACATTGTTTGTGTCTTAGAAGGTAATGACTAGTGAATATAAGATTCTTCAGCACCAAGGTAGGTGAGTATGGATTCATCGTCCTGACATTGAATGACATTAATAGAAGGAGTATCATCCCCTATCATGTTAGGATACAAGAAAGGAAGAGAAGAAGAAGCCTTGCCATCATGGTGATAGGTCAGAGACCCCAAGGGAATGGTATTTATGGAAAAAAAGGTAAGAGGGATAGATTTAGGATCCGTGGACTCCGTTGGTGAAGGTGGTGAAGGTGGGAAAGGTGAAGAATGTGGAGAGTGGTCAATGTCTTCAATGAGTTCAATACGGGGCTTTTTGGCAGGTAGTTCGGTAAAACTGATTCCACTACGAGTCATTGTGTTTACGCATGTGGTACATGAAATAATAGTGTGATGACCTTGCTCATAAAGGCCAAAGCTGAAACCCTTCCAGGCACAACGGTGTAGGAAAGTGTGAGCAAATTGACGGTTGGTAAGCAACTGAAGGTCAACCAAAAAAGGTTGCAGGTTTGTGATGGTGGTTCGGGTTTGTAAGTGGAAATATCAAGTCCCCCATAGGTAAGATGGGTACGGAGGTGGGGAGGACCATAAAGGAGACACTTGCCTATGCGGTGATCATAGTGAGGATGCTGGTGTAGGTTTCCATACTCTTATGGAGTAAGGAATGTTATTAACATTTTATAGGCGATACTCCCCCATAGTGAGGTGTTGAAAAACACCTTCCAAGGGATCATTAGTTGATATATTGGTGGCTTGAATGGAGGAAGTGTTAGAAGTTAGATTCGGTAGAGGTGTTGGTTAGTTGGGAAGTTGATGTGTGACTGGTAGAAGCGACAGTAGTGGTGGGAATAGAATATTTGGGTGAAGGTGAGGTTACAACTAGCACTGGTGGATGGGGTCATGTGCGAAGAATATGTAGGCAGGGAGGTAGATGCCCTAACAGGTACAAGGACATCATTGGGCTGGTAAAGCATGTTATCAAGTTTTGAAAGGTGATGGGTCAGCTAGAATGGTATAGGAATGTCTTTCATGTTTGAACTTTACACATTGGTGCAAAGTAGAAGAAACACAACCCATGGCACGAATCCAGGGTCTGCTGAGCAGACAAATTGTATTTAAAACTGCCCTTCTAAAACTGTATAACAACTCGGGAATAGTACGGGGACCCACATGAATGTGGAGGATGATAGTGCCGAGTGTAGAGGTGATAGCGTTATTGAATGAACGCAACATGACTGGATGTTTATGCATGCAGTTGTTGGGTATGTACATTTTTTCAAATGCATGAGAGGAGATGATGTTAATGTTAGCGCCCCCATCGATCATAACATGTCAGACGCATACATCATCAATATGGATGGAGATGAAAAGTGTAGGATCTAGGTCATCGGTTTGGTAGGGGGAAAATTTTATCATCCGAGAAACTAAGGATAACAACTTGGTGAACAGGTGGAGGTGACGAGGTAGATGGAAATTTGGTAAGAGAAGCAACATGATGAGATGTGATAATAGATGCTACAGGTGTGGGGTCATTAGGTAAAACCTCAATAGATTGAAGGACCTCCATAAAATCTTGATGATGTGACTCCGAGGTTTGGATGAGGTCGTATAAGGACATTTTGAGGGGATATTGGTGTAGTTGTTTGAGCATGGTTCGATGTGTGATGCCATTAGAAAAAGGGTATGCGGGGTCGTGGATAGTTATTTTAGGTATGGGTGTAGATGGTATGTTGGGTATAAGATTTGCTGGTGGGTCAGCTACCTTTTCTTTTGCCCTTATCCTTCTAAGCACGTGTAGTGACGTGTATCAGGTTGATCTGAGGGGAGTTTGGACAAATGGAGGAGGTGTAGGGTGAGTGGTATAACGACACGATGGGACAAAAACCTAGTGGAGGATAAAAATCCTTGTGAGGTGAGTTGGGCACAATGACATTTGGGTGGTAGGCTGTGGCAAGTTCTATGATGTGAACCATGTTAATTTCAAATTTTAGGGGATGGCTCTAGGAGCTGTGAGGGTGGAGGTTGTGTTATAGGTGTAGGAGGAAGATACGAAGAAGGTGGGGAAGGTGAAATATGTTCATCATACTAGGAGGTCATCATCATCAAAATTAGGGTCAGAAGGACATAATTGAATGAGGGCAAGCCTTTAGACCCTTACAGTTCTCAATATCATCTCCTGGGACACATGATGGTAAGTGCACACATTTTAGTATCATCAAACCCTTTCTAGATTAGGTTTAAGAAGGTTCGTAAGGTATAAGAGGAGGGAGAGTGATAGCAGAGCTTTCGAGGAGGTTAGCTCAAGACAGTGGTCGCATATGATCCCACCAGTGGATCACAATGTGAAGTAAAAGTAGGTTTGGTTGGAAGATTGGGTAGTTGTGGTGGTAGTTGAGGTGATTTAGTCTTGGATTTTGGTTTTACTTTCTTTGGTGTAGGTGCAACTACAGGAAGAGGGGTAGGTTTAACCAACTCTTTGGAAATTACCGGTTTTTTTTTTTTTACTTTTGGTGTTTTTTCTTAGGTAGAGGTGTAGGAGGAGCACGTGATGTAGATGGTAAGGCAGATGGTGGGAGAGGATGAGTAACCCAAGGGGATAAATTTAGGTGTAGTAGTAGGTGTTGGTTGAGGTCGAGAGGGAGGTACAGGGGAGGTGGAAGAAAATGTCATGGGCAGTGAAGGAGGTATAGAAGTTAATGGTGGTATAGGAGGCAAAGAAGTTATAGATGGTGATGAAGGATGTAAGGTTCACCTGAGGTAGAGCTGTAGGATGTGGTAAAGGGGTCAAGGGAATTTTAGCTTTACCCCTAGAAGAGGGTAGATTTTGTTAAGGTAGAGGGGTGAGGTCCTAAGATGGATGGTAAGGGTGAAGGTGATAAAGGTGTAGTTGGTGAGGTCAGTGCATGTAGATTAGAAGGTTGGGTTTTGTATTTAGGTTGAGGGATTGGTTCCATAAGTATATGGGAAGATGTGGTCAAGTGTATCTTGACAAGAGGATGTGAAAGGTTTGATGTGGGTGTGACCCCTAGAACACTAGTAGGTTTAGATACAAAATATGGTGTTGGAACACGTCGGCTAGTAGGTAGAGAGGTGGGTATAGATGAGGATGATGTAGTAGAAGATGTATTGAGAGTTATGTCCATGTGTAATTTAGGTTGTTGAAAATTCTTTGGATAAATGGTAGAGGTGTCAGTGGATGATGATTGCATTTAGGTCAAGACCGGGAGTAAGAGACACCCCCAAAGTGAAGCCCTATCAACATAGTCCAGCAGGTCAGCCAAATGTGAGAACGACGCTGTGGTAGATGAGGTAGATGTGGAGCAAGTGGTGGTTCCCATAAAATATGTCTGAGAAATAGGGAATTCACTGGCTTCATCCTCTATACGTAAGAGAGCTTAAAGTTGGTCTATAGGATCTTGGGTAGCCAATGGAGAATGGTCACCAAGAGGCAACAACAAATCTATTGGATCCTGAATAGGTGGAGAAGACGATGGCTAATCCTCTTTGGGTGGAGGAGGTATAATTGGTAGCACTTCACTGGGTAGGGAAGCTAAAGGGGACATGATATCGGTGCTAATGAGAGACTCCTCCGCAGGTGTAGGGGGAGGTGAAGGGCTTTCCTCTATAGGTAGAGGAATGGATAAAGTAGGTTCCTATACGGGTAGAGGATTTCAGGATAGGATTTCCTCGATGGGGGGGATAGGAGATATTTGGGAATCAAGTGGTAAGTTGGTAAAGATAACATGTACCTCACGTGTATTACTTTTGTTGTGTGAGGCATCACCAGTTTAATCATTAGATGGGGAATGGTTAGGGAATGATTTCTTGAATATATGAAGGTCTTGATTGGTAGGTGCGTTAAGGTTATCCAGGAGTAACTCTCCACTCTCAAACATTCCCTGAACAATGTTTTTAAAGGTGATACAGTTGCTGTCACTGTGACCATTTACCCGGTGATAGTTACAACAGTCATTTTCCTTGTACCAACTTGGTATGCGGCGAGAGGGGTCAAAACCAGTATTTGATTTGATAGGAGGAAGGGTGATGGCATTAAATTTAATAAGCTTTTCCAAAATAGATGACTATGGTTCTCCAATTGAGGTATATTTCTTTTGTTCATGTCTGAATTGGAAGGTTTGGACTGGTAACACATTGGATGAAGGTTTAGCGTGATTGGATGGATGGGTAGGGCCAACCTTAAGTACCACTGCATTGGTAGTTACTTTGGCTTTGGAATAAATCATCTGAGGTTTCGAGGAAGAGGAAGTATCGTGTGATTTAAACGAAGAGTTCTTGTTTCGTAATTGTATCATATTCTCTTAGATGGTGTGAATTTCGAGCTTACGTGCCATGGTGAAAGCCTCATCGAATGTGCAGAAGGTTTACAACTGTAAGGTAGGTGAGATATGTATAGCAAAGGATCATGTGAAGAGATCTATGAGTTTATTTTGTGGTAATTAGAAAGTGAGTTGGTTGATTACGCTACACCAACGAGTGACAAACTCTTTGATATATTCATCATCATATTGACGCGTGGAATAAATATCAGTCATGGTAGCCTTCTTGACGATGTTAAACAAAAAATGATCTAAGAAGGCTCGGGATATTTGGTTGAATGAGAAGATGGAATGTCTAGGTAATCCACTATACTACTCCAATGCTATACCAGTTAGGGACATGGGAAAGGGTCGCAAAAGTAAAGCATCATCATGGGAAATTAAGTAACACCCATGTTTAAAAGATCAAAAATGCTATTGTGGGTCTTGCTTACTGTTAAAGTGGTTAAACTTAGACATCTCCCAGTGTATGGGATATGGGTGAATGGGAATGGATGGGTGAATAGGCTCATTACAAATCTCATCATAGGTGAGAGAATTACGGGAGCTGGAGATAGATACTTTTAATGTCTGCATCTTGTCCATCATTAACCTGATAAATTCATTATTAGGTTGTGAAGATTGGGTACACCTTGGAGTGAAAGGAGGTTGTTATTGGACATATGAAGAATATGATATTCTAGAATATGGTAGAGTCAAATAAGGAGGTGAGAATTGAGAGACAGACATCGAGGGTATATACCTGAACTAAATGACTGATGAAACAAAAGGCAACTGGTAGTAGGTATGTGAGGGTGGGACACTCGTAGTGACCCTGGTAGAGATGGGAGGTAGAGATTAGGGAATAGAAAGGACAACATTTTGAAATGGGGTAGAAGTTAATGACACTAAGGGTGGTTGCGTTGTGAATGGTATATATGAGACAACAGGTGTGGAGGAAGCTATGTTTTGGGTGGTGGATGTGGCGGTCAAAGCTAGCATGGGACCTAGTTGGGACACAACTAGGGATAAAACATGTGAGGTCATAATGGTAGGAGGTGGAGCTGAGGTGGAAGCGATCATTAGGGATGGAGATAAGGATATGGGCATGTCATAGATCAATTTACCGGAGGCATCTCGAGTGGAGGCATGGGTGAGGTAGTGGCTCAAAAGAAACATGATTATGATCCAGGAGTTATGTAAACTCCATGTCACTTGTAGGAATGGTGATAGGTTGATTAGGATCCATGGATGATGATATGGAAGGTGGTGAAGGACTAGGTGATGAAGGGATAGGTTGGAGCGGTAGTCAACTATTTTGAAATATGAGGGCACTTGCTTGACTACGGGTTAGCACCATGTGGATAGGAACTAATTTGGCAAGACTGTATTATGTTTGAATGACACAGAACACAATACAAGTAGGAAAACAGTCAACGGTGAATGAATTAGGTTGGTCGGTGAGATGTAAAATAGCACAGGGTGACCAACGTTGGTTTAGATAAACCAATGCCGATTAGGATTAACCGGTGCTGCTCACTGTGAAAAACCAATAGTTTGTTAAATGATAGTCCCAGAGTGACAATTTTTCCACAAGATGAGATGTAAGGTGACTATGATTGAAGTAACGACAATATGGAAGGTGATAGGAGCCTTTTACAACTCAGAAAGTGAAATAGGTGTATTTTTGATACGTATCTAAGAAGACATCAGACTAATGCTGGTTGGGTTAAACTAATGCCGGTTAAAGGTAATCATAGCCAGTTACTGTGAAATTTAAACAGAGAATAAGAAAGATGTTTTTGATTTAAAAATATGGTGTTGAATCAAACCCAAAAGTCTGAGAATGATGTAGATGTGGTCCAGGCACACTTCAGATGAAGTCAGAATACATTGACTATGATTGGGAGTGTGTAAGGAAAGACAAAAAATAAAGATTGAAAGCTCTCATCTCAAAATTCAAATCAAGCAGAACACTAAGAAATAATGCTCCTAGAGTGCCTATTCTATTACGTTTGTTCATCTTATGCTATTTGTATGGACTGACTGTTATGAACAGAAAAATAGAATTTCTTGGTGAGGAAGGCTTCCTACGAAGAAAGAATTCTAAAGGGTGAGGTTTCAGAAATGTTATGGTGGGTGTGGTCTTTGCTTTAAAGTATGACTCGACAGAGTAGCAAGTTGGGTGCCCACTATAACATGATTGTGTTATCACCTACAACTTATTCTAGGTAGGATGTTGTTTAAGAATGTATGTATTTTGGATTTTTGTGTGGTTTGGTAAGACTCAGAGAAAGAGAAAAGGATAGAAGTGTTTTTCTATGATTCATTTGTCAACCGTCAGCTGGTCATGACTTCCAGTGTATAGGTTGCCCACAATTAATGTGAGCTAATGAGTGAAATCAGAATGCAATGCACTTGTTTTAAACCCAAATCGAAAGTATGATATTCGATGACAATAATAGATGAACAGGAAAAGGGATTCTCTTTTACTAAAATGTAGAAAAAAAGAATAAGAAGATTCTTTTTAAATACACCAAAAGAAATGTGTCTTTCGAAGCAAGTAGAAAGAAAAGAATGTTACCAAGGAGAAAGTTTTAATGTGAATGCTACTTAGAAGGGAAAAAAATACACACAATTTTTCACTTAGGAATGAAGAAAGATGCAAGGAACCCCGAATGGGTCCCACCAGGCATGCCAAAATGTTTCACTTGATTTACTAGTTTTCTGAGAAGTACTTGACAAAATAGATAAGGTAATGGTGGTAAGAGGAATACCTGGTTTGAGATGGTTGAAGGTTGTATGCATGCATATCTGAATTTCTAAATCAAACTGATTGTGAGACCTTCCTTTTGGCTAGGAGGAACTACCAATATAAGAACCAAAATAATACCACAAAAGAGAGTTAAATGATATATGCAGTGGACTTCCTAGCATGTGCTAGATCCTGGAAGTGTGTTACTTCCTAGATGGTTGTCAGTCCACTGTTTAAAATAATTCAATGTTGAAATGAAGTAAATATTGTCCTACTATAGTTTAATATGATTTAGGCATCTCATACAAACACAATAGGCTAGATCTAATCTAACAGGCTAGGCTAGAAGGAGATCTATAGGTCAAATAGGTTGGTTATATGTGAATATAAGCTAACAGGCTAGGTTAGATACAAATCTGAAGGTCAAATAGGTGTCCAAGTAGGTATATGTAAGAAATAGGTTCTTATTCTGGAAAAAATCATGCAACACAGACACCGACCACTGTTTTACTGTAACCGATGATAGTTTGACTGTAACTAGTGACGGTTTGAGAGAACCAATGATGGTTAAGTTGGGGTTGGTGGAATCACACAGTCTGGGTTTTTGGAGTTTTGGGGTGAAAGTGGAGTGGATAGAAGATAAGGATTAATCATAGAGTGGGTGTAGATATGTTACAAAGGTCTGAGACTACTGAGGAGGTCAAAATCGGCAATTTGGGCCAAGTATTAAGATGATTGGGTATGGACGGTGGCTGCAACTGGAGAGGGGGAATGGACAGAGAGTAAAATACTAGGTTCCTTTACAAAGACTACAAATGATGAGAAGAAAATGAAATATATGGAAGGAGGATACTTACTCTTCTGTGAGGTACATGTCTGAAGAATAATGAAGAAGTTGTTGTGTTGGAGAATGCTAGGAAGAAAGTCTCACTGTTGTGCCAGTGTATTTGGTTGCCTTAGTTGATCCCAAATCAATCTTCATTCTGTTGTCGCTTCTAAAGAGATCGAATCCAAGATCATATTTTTTGCAAACAACAACCCACCAACCCCTATTACAAAGTTGTAGATGGGGCTAAATAGGCCATTTGGTCCATTCCGGTATAACTGACGTAGGTTTAGGGTGAACTGACATTTGTCTAGGGTGAACTGAAATCGGTTTGGGTGCGGTATCTCAGGTTGTTCAACAATTACTTGGGAAGTTGTTCCACCATTTGATAAGCATCTTTTCTTTTCCTCAGGGTGAAAACTAACCTTAGGAGGATTTTAATGTTAGGTGAGGGAATGGGTCTAATGTTAGGTTGTATTTAGGCCATTGGTTTAGGGTTTAGGTTAATGGGTCAAATGATGGGGGTGGTTAGGTGAGGTGTATTTAATAAAGTCAATTATATTAAATAGATGTGTGAGGGTAGTGAATTAATTTAATGTAAATAATTAAATTAATATGTGTGTGGGTAAAAGGTCATTAACATAATTAAAATAATTAAATTAATATGTATGGAGATAAATGGCATTAATTTAATTAAAGTAATTGAATTAAAATGTGTGGGGTGTAGGAGGTAGGTGCTAAAGTGTTGAGGATGAGGAAATGATTCTAGGGCTATGGTAGGGGACCATGGTGATTATGACATGATTTCGGTGTCTACACATAATACTATGTACTTCACATCTTATATATAGGGTGGGGACTTTCCCTTCACTGCTTATCTATTCCAAAAATAGGTCGCATGCTATTAATAGCCACACACTATTTAGTGTCATAACCACACATGAAAGTGTGCTATTTATAGACCTCTTATAGCTAACTAAAGTGACAATTCTATTCTTAGCTCATCTCCATGCAAAACACTCGATCCAACCCTCTAAAGATATAAAATGTGTGGCGTACTCATCTCTACATCATTGGTGTGTTCCACACACCATCTTCTAAAAATAGGTCATTATGCTCAATATCGGCTAAGTCCTCAATGCTAAAATTTCCCTCCATGCGTGGGTCCTTCCTATTCCTCCGCGCCCTTGATCCTGGCCTTCTCTCCCATGTGGAACTCTTGTGTGATCTCTAACAAGTATTCTCTTATCAACAACTATTGAGAGCTCTACAGTGAGAGAAGGGCTATGGATCTCCTTGTATCATGGTAGTGTGTCCCTTGTGTTTCAGTTTGATGCATTGATGGAACTTGATGACATAGCTTGCATGGCATGAATCCATGGTCAACCTAGAAGCATATTGTATGGGAGTTCCATGTCTAGTACATGAAACTTTCTGTGATGACAAGGGGGTCCAACTTCCATGGGTAATGTGATTGTGCTAGCTAACTCTCTTTTCACATTGTCGTAAGTGGTTATGGTAATGATGTTTTACTCAAGGTCTTCTTTGGTATGTCCCATTTTCTTAACTAATTTCAATGTGTATATATTAAATATTGATCCATTGTCCACAAGAACCCATTTTATCTTTTGGTGGGTAATGAATACCTCAATATACAAGGGGATATTATGTGTTTTATTTTCAATAGGGATTTCCCTATGATTAAAGGAAATGTGCTTAGTTGGTACACTGTTTGCTACCATATCCTTACGATGTGTAGGATCTACTTCTAGTGGCACTCTTGACCCCTAAAGAGTTTGGTAAAAAAATTCTTTATGTACTTTCGATATCTTAAGAAGATCCAAGATCAAGATCTTGGCAGATATTTTCTCAAGTTGTTCTAAGAGGTTGTACCTACCATTTTGTAGGGTTGATAGAAAGGGTTCAAGAATCATGAGGCAGGAATCCCTTATTACCTCAGCGTAATCCTTTCCCTTGATTTGAATTTTGTTCACATGGTCTCTAGGAAATAAAATACATCCAATGAGTGAATCATAATGATTATTGTCTTTCTTGGTATATAGGTAATTTACTGCTATGTAACTCTTGGATGACTCTCCTTGATCTGGCTTTGGCTCCTCTAACTTACCATGTTTAGGGAATGGTTCTTTGTATATCCCCATCTTTTAATTGGGTGTCTGAGTTTTTTCTGTGTTGTCCACTTCTATCACCCCATTTTCGATGAGGTCTTGGATGTAGTGATGAAGTCCTAGACATTTGTCTATTTTGTGTTCCTTGACATGATATAATTCAAAATAGTCATGCTCTTTGTACCAAGATGGTTTTGGGGCATTGTCATCAAAGGGTTGTGTCATGGGATAAGTCACCATGTGAGTTACATCCAGTTTTTTTAATATGACCAGAAAAGGCTCATTGAGAGGAGTGAACATTATTTTTTTAGGTGGTGGTTGAATAGGTCCTTTTGTCAGTTTAAAAGGTTAACTAGTTTGAACTGTTTACACACGTTTGGAATCTGTGATCCCGTCTCCCACCAAATTCTTGTTTTTGTTGAATATTTTTGGTTTCTCCGTAGGTTCCACACTTTGGTTATACTTAGATTGTGACTTAAGAGTTACTTTGGAAATAAGGGCTTTCTCTATTTAAACGCCCTTTTTAATGACCTCCTCAAAACTATAAAAACAATACATTTGAAGGTGGAAATTGATGTCTGGATTTAGATTGGGAAAAAAGATACTTACCAGCTTTTTTTCAGGGAATGCGCAAGGGAAGCGACTGGATATCCCTCTCCACCATTGTAGGAAGCTGGTGAATGTCTCGTTACGACATTTTTTGGTGCCACATAAGTTTGCCATGGTGATATCACTTTCTATAGTGTATGATAAGTGTCGCACAAACCTCTTTGCCAGTTCTGGCTAGGTAAAAATAGACCCCCAAGGTAAAAGAGTAAACCACTCCAAGGCTTTACCTCCTAAACTCTTGGGAAATATTCATATGAGGTAATTATCTCTATAGGACACCTCTTGACATGCCATATAGAAATCCTTTACATGATCTCATGGGTCTCCCTTTCCTCTATATTTGTCAAATTTTCTAGGGAAGGTTTGAAGTGTCATAGCTTTTTCAAATGGATGGGGACATAGTTATTTATATTGATTTTTGATGATCCCCACATTTCTCTCTTGAAGGATTGCGAGTGTCGCTTTCATATATTGTACTTATTATGTGAGTAATTGTTCTTTAGTGGGGGAAGTAGGTATATACACTCAGTTGTACTCCGTATTGTCCCCTCCTCGATTTTCCCTATGAAGTTCACTATTTTTGACCTTAGGTTTTATCTTTTGGACATTCTTGCTTGTTTCCTTTTTTACATGTGAGGTTAACAAGGCTAGTTGTCGACTAAGGTTAAAAATTTGTTGCTAAATAGTGACTTCTTCTTCATACTGTGGAGATTATTCAACATTCTCATGTCCTAACTTGATTTTACGTGGAACTTTAGTGAAGGGTATTATATGTCCCACTACATTGACATTTCCCTCATTAGAGGTAGAAGCATGTCCATGTGTTAAAATATCATCCATGTTGACAAGAGGTCACTCCTTGTCATTAACATCATTTTTAGGTGGGATTGTTTGATGTTCAGTGGGCATTTTGGCTCGTAATTATACAACTCGTGCCAACACACTATCCTTGTTTTTAAAAATTAATTCATCTAACAAGGTGGGGTTGAAATAAATTTCCGCATGTGGGGATTCCAATTCGTCACCACTATGATCTAACAAGTCTTCTATCTCTTTCCCCATGGAAAATAAAGGCCCAATATCATGACCAATAAAAGGGTTTGACCATTTTTTGTTTAAAGCTTCTGAAGTTTGCACTTATTGTTATTATAATATTTAATTTTTGAGCCCTAATCATTTTTTAGGAGACATGATGTGCAACAGTTTCACTAAGGTATCTTGTGAATGTGCTCAAAAATTTGTGATCACACCTAAGTGAAATGTAAAAATAATGTCAAGAATATGAATGAGTATAAATGTTAAAGTACCAATGTGATATAGTGATAAGTCAATAGTGACACAATGTTTGGTACCAATTCTATCAATCAACAAGTGTCTAGGCCAATATAATGGTATGTGCTCCATGGTAGATAAATAAGGTAAAAAATTCTGACAGAGTTCCTACGCCACCTGAGAGGTGCCTGTGTTAGGGTTAGGGCATGTGCTCCATCTTGACAGGTTTTCCCACTGCAGTGAAGGTACAATACGAACAAAATGTATGCACCCGGTTTGATGTTCCTATGTTATGGTTAGTTTTCCTACACCAAGGTTAGGGTATATGCGCTAGGGTAATCAAACAAAGATACAAAACTCCAACAGTGTTCCTATGCCACCCGAGAGGTTCCTATGCCAGGGTTAGTGTGTCTATGTCTAGTTAAATGTACCTGCACTCAACTTGTAGTAAAATTACGGTCAAAGACACCAAAAATCTCACAACACTTCAAATTTTAGTAAGTTAGCTTGAAATTGACAACAACCCATTAGAATGATAGCTCTAAATGAGAACCTATGCATATAATAATAGTAAAATCCTAGAAATTGAAAATTATTTTCCATATGTGTATATCAAAGGTTAGCCAAAAATAATAGAATTCAAGCTATAATGTTAAGGGACTAAGGATTAGTCCCACCGGGCATGCCAAATGTGCTCATGTTTAATTAACTAAGCTATAAATTGAAACTAATATCTACGTAGCTTCAAAAACAAATGCTAATTAAACAATTAACCATCAAGATAAGAGCTTAAAGGGAATGCTTCTTCGATGCATAAATGAAACTACATGTTAAGATATTTCCTACTCTCTATGATTGCTAACTTAAACTATGAACATATGAAGAACATAAGCAATCAAATTGGATTATTACTTGATCTCAAAGATTGAGAATGGAATCTCACCAAGAATTACTACAAGGCCATTTTTAATCTTCCCATATTACTCAATTTTGAGTGAAAGGATGCAAGATGGAGAAGATATTTCAAACAATGGATAATGTCTCAAGATCAAAATTCTTATAATCTTTCACTATTCAAATAATGGTGCAAGAAGAAAGATAAGAATGAGGGTTCTTGTTATAGCTTGCATGAAGAGGTGAGGCTAGAAATTTTTTGAATTTGGGATAAAGGTAAAACAAGATTAGGAATGGATAAGGTTTCTTTATAAAAGGTAATATTGATTTAGAAGAGTTTAATTTGTCATTAGTAAGTCATGGGAGTTGGAGGATGTTTTAATTAATCAAAGGTGATTAATTAATATGTAGAGGTAAGCTTATAGAAGCTAATTAGAGGAAAATTAGTATGATTTGCGGGATGTAAGAGAGTAATTTGATCTAATAAATGGTAATTTATTTATTAAGAGTTGCGAGTGTAATTAATTGATAATAATTAATTAACCCAAATATAAGTGGATATTAATTAACAAAAGTTCGTTAATTGACATCGTTAATGATAGGAAGGTTGATTAATTAAAAAAAGGTCATTAATTAATGAAAATGTAGAGGAATGTCAGATAATTATTTGAAAAGTGCTAATTATTACAAAAATGAAGATAAAGAGGATAATTAGTGAAATCTTAGCATTAAAGGTTACGTAAGTGGAGTTTAGGTGTCTATAGATTGATTTTTGAACTTAGTGTGATAGCTAGGTTCTCAAGGAACTGCTATCATTGGTTAAGTTTTTTTGTTTGGGCTAGTACCAAATATGTTGTGTGGTTACTACTATTATTACTTGTAATGTTTGGTTATTTCTTGATCCACATAATCCTTTGATTATGAGAAGAGATTTGATTAGGAAAGGTTGTTGGAAAGGATGTTATTAAAGTCATATCTTCTTGTTTGATCATTCAAGATTATTAGCTAGTTGTTAATATTTTTAATATTAAAAACAACATAATGTTTTTATAAAGGCAGTATGATTATATCAATTCAATTCTTCTTGAATAATAAGAACAGGTTGAGTTTGTGGAACTTAGGCTAGAAAATTAGATTGAGAAGTTTAAGATTAGGATATGATTTTATTTACTCTTTTCTTAATTGGTTGTTGTTTAGATGATTATAATGTTGTAATGATTTTCATAATTGTGTTTGAGATAGAATCAATTATGCTGGTTTAATTAGTTCATTCTTGAATATTATAACATGTAGATTCCATGAATCCTTTCTATATGTGTTTTGTAATCATTAGGGAAAAATATTTCTATTTGACCTTATTTTTATATTTGGAACCATTTTCATTAATTTAACAGGGTTCCTTTTATGAAACAATTAGTTAAAAGTATATTGTTTTAATGTGATATCATTTATCATACTCACTTCATATGAACTAATTCATGCTAACAATTTTGTAGATGAAGTTCATAAAATATTAAAGGAGAAAGACTTATATAAAGTTACATTTTTTTACTAATGAAATCATCTCATCATTCATATGTCTATGTATTGACATTTACTTGAAATGTACTTATTGCTAGAAAAAGTAAATAATGAATATATATTAAAATTAGATTTGTATTGATGGAAAGACATTTGTTTAAACCTTTGAAATACTTATTAAGTTTAGAGAGTGACGAAATCTCTTTTTGATAAATGAATTGTTGCAGTAAAGATGTTGAGTTCTGATTTATTTCTAAGGTCTTCATAACTTTGCTTTGTGTAATATTCCTAGATAACATTTTGAATGATGGGGCTTTATGGATATATTTTAATATTGAAATACATAACCTAGTAGATTATATGATATATAATGATTCTAGGATTAAGGATCTATAATTTTATTTTGATTATTTTATTTTGGGGAGAGTACCACTAAGATGATAATGGTAAGTAGATCCTTACCCAGAAAAGGGGAATATGAATAGTTTATATAAAATATTATGGATTCTTATTAATAAACTAAGCCATATTTTTTTTTATTGCAGTAATAGGACTTCAATCCTTAATAGAGAAAGAGAATTATGATTTCCTTTGTAATTAAACAATGAGCTATGTATGATATCTTGTTAAATGTTTATGAATACATAATAATGATGATTGGATATATGTTCCTTATCTGATATCAATATTCTAAAGTATGGATGCTTAAAAGGGTTATTAGAAATACTCTAAAGCACTTAGGTCATCCTTCCATGTTTGTGACCTATGCCAAGATATCTTCTTCGGTTACCTTTGGAGTATAAGTTCTCTGTAATTCCTCTACCATGGTTTATATCCTTCATGACTTTTGTAATCAAAGTTGCAAATGTTGATATTTGATTCTTGTTTGAAGATGATGCAATCTCATGAACTAAGTAATCATGTTTGTTGTAGATGATATGTTTATCTTCTAAAAATGAATACAATCATGTCATGTCAATTCTAAATTTAAAATGAATGAATTAATTATTTATTCTGCTGAATATGCACTGCATGTGGATGGAAGAAATAAATTCAGTCTAAACTCATTCATATCATATTTTACATTTGAACTTGTGCTTCAGTCTATTTAATTTATGATGTGAGATAGCCATACCTTGGATCAATTTCAGTGATCCAAGGTGTGATTTTCATTTTATGACATTTAGGTCATTTGACCAAGCCAAGAAGAATGTTTGATTTATGAATCCAAGCTACTGTGGGATCACAGGTGACATCTTTTACATACGCCCTTTATAGTGATCTAAGAATGTTTATTCATCATAAGGTAATGTTGATGATTGGTTTTGGGGACCTAATTTAATCAAAGTTCCTATTATTATTATTATTATCTTATCCTAATTTTAAGCGAAGGTGATTTTATTATGGTGGTTGATTATTTTGAAGGAGGCAACCCTCATTCTTGATACTAGTTATTCTAAGACTAAATAAGAAATTATACCCAAGGACCTAAGTTTAGTTTATAAGATAATATTATTTGAACCTAACCTAAGGGCGTTGGGATAGCCTAAAGGGGGTGGTGTAGATGGAAAGTGGATGGGTGTTGGTTGTACCAATTCCTAAGGAATTTAAAATATGTGCATGAGTCATTAAATACTCTGTTATCGCCAATTTTGGTGAATGCATGGAAATTAAGGGAGTGTTGAGTTGTCAACTCTAATAATTTAATTTACACAAAGTTTTAACTTTTATTTTTAATAAACAAAGAGTTGGAAATGGTGGGAAGTTTGGGAAGGAAACTGTAAGTTGTGTTGGAATTTAATGTTCTCGACTAGAGTGAAAACCACCTTGGAAATAGGAGAAGGTTAGAGAAATAGATAGTTTTTGGTTTTAATTATTTCATTTGGTTCTTGGGAGCATTAGAGCTCTACATATGGTTTTTTATTATGAGATGGATTGGAAATAAAATGTGTGTTATGAATTATATTAATTTAGAATAGAGAACATTATGTTAAAGAAATTAAAAAATTCCTTGTTTTTAAGTCTTAAAAAGTGGATGTTACATTCTCAAATCAGAAGCATAGTACAAGAAAAGTGGGATAATTTTCAAATTTAAAAATCTATTTCTGGGTCTTCCTACTCTCCATGAGTGGATAACATCTCATTTGAGGCCTCTTATGGAAGGTAAAATAGGCATTTATTCCAAATCTAGATGTTTTTTCATTATTGTGTTTGAAAAAACCTCTGATAAAGTTCTCATTTTTGGAAAAGTTTGGGACTTTTAGTCTTAGTTTTTTCTCATAAAACCGCGACTCCCATTGTTTAATCACATGACTGAAACTTTTCATGTCAAACATGTTTGATTTAAATTTCCATATTTACCTCTTTAATTTTAGAGCGAGTAATTCTTAGTCTCAATAAGAGACACCTTGGGTAAATTTTTTTCTATTGATCCAAAAACATCTTTATCTGATTTTATCACATATGCTCATATTTTGGTAGATATGAATACTTATGTTTATTTTATAGCCTCTATTGAACTCATTATTGAGGATCAAATATGGAATAAAAATCTATATTTTGAAGGTTTCCCCTTTAGGTATAAAAATTCTTTTTCTCTTGCTAACTTAGCTTTGGATTATTAAACGGGTCAAAAAAGTTAAAAGTAGAATGTCTTGGTGGAATAATTCAAGCCATTGTCTCCTAGTTGTTGAAAATCAGTTGGATAGTGTTTCTGAGGAAGATTCAGATAATAACGTTGTTTTAGGCTCTAATAATGAGGTTTTTGTTCCTTTCCCTATGTCTGTAGATTTTTTTTACCTTCTATGTTCTTATGTTGAGGACACTAACTCCCTTCCTCTTGTATCGATGAAGCTTCAAACGCTTGGGGATAAGGAGAATATTGAAATCATCATACTGGTACACACTAATGAAAATGAAAATCTGACTATCATGGCTTGATGGATTACTATGGGTAAAAATAATAAATTAATTTTTTTTAATGATCCCATTTTTGATGCATTGAAGATCACATGGGAAGGTGTCCCATGGATAAGCTAGTTACTGTTTTAGTTATATTTTTTTTTGTTGATGGTTTGGCTATGTCTTTTTGTTCCTATTTTTCACTAGAAGAGGTATATCATTTTTATCATCATTGTTAAATATTTGTCTCCATTATAACGTGTTGCTATGGGATAGGTTCCCCTCAACCTGCATTTATCAACTATCAAAAAAACAACAATAAAATCATTAATGAACCCAAAAAATGCATCATCCATGGTTCTCTGAAAATTGGACCCTATATTCATCAATAAAAATGGAATTATAACATAAACATATGTGCCCCAAGGAGTTATGAATGAATTATTATACTATTATGATTCTTTAACCAAAATTTGGTGATAACTAGATAAACCATTAATGTAGAAAAGATTTCAAACCTTGTTACATTTTGTAAAAGGTTATCCATGTTGGGTAAAGGTTAGTTGTCTTTAAGTGAATCTTTGTCTATATTTATGAAATCTACACAACTTATGCTATTTTGATTTTTCTTTATTTGGGTCTAGGTTTGCAACCCATGAGGAATATCTAATAGGTTTGATTATGCCACCATCCCTCAACTTTTTATTTATTCTTGCATTTTGACTACAAGGATGGGGTTGATAGGTATTTTATTCTATCTAAAAGTCTTAGTGTGAGGTTCTAAAGGTATTTCATGCTGAAATTAATCCTCCCTATAAGCCTTCAACTCAAAATAGGACCAAACAAGGTAGTCCTAATATTATTTTAACAGTTTGGTGTAATATTTTCTTTCTTCTTATTTAATATTTTTCCCTAACAAAAATTTCTTGGGATCATGATAGGTTCCAAATTTTTATTACACAACATATATTCATATGTGGGTGGATCTATTCATAACTCTGTTAGAACCATTAAAAGAATATTCAGGGATGAGAAGTCCTCTTGGGATGGTGTTTGTTTTTAGATGAATCATTTCCTTCCAAAAGAGTGTATAATTTTCATCACATAACACCACCATAGGTTCGATGTCAATGATTTTATTTGTAAACTTTCCTTTTCAAATTAAGAACCTTTTTATTTGAGCATCATCATCAAATACCTGCCAGTGTTGAATATTGTCAAGAACAGAAGGTCTGACCAACACTTAAAATTCAAACTTACAATATGCGCACACATTCTCATTATCATATTGAGATTCCAAGACTGCTAACCTATCATCTATTGCATTTTTCCTCCTCTCATGATAATCAATATTTAAAGAGTCAAGTAAATCAACAAGGCCCCATACTACATGTTTCCACTATCCCAATATCTTATTCTTGGTTGCATATAAATTTCTAACTTTATTTACAACAAGTTAGAGTCACCTCTGAGATGAGGTCCTTAATATTTTGTCCCCAAATAATTCTCAAACCAAGTAATATTTCCTCATATTTAACTATGTTATTTTTTTAACTCAATATTTAATTTAAAAGAGATACTTAAAGAACCATTACTTGGGGAATTCAATACTATACCAGCTCCATTTCCAAAATTGGAGCATGCTCCATAAAAAATACATAATCCATGGAGAATTAGTTTCCTCTAATTTTTCATTCATATATAAACATTTATCTTATCAAACCATCATTTTCCATAAAGTTATCTAGATGATTATGTATCAGTAAATAGTACCTCATAAGAATCATTCACAGGGTCTTCTATGAGGTGTAACATATTTTCCTCTTTGTGTAACTTAACACAATTCCATTTCAAATGTATGGAAGAAAAATACATGTCCATTTGAGAACTTCCCCTTCTATTATCTTCCCACTTTCTTGATAGCAACATACCCCACTTCGTAGGATAGTCAACAATAACAATATTCATGGTAAAGTACTTACTAGGATAATCATCAATTTTCATGACCAGACCTCTTACATGACAAACCAAAGGTACCTCTCTTTAATCCATGGCATAAAACTTCCCAAAAGTAGATTTTATCTTGATATCTAACTCATTCATGAATACTAATGGCATAATGTTTCAAGAGGCACCTAAATCAAACATGTAATTGTGTAAAATTCTACCATTAAAAATGAGAATGGTGAAAAATGGTTCTACATCCAACTGTGTTTCAATAAGGTAAGTTCCCAAATACACCTCAAGAGGTGGTTCAACATCTTCCTAGCCCTCTTCATCTTCATTTTTAGTAATGGTAGTAGGCTTCATCTTGCTAGGCACATTTTTTTCATTAACAATAACATCCTCCTTTAATAAAAAAATATTCAAATTCCCTCTTTCTATGTTCTGGGATCATAATTAATTCCAAAATAGGGAAAGTGATCTTTATTTGGGTTAGGATATAGGCCATATAACATACATTATAATTTTATTAAGGATGCATTGGGGGAAAGGGTAATTCCCTTCTTATATGGAATGTAATATTTTATAAAAATGATTGTAGGAGGAGTACTTGGTCTTATACATGTAAAAGGGATCTTATTTGGCACACTTCTCCTAGTATCTTTAGGAAAATTTGTTAAGAAAGACATATTGTTCTTAAAAGTTGGGGCATGCCTCTTAATTTTCCTATTTCTCAAATTATTCTCTTCCTGGGAAACAAAAACATTTATTAATACCTCCCTACCTCATTTTAGGTAATTTCACCATCATATTTTTATAAAAAAATTATTAATGGAAAATAGTTTTAATGGGAGTATACCCAGTTACAAGGAAGGCTCAAAAACCAGATAAAACATGAAAACAACATCAAAAAAAGGATCATAATCTAGATAAAATATAAAGTTCAACAGTAACCCAAACAATAGCTACTAGGAAAAAGAAAAACATAGAAACAACTATAATTAAGTAGACAAAAAACATCATACTATCTGAAACAAATCAGTGACTAAAACACCACTAGTTAGACCAAGAGGTGTTATTTCTTTGAGGCCCATTCAATCCTTGCTTTGATTATGCTCAAAGTAGTGAACAATGACATATTGGTAGTGTGTGTTGGATCATTTGCATTCAATTTTGAGATATCATGGTTTCTTTCCTGCTCATTCCCCCAAATGGCTTCAGGGATCTCACTCAACATATAAATGCTTCTAACCTGCTTCTTTAGAAACTCGCTAATGGCATTGAAAATGACAATATTATGGTCATGCCTATCCTTGGCCCTCCCCAATCTGTTGTCCAATGAGTTCAAATTTTTGTAAATATCCTCAATCTGATCAATTTCAATATCCACATCATCCCTTAACTTTGTTTTCCCCTTCTTCTTCATTAAATGATGTAACTCTTTGTTGATATTATCAACCTCTTTTACCAATAAGTCTAGTCTGAGAGGATTATTATCCCTCTCATACTGCAAGGTACTGTCCTGACTAGCATTGCTAATGCGTAAAATAGTTTGAACAACTTCCATTTCTTTTTTTCTTCTTAGAACATGTGCAGAGGGAGGAGAGGCCACTCTATTGAATTTGGGGTTCTTAGATTTGGTAACTCTAGCCTTGGAAGAGTTATCTGGGTTGTGAGAGGGATCAAAGTGGATGGGAATGAGTGGGTCAGTAGGGGATAGAGGAACAATTGAGAATTTAGAGAGGAAGAGTTTGTGTAGGAGGAAGATGAGACCTTGGAGAAGGGGAATGGCCTTGGTATGTTTCTGAAATTCGAGAATGGAACATTCAAGAAAATTCAAGAGATAATGAGGGAAATAAAATGCAAATTTTCCCCTAAATTGGTTGAGGAATACTAAGTGTTTGGTAGGAACAATGACATACCACCCTTCCAAGTAAATGAATCGAACCATCATTTTAGTAACATCATCATAGGGTTTTCGAATGGATCTTACCTTAATTCCCGCCACAATAAAGATGATCTCCTCCCCTTCTTCAGATAACTTCTTAGCTTCTACATTTTTTTCAACATGTTTGCTGAAGAATCAGAAGCCACAAAAATTGAGACCAGTTACCTCAATAATCAACTCCTCATTTATCAGTACACGATGACCCCCATACTTTACCTTCCTATCCTTCTAACCCATGGAAAAATGCACAAAAATGTTTTAGTCAGGGCCCTAGATTTTTTTGATAAAGTTGGAAACACCCCCCGTTTTTAGAAGATTCCAAAGCTCCAGGTTATCTTTCCATGCGAGATTATAGCTAGGTTCCAATTGGCATGGAGCACCCCCCAACTTCTTCTCTTTATAGTTTCTGTGACTTCCCTACTTAAAACCACCCTTAGAAGCTTTGTTTATGATATTACTAACCTAATTTTTTAAAATGCAACCACAAGTTTGAGAATCATGTGAACATTAATGACCATGATTAATATTACTTTTCTCACATGTGTGATCTGTCTTATACTTAGAATCCCACACAATCTCATTATAAATCATACACAATGTGTGAGTGTCCATGTTCATATTTATTAATACCATTTTGTACCTCC
The DNA here is from genome assembly GCA_019776745.2 of Taxus chinensis. Classification (NCBI taxonomy): domain Eukaryota; kingdom Viridiplantae; phylum Streptophyta; class Pinopsida; order Cupressales; family Taxaceae; genus Taxus; species Taxus chinensis. Next base: position 567,019,051 of record CM034147.1, read on the forward strand.
TTGGGGGTACATTTCTCATTATCCCAATAGGTGATATTTTTGTTGGTGTCATAATTAGCCAAGGTGTCTGCCACCTTGTTTCCCTCCCTACAAGTATGCTCAATTTTGATATTTTTGAAAGTATGGCAGATATTAATGGATTCCTTAATGAAATATTTGATAGTCCAACTAGGGGGATGAAGCCTATTAAGAATATTGATAATATTTAAGTAGTCCCCTTCAATAATGATGTTTTGGATGTTATAATCCTTAGCAAGCCTCAGGCCCCAAAGATATGCTAGGGCTTCTACATAATGATTAGTCTGATTACCCACTTTACCAACATAAGTAGCAACTAAGCAACCTTTATAATCCTTAACTACCCCTCCATGAGCAGCTGCCCTTGGGTTTCCCTTGGAGGCTCCATCAAAGTTAAGTTTGTACCAAAAAGCTGGAGGGGGGATCCTATGGATTGTTGACCTATCAATGTTTGGATTTCTCCATTTTTGCACATTTGCATCACCAATCTTCTAGATGGAAAGAATAAATTCTTCATCTTTAGGATATTTATTATTCTTGGGAGGTTTGAATCTCTCTATATCATCTTTAATAGCATTAGTAATCTTAACAAATATTTTCTTGTAATGTTGGTTATTGTTTCTAAAAATGATGTCATTTCTATCTTTCCAGATCCTCTAGATAACATGGGGAATTACCTGTTTCCAAAGCCTTATGACAACACAATTATTAAAAGGAGGATCCCACTAGATCCAAAATTGGAGAAAATCCTTTGGCACATTCCAATAAATAGTGAACTTAAAGAAATCATAACTCTAAATCATTGAAGCATATTCACAGTGAACCAAGAGATGCTTGATGCCCTCAGCCTTTTTTTTGCATAAGAAACACATGTTTGGAATTATAAATCCTCACTTAATTAGTTTTTAATTTGCGATAATTATTCCTCTGAGGACAAGCCAAAAGAAAAAATTGATTATAGGGGTTAGTTCAGTCATCCAAATCCCGCTCCATTTGAAATCAGTATGAATGTTTTCAAAATAAGAATTATAACCAGATTTGATAGTATACTCTCCATCACTTGAGTTATTCCATTAAATTTCATCCTTAGCTTCAATTTATTTTCGGGGTATGATGATGTATAGTTGTTCTTGTAGGGAGGATATTATGTGGATTACATCCGTCCTTTCCACTATAAGATGCTTCTGTCTCTTTCTATTACCATCCATTTCTATCTAATCTTGGAATTTTGCTCCATATTTTTTCTCTAGAATGTATTTGAATGTACCAAATCTATTATTTAGGTGTGAATTAGACCAATTATCTTCCCAAAATTTAATATCCTTGCCATTTCCCACTTTCTATTTACTGCCTTGTTTGATGAAATTTCTGATTTGAATCAAGTTATTATAGAAAATGTAACCTTGAGGGAGTTATATATCATGAAGGAAAGAAATAGTTGTTTGTTGAGAAATATACTTAGCCTTAATTAAATCAATCCAAGGTTGTTCCTTTGAGAGCATTCTCTAGCCCATTTTTGCAATTAAGGCCACATTCATTTTTTATATCCTTTATGCCAAGCCCACCAATTCTCTTAGAAGTACAAACTTGATCCCAAGAAACCAAGTGACATCTGAATTTTTCCTCCATTCCCTAACAAAAGAAGTGTTTCTGGACCCTTTCAATTTTATCCCTAAAGACAGGGGGAATATTATAAAGAGAAATAATATAAATAGGAATATTTTGGAGAGTGTTTTTGATAAGAAAACATTTTCCAGCACTGGATAGAATGGCCCCTTTCCAACTAGCCATTTTATTTTGGAATATTTCCAACAAATCATTCCATACTGTGATAGAGATCATTTTTTTACTAAGAGGGAGACCCATATAAGTAGTGGGTAAGCAATTAATTTTACACTCCATAATTTTAGCAATTTTATGTTGTCTATCTATAGGAGTGTTAAACAAGAAAATGGAACTCTTATCAAAATTTATCTCTTTCCTAGAAGCAGCCTCATATATCTTCCTAATAGACTTAATAGCCTTAGCGTCAAGTATAGAGGTCATCAACAGAATAATTGTGTCATCCAAAAATTGTTGTTGTGAAGTTGTTTGGTTTGTAGTAGGCTTAGTTCCTTTAAGAAGTCATTCTTCAACTGCTTTGGCAATGGATTTGCTGAGGCTATCTGCCATTAGAATGAAGAGAAACAAGGATATAAGGTCCCCCTATCTTAAACACATACTACTATAAAAAAAATTCAATAGCTCACCATTAAACACTACAGAGAATCTAGCAGTAGAAATGCACACCTTAATGATTCTTCTAAATTTATTCTGAAAACCAAAATTTTCCAAAACATTGTCTAGAAAATACCAAGAGACTCTGTCAAAAGATCTATTCATATCAATTTTTATGACCATGCTTTATTTTTTACTATTATCCATAGAGTGAATGACCTCATGCACCATAATCACCCCATCTTGAATTATCCTTCCTTTTATGAACCCACTCTGCTGCTTTAAAATTAAATCATTAAGAATAGTCTGGAGTCAAGTAGCAATAATTTTAGTAAATATTCTATAGATAACATTAACTAGGCTAATGGGATGGAAATCCTTAAAATATTTAGTGCCCATTTTTTTAGGGGAAAGTACAACGTGGGTGTTATTCATTTCTTTCAATAGATCGCCAATTTTGTAGAACTCATTCACTGCCCTAAGAAGATCATGTCAACATATTTACCAATACTTTTGAAAGAAGTTAGAAGAAAAACCATCAGTCCTGGAGCCTTATCCCCTTCAAGAGTAAAGACAGGTTTTTTCAAATTCTCCAAAGTTGTAGTTTTGGAAAGATTTTTGAATATTTTCTCATCAATTCTTTCATTTGGAATATCCTTTAACAAGATAGGTAGCCTCTTCATTTTCAGAACTCTTTTCTTTAATTTAATTTTCATAAAATCTGAGAGCATCCTCATTTAAGGCCTTAGGATATTTGATAATATTGTCATTACGTTTTGAAACTTCCAAGATCCTATTATAGGCTCTATGTTTCATAGTGGTCATATGAAAGAATTTTGTGTTTATGTCTCCCTCTTTCAGCTAGATCGCCCTACATTTGAGTCTCTAGATCGATTCTTCTCTACCGTAAACTGTGTGTAGCTCTCAAAGAATATTTTGCTCAACTGATTGATCCTCCAAGGACCTACCCTTAGTAGTAATTTTATTTTCTAGCTCCTAAAGTTTTTGATTTAACTCATTATTTTTTACAAATATATTCCCAAAAACTTCTTTGATCCAAAATTTCACCTGTCTTTTGACATTTTTAAATTTCTGAATAAGTCTAAATTGAGTAGTTCTTCCACCATCCCATTTCCACCATTCTTTGATCTTATCAATGATATCATTGTGATCCATCCACATATTTTCTAATTTGAAAGAGATCCTTGTATGTTTGGCCCAATTGAACAGATTAATAATAATGGGATTATGATCTGATCCAATTCTAGGGAGATATGTTAGGTGAAAATCTCGGTGCAAGATCCAATTGGCATAGATAAGAGCTCTATCAATTATGACCTAAATCATGTCACTGCCTAGTCTTCTATTTGACCAAGTAAATTGATTAACCTGTAGATCCACATCCATGAGATTTAAAACATAAACAAAATCAAAAAATTCATCCATGTCGATGGAAAAAGTAGAATTTCCCCCTTTTTTTCCCCTAGGATTTAAAGAAGAGTTGAAGTCTCCCATAATAATCCACTTTTCATTTTTATGCTAACTTCTAAAGACCTTTTGATCATTCCAAAGTTTCCTTATCCCGTTTACAATATTAGGTGCCTAAATGTTTGAAAGGATCCAAGTAAAATTATTATCAATGGTATGAAATTTAATAGCAAGATGGTTGTTGGTGTCAGAAAGAATCATACCAGTAAAGACCTTTATATCCCATAAAGTGTCCAGGCCTCTAGAAGCTCCCTGAGAATAAAAAAAAATAGTTTTTGAGTTATCCTAGAAATTCTTTTTACAATTTTCAAGGACCTTAGAATTCATTTTGTTTTCATGTAAGAGCAAAATACTAAGTGTACTTGAGACTCTTAACTCTTTGATAATTCATGATTAGTTAATGCTCTTAAATATTTAAATTCATGATTAGTTAGCTCAAAAATATTGAGCTATATCAATGACATCATTAAATTCAAAAGGAAGGGAGACTACCTTATTTACACAAGCCCAAAACTCATTTACAATTCTATAACATAGGAGGTTAGTAGAAGATGCACCTTTCCCAAAATCCTTTTGACTTTCTAGCACGTGTGCATCACCAATATCAGTTACATAATTATCATCATCACCCTGAGTTGGATGCTCACAAGAATAATGGGGAAACAACCATTTATCACATATGTCTATGGTGTTCTCTTCTTCCATAACAACCACTCTTCCCATTAAAGGATTTGGGATTACTTTGTTGTTTATGAAAGCATATTGTTTATCACCTTAGACCATGGGCCTCTTCCCTCTATCCTCATCAATATGATATCCTTTACGATGATTCCAAAATATATTATGTCCATGATTCTCATCCTGAGTTTGAGGTTCTGGCGATAGACCTTTGCTACCGTAGCCAACTTATAAGAGATTTCCTTAACTCCTATAGCCAGTGAGTTAACCACTTCCTCCATAGCAACATACTTGCTAGCATGAGGTTTCTCCAAATTAACCATCTTAAAACCTTCCATCTTTATGGGCTTACTAGTAGCCTTGATATTATTTTCTATTTCAGTGGAAATGGTGAAATATTAGCTCATAGTTCTAGGTTTTTATCCCTTAGATAATAGGTTTCCTTTATCAAATGGATCAAAATACTTAATCAAATAAAACTCATCACTATGTCTTATGTTATTTGGTAACCTTTTCAGAGTCTTATTAAATCTAGTGTTAAAATCTTGAAAGCACTCATTGGGGTTCTTCTTAATATTGTCAAATGTAGATATAAGAAACCTAGGGTTAGTTTTATTACCATATTGTATTCAAAAACAATTTTTCATCTACTCCCAAGAATAAATTAATCCTCAGGGAAAAGAGTTGTAAGACTCTCTAACATCCTCTTCCAATGTGTGTATAAATATTTTAACATAAACATCTTCAAATTCTACCTCATAATCATCTATAATGTTTTGAAATAATTTTAGATGTTGATCTCCACTAATATCATTGTTTCCTTTAAATCTAAGTGATCTAATTCTAATATCATTTGGTACATCATTAGGATACCCCAAAATTCTATCAAAATTTATGGGTCTATGGGTATGGAATGTAGAAGGAGCTCTAGGATGAGGAAGGTCCATATTATTTTAAGTTGGATTCAAAAGAAGATTATCAATGAAACTATTAATAAGAGCCATTTGGACCAAATTGGTATGATCAATATAATGAGGATCTCTAGGAGAAAATATTTCAAAATCAAAACCTTTTTTCTCACTTGTAAACAAGTGAATAAGTTGAGGATAACTTTGAGTAACTTCATGAGCTGAATTCTATTGGAATAAGGAATGAAAAATGGAAATTAGGGTTGTTTTCTTCAGAGCTATCATATGTGATAGATTAGTATTCTACCAAATGGGTATACAACTCAGATGATTGATAACCCTTATCTTGTAAATTTTGACCACTCACAGATTTGTAAATCTACCTTCTCCTTTGTTGTAAACCTTATAATCCTAGGAGAAGCTTCTAATAGGGTCATATCTAAAAGAGGACCTAAATCCTTCTAACTTTTCAAAGTGGAAAGTTAATCAAGAAGTTATATCAAATTATATAACACTAGAATGGCCCATATTTTAAAGGAGGATTTTCCACAAAATCCTTACACTCTAAATATATTAGATTAACTTTAAAATGTGTACTGAAAAACCACTTCAAAAACTTCCTAGAGAAAAGACTTTGGTAAATCCTTGTAAAACCCACAAAGGAACTTTAATAATAATTTAAACAAACAAACTCATAACATAACATGTAGATCTATATTTATGCTTGTAAGAACACAAAAAATTGATAAGACACCTGACAATTCTTGATACTCCCCAGTAACGGCGCCAGAAGCATGGTGACAGACTAAAAATGATCCAAAATTATACTTTCTGTAATTGTACTTTTTAAATTTCCAGATACTTAATTTTCTAGACTTAAAAATTGATCAAGAGTGCTAAATGAACCAATTTCAGTGTTTTGAAACTCTAATATTCAAAATGCCATCTTAATGATCAATTATTGAATTAAAATTCAACTTCCATAATCAAATGGAAATAGTATAAATCCTTCAATCTTGACCATAAGATCAATCTTACAATGTACTCAATCTCATATTAATTCCCAAAATTGAAATTTGCATTTGGTTGAATGTTGTTGATTATGGATACTGAAATGAATCTTAAGTCCAATTTCTAAGTTAATTATTTTTTTTACTAATTGAATTAGTTAATCCAATTCAATATTTTTAGCTGATTAAAATATCACAACTGAAAATAAATCCACACAAGAAGTTATTAACGGATTTCACCGAAAGGCTATGTCTCCGGATCAACATAATCATGAATCAATCTATTCAACATCCAATGAAGTGCAATTAACCCTTCAATAATGAATAATAGACCATTATACCTAAAATGCAGCTTAGAAATAGGTTTGAAGACTGTGATTTCCTATCAAAAACTATCCACAAATTCACCCATGGCTTCACAGGCTCTGTATAATTATTTTCCTACGAAAATGTGACCTTTAAAAGCCTAAAACATAATATATACAACATTTCATGGAAAAATAATACTACCACTTTCCTCATCTCTAAATTATGAGAAAATTTTATTTTTACACTGAGCTCGTAAAATGTCCCTAGGTGCCTCAAAATGGAGGATCTCTATAACTACCATATTTACTCCCTATCCATAGTATGTTATGTTTGTGTTTTAAATAACAACGATTTGATTTACAAAGTGTCGATCCCCCTTGGGAAAGTAGGTAATTTTTTTAGCCTTCTAACCATGATGTTCTGGGTTTGCGGCCCCTTCTTCCATTTTGGTTGGAATATTTTTTGTTTTGGGTAGATTTTATCCCACATCTACTAATGAGGTGGTGATTTTAAGCCTTAAAAAGGTGGGTTGTGGATATGGTTTACGTGGTATAAGCCACATTTTCCCATTTTGTTAAACCTCACATTATTGGCTGAGTTGTATACTACCTCGGTCGCACTATACATTCATATTCACTACACCATGTGGCATCAAAATATCCAACAAGGTGTCTGATTGGTTCCTTATGTACTATTTAATACACCCATGTGGGTTGGTTGTTGGATGGTGCTTTTTTATACCACCCAAGCCATCGGAAAATACATCTGAGCTGTTGATATTGATTATCCCAATGACCAATGTGTTGTGCGAGTCACTTGTTATGTGGTGGCACGTTGACTTAGTGTATATGTTGAGCTATTCGATTGGTTTGACTGACCCAAAGTGCCTAATATAAATCTAGATTCATATGGGATAAATCCCAAACTAATAGGTTAATCCACTAAGTATGTAAGTTATATTATTAAACCCCTGAGTCATATGAGATATGCCCAAATACTATGGAATCATTATGATCAACTTGGTGGGGAGTTGATCACCCCACCAAGCTAATATGTAGCTCACCTGATCTCTGTAAACCACAAATAGAGTCCTTCAATGTAAAATATAGACTCTCCAAAACCAATAATCCCACATTGGGAAAGTTAGAGCGATAAATGGCATAAAAAATCAAAAAATAGATATTGGTAATATGAATAGGTTGCAAAGTTACCCCTCTTACAAAAGAGTGTGTTGAACTTGGCTGAGGGCCTCCAGCCAGCAAAAAGTGGGACCCACAAAATTTTTAACTGGTTGTTGAAGAACAAAGGTCAATACAAAAAAAATTTAACTTTTTTCACCTTTTACCATTTTTCCACAAGTCAGTTTGGATTGGAATGTTGACTAGGTTTGACCATTTATAATGCCAAAATTTGACCAACAATATATTTTGCACATAAGCTCTATTTTTGAGTTTCACCTGTTGATGGAAATCTCTCAAGACACTCTACAGACCTGTAATGGCTTAGGGATATTTAGGCAAGATTTGTACATTGAAAAATCTGCTGGATCAAACAAACTGTTGATAATTTCACCAAATGTGGATATGATTTAAATAACTTTGATAAGACCCAAATATATGCCTGGTAATGGTGTAATAAGTGTGTTGGTTCCCAGTTTTACAACCTTGAGTCTTGGAAGCAATTTTGAAGGAAAAAAATGGCTTATAGAATGAAAAATTAGGGGTATGCCATCTAAATTCGGGGATGCATCTGACATTATCTTTCTCAAGAATTTTATGAAATGACTAGGAGGTACGTACAAAGGAGATGGTCTAATCCTGTTATTTCTAGTTCTTCCTAAACCAGGGTGAGAAGATCCAAGGGGTAACTTGAATGATGAAGAGATTTTATAATTTAATTTCTCTCAAATTATTTTTAGGTCAATCTGATATGAGTATAGCCATGAATGTAATACCTAATTGTAAGATTTTTCACAAAGGTGTCACACGTACTCTATATATTGGACACAATTTACTAAATACAATGGAATATGATTCATACACACCATTTCTAAAAAATAGTTAAATGAGAAGGATCTCAATGATTTCTGGAATACTAATCTTTACAAATCAAGGAAAATGTAGTGATAATGAACAAAGGTTAGTGTAACTTATAGGAAAACATGTGTTTGTAAGGGGAAGGATGTTAGGATATGTTAGTTATATATAAGTGGAAGTGGATGATGGCTGATTTTCAATATAAAAGTGCCAATAACTACCGACATAGCCTACTACTCTATAATATAGAGAACATAAAATCAAGTAAACACAAATTTTAAAAGGAAATTTTCATTTATTGATGTTGAATTCATGATAATGATATAAGACAACATTCAAAACCCTCAACACAAATATTTATGAAATAATCCCAATGAAGTGTGCATTGATTCAATTTTCATATTCCAAAGATAAACTCAAAGGCCAACAAAAATCATTCTAAAGTAAGATTACAACAAGGATTTTATAACTAGAGAAAATATTACAGAGTGAGAGCTATAGAAAAATATTAATTCAAAAACCTTTGCTAAGCAAAAAGGAAAAAAAAGCATTGAGGGGGAAGGGAGCATTGGCAATAGCCAGATTGATGACATATACAAAAAACTGACCTCCTTAGACTCCCGCCTAGGGAAGATGAAGACTAGGCATGAGTATAATATTGCAGCCTTCAGGGCCATCGAGGAGTTCATCGAAGGTCATGCAAGAAGTGTTTCACATCTTAGCGGTGTCCCCGCTACACTTTGGGGCAATGAGAAAGAGAGCAAAAGAACCAGAGAGGAACTCGATAAGACGGATGCTGCTCATATGACCACGTTGGGCATGTATCATGCTTGGAAAAGAGTAAAGATGAGTATTGATCAAGCGGCCAAGAAGTAGTCCCGACTACTTTTGCTGGTCCTTATTGTTTTTATTACTGCTTCTTGGCTGTAGGCTTGTTGTTTTTTTGCCGTTGTTTTGCTGTTAAGTCTCGTTTGTGTAGCTGTTTCTGGGCTTCGATGTTCTTTGCTGTAACTTTTGTGCTTTACTATAGCTTCTCTGCTCCTCTTTCTTATTCCGGCTTTTAGGCCTTCTTTTGTACACAAGGGTATAGTCCCTTTCAAAAAACTATTTACCAATATTAAAAAAACAATATTAATTCAATAACAAAAAAGATGAAATAACTAGATATTGATCTTTATACTAGATATAGATGTAATAAACAAAAAATATTACATTAGAAGTTATAATCCATTAATCAAATATTCAAAATAAACATAAAATCCATGGATGATAAAAGACGGATATTCTCTATTCATCTTCGTTTCAACAAGCGGACATGGAATAGATGTTAGCAATGCCTACTGATGACTGTACAGTCCAACCACCTTAGCATTACAACTTTAGATTCATAATGTTTGCACTTCTAGAAAATATAAACCTAGAGCTATATCAATTAACTTTCAACCAAACAAAAATAACAACCCTTTAGAATGAGGATAAACCATCATTCTAATAAATTGTTTTCCAAAAGGAAATATACCCAAAATCCACCTAAAAACCTAATTAATAAGAGTAAAAATATGCAACCAAGGATGTTGAAACCGCCAACGTTAAGATAAAACCTTATCTAACTATAAATATTACCTTTTGATGCATCTAGTTGGGGATATTTTTTTTCATAACTATAAATGTGTAGGTCCATAGGATATTCTTGTAAATAACATATTTTTTCTTTTACTACCCAGTCATTTTCCATGAATGTATTAAAAAAAACAATTTATTTTGTGAAATCATTTTTTCTTATGCTTTCCCATGAATGCAAGGTTAAATGGAATTGTCTCTCCATTTGTTTCTTCCTTTTATGTTGTATAATCTTCCAATCCTTTGAACATATTGATGATGATCTCATCATCTGGGCTAGTATTGAAAATAAATACAAGTTCTTGATTTGAATTTTTTTTATAAAATTCACAAGTGATTAGCTTCTTCTTCTTCACCCTCTTAACTAGTTTGTTTATAATCCCTTATAGGTGAATGGATTTATAAATTGAAGCATATTTGAAACTTGATGAAGTAGAATCTAACCCCCCCTTAAATTTTGAAGGATTTCAATCATATTCTTTGCATTTCCAGCTCTAGGGGTGTATGTTCTTTGAATTGGCATCATATTTTAAATCTTGGAGTCTAAATCATAAAAATATTTACCATCTTTATCTTTCATTTCATAACACTTATTTCACTAAATATTAACATATGCCAATGAATATTGACTCCAATATTACAAGTTTTATAATAAATCTATTTTTCTTTTTGTGTATATTGGATTCTGTTTGTGTTTATAATGGATTCCATTATTACTAATATTGGATTACATTAATAGAAATATTGGATTCCAGTAGTGTCATTATTGGACTTTTTTTACTTCTAATTTCTCTATTATTGGATTTTAATATTACTATTATTGGATTCCAATTATGCTAATATTGGATTCCTATTTCACTATTATTGGATTCCAATTTTTCCATTATTAGAATCCAGTTTCTAAATTCTGATTTTTTCTATTTCAATTTTTCTATTTTAGGATTCTATTTTTTATTATTAGATTCCCCCACATAAGCCTAGCAACCATTAACTTACATAAGCCTAGAATTTGCTAGCCTACATAATCCTAGTGATTGCTAACTTGGATAAGAATAACTTCTACTCGGTGAAATTAATATAACAGAAGAAAAGTTACATCAACATAACAACCACAAGTTATATAAGCCTAGTGGCCACTAAGTTACATAATCCTAGCGGTCGCTAAGCTACATAAGCCTAGAAAACACTAAGTTACATACTCCTAGAGGATGCTAACTTACACAATCCTAGGGGTTGTTATGTTACGTAAGCCTCATGACCGCTTGGACACATAAGCCTAGCAACAACCAAGATACATACATACATATACATACATACATACATACATTATAACATTTATTTGATCAATTGTTAAAATGGAAATCATTGTAAAAAAATTTGGCAGTTATTAGGCATTTCAAAATAGATGATAATCCAAATAATGTGAACTAATTTTATACTTTCCATTCTATAAATCATAAAGATCTTATTTTTTATGAATTATGTTAAACAAGTTGTTTTGAAAAAATGGATTTGATAATTTCCATATGCAATCAATTCCTTCAGAATAATTATATTGAAAATTTCATAATGAATGATGCCTCTTCAGTGTATCTAGTCCACCCAATTTTAAGTACTAATGCATTAATTATTATTCTTGAATTTCTGCAATGTATGCCTGGATAACATCATTTCCCCAATTTAGTATTTTAATTTTATATCCTTTCTATATTTTTCTTGGTGTCCATGCCTAGATGATGTTATCTATATCAATATCTGATGTTTCCCTTACCTTTTTCCACCATTTATTTTTCTTTAAGAATTCCTGGTACCTTTCTTTTTCTGTATTTTATTTTCCTGTGGGTTCCCACAAATACACCCTTATCTTTTGAGCCTTTGTGTGAACATTCTGTATTATAATTTGTTATACTTTTCCCATCTATATAGGTATGTTATAATAGACTGGTATTATTAGTATCATATTCCCATCATTCACATCCACTACTGGGTTGATTTTTTCTCGAGGTCTATCACAAATAGGCCCAACATATATATCCTTATTTCAAAGGAAGTTTTTACTATAGTAGTTTTCTATGTGAATATGTGGTGCACCCAGTATCTGATCATACATTGTGATATTCTAATATTTTTGTAAAAAAAAATATCTCCTCATCATGCTACAATTGACAAAGGAATTCTCTAGGGTACATAGACCATTTTTCCAATGTGTAGTCTTTAGAACCCATAATGTTTCTCCATCATCGGTTGAATTATTTTCCTATTGTGTGATGTATACTTGAATGCCTCTCTACATGTATGCCACCTCTTTTATCTCTTTGAAGGGTTCCAATGGAGGATTTCCTTTAGGCAAGAAAGGTTTCCCACCCACTTTATTCCAAATCTCAATTTGTTACAAACATAACACAGCCATGATTGATGTTTTGTACTCTATGATGATAATTTTATTGATGAAATGGAATGTAAACATATTTGGTTTGTTGATACCCACAATCTTGTGGTTTCCATCTAGCATGTGTTGTTCCAAAAATGCCTTAAATTCATAGACTTCCTAGATAAGGTATGAAGTGAATGTGTTGGAATCCTCTTGAAATGTTCTATAAGTGTCCATTTTTTTTAGAAAAGAGAATTTTTCCAACTTACACAATGTTTTTGATAATCACCTGAATTTCCCATTTATGTCTTCATGCATGTGACCCACTGGCAGGAAACTCACAAACACTATGTTGAAAACCCTTTTGGCTATTGTCATAGATACAAATGAAAACAATGTGAAATTTTCATTTTCACTTGTAGCATTATCTATTTATAAGTATAGAATTGGTGGTTTTTTTCTAAATGAACTTGAACATCAACTTACAATACTAGTTGTATAATCCTACTCATTTTTCTTCTTATATTCATATAACTTGTCATAAACATCATTTTAAAATATTTCATCATGTAATGGGTGTTTTTACATCCCACTACTATATAAAAAAATCCCCATACTAATATGTAATTAGTTATTACATCCTCTTGATACACAATACCAATTATGTTATTGTGAAGTTTTATCCTCGCTCAACAAAAGGGAGACCATAGTGACCAAAACCCCAGGTTTTGTGCCCATGTTTCGGCATACCAGTCAAGGTGATGGGGAGGTTAATATCATTTCTTATTTAAATTAATTTTTTTCCCTTCCTTAGTATGTCGGTTTTCATCTTGTCCATTTTGTCATACACAATGCTCAACTAGCTACTAGGATGTTGTTGTGATTGCGATCTATGTGCATAGTAAGTTGAACAACAAATTTGAATGTATTAATTGTGCTATTTATGGAAATGATTTATTTGTGCAGGTGTTTATGTACATGAGGTGCTTGCACATTTTTTCTTAATCTTTATGCACTCAACCCATTTGGTGAAGAAGTTGTTATTGGTGATTGAAAAATGGGAGATATGTTCTTTCCATATTTTGTTGAGATTTTACTGCGACGTTGGAGTAAGGTTCAACAGTTAAAGGCCCTCATTACACTTTTTTATGATGTAAGAATAACTATAACATGTAAGAACTAGTCTCATTATTACTTTAGTATCATATTTTCTCACTAAATGAGACATGTGTGGTGATATCTCAGAATTACTCTCCACTAATTTCGACATCAATGCAATAGTTATGACATTACATAATTTTTGTTTCTTCTTTCCTATATTTTCTTTGACTCCCCTCCTCTCACCATTAATCCAAGATTTTCTTTATTTGTAATAGGTGATCTTAGGGATTACATGACATATATACCATGCATTCTGACATACATCCCTTCTATATAACTTAAATTTATCTATAGTTTTCTCATAAGTTTGACCTTCGATACAACTACAAGCATTTGCGGTTAATACATTAAGTAAAAAAAATTTGATGGAAGGTTAATTCATCTTTAGATTTAAATTCCAACCATGATTGAAAGGACTAAGATAAATATTAGAGAGACATCCTTCCTTGTAGTAAGGTTTATTCTCAATTTTAGACAAAATTGTTTCTCTTGTTTTTTCTCATTTTCCCTTCCCTTTGGTGTACTAGATGGACTAGTATTTACGTTTTGGCATTTGTAGGCTTTCTAAGGTATTTTATCAAGTTTTAATTACTACTAAAAGTGGGGGATTGAAATGAATTTGGGTATACCAATTGAGGAAATGCCTAGTCAAATGTAATCCACATTTTTACCGGTAACTCTTATGGAATTTCATTTATCCTTACTTCCATAACAAAACCATCTAGATGGGAAAATTGGATGGCTTCCCATTAGATGAGAGATCATTCTAAAAATGGAGTAAACATTGCAAAAATTCTTGATTAATTTATCATTGCGTACCCCAAGTGTATTTCTATCCAAAACTTTACAATGCACCATGTCTCTTCACAAACATTTGTAATTTTTCCTTATACAACAATTTTTTATTTTTTTAACAATAATGTATTAAATTTGTAGCAACCCACTTGAACTTAAAATTTAATTTGGTGTTCGATGTGGCAGTTTTTTATTGAATTTAATAATTTCCATTCATATGAAGTGGAGTTCTTGTTTCTAGATACACTAGGTTTTTGATTGGTCAAACAACTTTGTTGTTACATTATAGACTTGGATAACAATCAATACATGTAGTTATAATATTCTTCACAAAAAAACCAAACTATGTGGGTTGTAAAAATTCTCCAAAAAACACACATTCTTCCTATACCATGGATATAAACCCTTCATCTATGTCACCTTCTTTTGGAGCACACTTATGGTTTAGCACCATGTAGGTTGTAACAAATTCACCCTTGTCTTTAGGACTTGTGAAACAATGAATATCACTATTAGAATTTAAAACCTCATCATCATCAAATGTATCCCTCTGAGTCACTAATCATGATGATTTTAATGCCATCACCCCCGACATGGTAAAACTTATGAAATCACATGTTTAATAATTTCTTCCTTTCTCACGAGGTAAAGTATCCCTTATTTTCAATTTCTTCCAGGATTTCAAAATCATAAATGTTGTATAGTGGTATCACTCTACCATTCAATACAATACTTATTGTGGCAACAAATAAGCTATACCCCATGTCTCTACACTAGAGTATAAAACTAGATGGATAAATGAGTCCCTCCATAACTTTCAGAACTTTGGAGACTAAATCTACATGTGCTACTTCTTTGGAAAAAAGGTTCATTTTCAGTTGTATCCAAAAATAAAAAGAGAAATTAAGTAGCTTAGAAACTTAAGTCTTTAACCTATGGAGAATTTAAAATGAAAAATAACAATAAAAATTCCAAGGTTAAAACAAATGCCTAAAATCACAATGAACGTTGACATTGAAAAACTTCAAAATTATTTTTTATTAGATAAGGTAAAAATAAGGATTGAATGCCAAGGGCCTTACAAAGGAGGTAACAAAAAAAAGGAGTAGAAAACAACCAACAAAAAAGAGACACAAATTTCCATAAAGAGTTAAACAAACTGAATTATTACAATGAAAAGTTAGAGAATGAGAAAAAATCTGGAGGCACTAAATGAAACAGCTGGAAAAAACTAGGATGAGATAGTTTGCAAAAATCCTGCCAACAGTCTAGGACCAGAAGATCATTTAAATTTTAGGGGAAACTTCCCTATTTTTAACATGACTATATTTTTTAAGTTCCTCCTCTTGTCTCATCTCAGTCATATCTTCTTCTAGATCTTCCTCAGAGTTGTTGATACACAAATTAAGCTTTCTCTTTTTCGTTTCATCCTGCATCATGTCCATCCCATCACTTAAATATTTGAACTGTTTCTCTAGAAAAATAATCTTCTTATCGGAATTCACCTGGGATGAATAGATTTGTTTGGAATCTCGAATGACTTCCATCACAATTTACCAATATTTGGCATTTGTTTCTCTATAGCTTGTTTAACCCTATCTAAATACTGAACATTTTTTATAAACCCCTCAAGATCCTTGTCACCACCATCTATAACCTTGTTCCTATAAGTGCTAAGATTCACTTCTGCCTTCCACTTATTTATCCAGTCCTTTGACCTCCATAGAATTCCTATACACGAACATTTTACTGGCCCTCATCTTAGTGAGGCACTTTGCTAGGGTGATTTCCTCCTCCTCTTCCTTATATTTTAGGGAAATTGCAGGGATGAGTTTCCCATTCTCATAAATCATAAGGATGAGCCCTTCATGGAGAGGCATCTCCACATTATCATTCTGGAAATCCTTTAAAGAATAAATCAATGACATGTAAAGGAAAAATGGAATTCTCACCATGATTTTATGTCCAAACATGTTAAGGAAAGATAGATAATGTGTGCAAATTCTATGATATTTTCCCTCAAAATTAATGTACTTCATAATTTGGAGGCACACCTCCTTCTAAATACTTGGGATACAAGATCTAGCAATACCATCAATGAAAAAAGAGCACCTTTCCTTACCCACAAAAAATGTCCCAATTTTGTGCTCTATGTGGGTTTTGTCTTTAAAAATATTTATCCCTTCTGTCTACATCTTCGTAGCTTGAGTAATGGTGTTATCTGTTACTTAAATTTCTATACCTCTCACCGTAAATTTTCCCTCATTCCATGCCATACCAAAATCCTTCAACAACGAAAGATCGTAACCATGAAAATTTTGAAATAAAATTATGAAAACCCACAATCCTGAGATTTTTCCATAAACCCCGGTTAAAATCCTCAATACCCTGACTCACCGGCCCAAATTTGATTCTTTCAACACCTATATTCACAATGAAAAACCTATCACACCTGCTAATACTTCTAATGCTAATTTGTTTTTGAGAAACATCGAGACATAAATTGAAACTACTCCCCTTAAGTAAATTGTCTTGACTCAACTGACACCAATGCTCACTCATGAAAGAATCATCAATTTTAGTGAATTCTATCTCTACCAATTGATTCATTAATTTTTGAGGGAAAATCATCACCTTTACTCCAGATTTTGTAATCATGGCTTTGTACACCAAAATTTTCCATCTTATCCACACACATATTACCTTGGCGCAAGGTATGATTAATTGAAACCTTGTTGAAAAAAATTAAAACTTTAATGATGCCACTAAGAACATTTCTTAAGGTCAAATTAATAGTGTTATTATTTTTAAGATCATTAACAATAATGAGGGAATCCCTCTCAATCTGGATATTTTTAATCGCTCTATCCTTAGCCAAGATGACACCCCACATAAGAGCTCTAACCTTCGTCATATTATTATCTTGTCTCCTTAACAAACCAAAATATGCATATAGCCAATCAAAATCACTTCTTGTAATGATCCATCCCCCCAGTAGGAACCGAATTCCATTTTTGACGCACAATCAATATTTATCTTAAGCACATTTTTCTCTAGCCTGGTCCATCTAGTGTGAATTCTTGTTCTTTTGATCTCCATTGGAATGAGGGAAAAAAAATTTCAGAACTTATTCTTTCCATCTCGGATAGGGTTTTTTTGCCTTACCTTTAAACAAGTTTATATTTTAGTTGATGGTTGTTATGACTCTAATTTTGTAGCACCTATAGCATGACAAGTACCTAAAATGACTTTACCTACAAGATGCAAACATTGACATGTCATTTGGTCTTAATATGGTGTACTATTGTGAATATGGAAATCTTGTTTGTAGTATAAAATTATCCATCCTTTGTACATGTTCATGTTGTCATGTTTACTACATTTAATAAGGAACAACCCACCTCCTTATGTAGAATAAGTTCACTACTTAAATAAGAAATATGAGTTTAGTGTTTATAAACTCTTCCTATTTCAAAACAATATTACCTTGGATCAATTTCATTAATCCAAGGTATGCTTTCAATTCATAATTTTTTTGGTCATAACGACCAAGTATATGGATCAACTATGTAAAGCCCATTAAAACAACCCACTTGAGACCTAAGAACAACCTAGGATTAGTTAGGAAAATTATGGAATATTTTTTTTGAAAGTGTTTAAAAGAATCTACTACCATGTTACAAGATGACAGTTGTCACTAGAAAGTTCTAGAATAATTCTAATATACAAGAATATAATTTTCTTTTTGTTAATAATTATTAGAGGTCATAAGGTCAAAAATTTAGGGTTAGAAGTTCCAATTAGGTTCAGAGGGAAAATTCCTTACCATACCCACTCTCTAATAGGATTAAAGTTTCAAATTGATTTTTCTCATACCTAACACATTTAAAATTTCCCAAAATTACTCCCATTGGAGAGGAAATTTCCCCACCTTTCCATTTATATAAAGAACTCCTCCTAACTCCTCATAATTCTAAAGTTATGGGCCGGTGGGCCTTGGGGTGAAAATTTTCCCAATGGGTAGGTTGGCAGGCCACAAGGAGACCTTAAGAAAAAATTTTACCATACAAGGAAAAATCACATTGGCACCCACACTACCACGGGTCTATGAGTCAACACGGGACATGTGGCACTCCCTAATGCAGCACGGGGAAGAGTGGGGAAAGGTGAGGTGACAAGAGATTTTTGAATTAATGCCCCAAAGGGCTTAGAGGGTACAAAGACCCGTGCCTCCGTTGGCACCTCGCAATGCCACGTGGCAGCCTCTGATTGGCTGCGGGCTAGTGGAACAATGAATAAAACTTGGAAAAAAATCCACAAAATTTCTAAGACGTGAAGGAAAAAAAAGAACCCATTCCTCCGCCGATGCCTTATGATGCCATGTGGCATCACCTGATTAGTTACGGGCCGGCGGGGAAAGTTTGGAAAATTTTCACAAAAATTTTCTAAAAAACGCTAAGTTATAAAGATGATCTGCCCCTCCACTTTAACCTCATGGTGTCACATGGTAGCCTTTGATTGGTTATGGGCCATCAGGGTGGTGGATAAATTTTTTAAAATTTTCCCAAAAAATTTCCTAAGCCCCAAGGGAAAAATTCAGGCCGTGGGCCTGCTAAGGAAAATTTTCCCAAAATTTTAGTGCCAAGTGAAAAAATATTCAGAAGGCCATAAATTTTGATAGAGAGATCACTTTGGGGAAAAAGAGGACTTTATAGAAATATCTTGGCGTCCTATTTGTACAAAGATCATTAATTTTTTGTTTTGATAAAGTTTAACAAGTCAATTTTAAGAAAATGGCCTGCAGGATTTTACAGTGCGAACTTGTAAATTTTGTTCAATTTTTTCATTCATTCACTTTCAACATGAGAAACAGACATGGGGAAATGTTCTTAGATGTATTTCAGGAAGTTTTCAAGATTTAGTTGGTTTAATTGAGTTGCAAATTAAATTTTTACATTTCTTGATAGCAAAACAACTGTAAGAGGTTTTGACCTGATTTTGCAATGTTTGAAGGATTTTTCCCTAACTGTTTTAGCCCAATTGAGTACATTGATAACATAGCATGCTATATTTTTATGTTTCAATGTTGATTATTGATTGTAGGTTCAAACTATCCATTTTAGAGAAGTATTTGCCAGTTTTAAAATTTAAAACAGAGATCAAGATATAAAAGGGCTATTTATCATTTTTTATCTTCCAAATATGAAGATTCATTTCCATTCCTAGCCTAAGACATTTAGTTGATACAAAAAACCATTTAACAGATAAAATGCAAGGTCTGATTTCAAATTTTAACATATTTCAAAAGAACAGAGTACCATAGTATTGACTTCATACGTATTCCTCTTTCAATTTTCCAAACAAGAGGTTTCAAATCTCAAATTGCTGATCAGTTTCAATATGCAACTAATGAAAACTGAAGAAAAATATTACAATCCTTTATTGATTTCAAAAAAACAATAAAACTTTACATCTTTAAATTCCTTGAATGAAAATAAAAGATTTCCAACTTCTTTCTTTTAGATGATCAGAACATAGAGTATATCTCTCTTCAAAATTTGGAATACATAACTTTCATAGCTTAATACAAAGTTTATCTTTCCATTAAAAATAATATATAGATCATCCACTTCAAGGTGGGAAAGGTTATAATGAGATTTCATGTCACATGGAACTATCAAACTGTCTTTCTCCTCTACTCTAGAACAACAACATAAATTTCTCCTTTTGGATCACAATAAAGGCAGGGGAAAGGAAATGCTCTCTACCCAACCAAGACATTCAATGAAGAGGAGAAGCCATCATTCTTCATTGGCCCCCGAGGACCAATCATAATGCAATAAAAGATTTGATTCAACCCAGTGGCAACAAGGCTTCCACAACACACATGCAACATTTTCACATTTTAAACACAGTTTAAAATAGAATGTAGCTTACAACTACATTAAAACATACAAACAAGACTAAGTCTCCATCAAGCAATCCAAAGGAGCAAGGAACTATGGGGGAAGCTACTAATGCCTCCAAATGGGAATTGGGTATCCACCTGTAATAGACCGCCAAAATAAAACATCTCCCATATATCCTTATGCCCCCCCATAATCCCTCCTTATGCTCCCCCCCCACAGATTTCCTTATGTCCCCCAAAAAGTAAGAAATGTAATGCCATTTATTTTCCAAGGTAGAAACCCAATCCCAACTGCTTCTACACAGAATTCTGAATGCCACTGGAATTCCCTTATGCCCCCCCCCCCCACATGGATTCCCCATAGCCTTCTCCTACACCATTCCTAGGCAGTCTACCCAAACTAGTCCACAAACATGCTAAAACATTCACACAATAACATGTACATTCATAAAGAAAAAGAGTATTTCAAGAGCCAAGCTCTTACCTCTCCATGATGGAGTTGTCTAAATTCCAAAACAACAAGGTTTCCAATGCCAAAATACAGTCCAAAATCAACAAACAACAAGCATGCAAAGGTCTCCAATCTCCTTCCAAAAGCAAGAGCTCCACACAAGAAAATTTCACCCCAAAGGAAGTATGCAAAATGTTCAACAAACCAAAACAAAGTCAAGGAGTTCTAATTTTATAGAAGAGGGAAGAGAAGAGGATGAGGTGGATCCATGTAGGATGCCACATCACACATCCTTAACTCCAATACAAAAGTCAAATTCATTCTCCCATGCACAATAAAGATGATGGGTGAATAATATGATAATAAACTTACACACTCCAAAAAGCCCACATCCTATAAGGACTAAATTTAATAAAATGTAAGAAGAGTGTAATTAAAAATTACAATTACGTTATATCAAAATTCATAAAGAAGGTCTAAATTCAACCCTTCAACCATATATATGGTCGGTACATAAAGTTAAGAGGTGTGGGACAAGTTTTACTTGTCCCACAAGCCTCCAAAATCAGCCTCCGAGTACAAATTCGAATTTCGAAGAAGGTGGAGTGTTTCACACTCAGAAGTAAACTTACACATCACTTACAAGGTCACTTAAACATACTTACAACATTTAATACAAAATCCAACCACTTCACTAATTACTTTCTTATGACATATTGATTTGTTTACTTTAACAACATGATTATTCACAACATTAACACAACATTTAATAACTAATGAAAAAGGGTAAAAGCACCACAAAATAAACACATGCAAACATTAATAAAAGAAACCACATTAATAAATACATAAAATCCCCCTTGGTCACATTCAAAGGTAATCCCTCCCCATGGGAATCCCTAACAAAAACAACACACACACACACACACAAAACATGTTGCCATGGTGACCTTGTTGAATTCATCTAGAATTCCAATGTGGTTGGTCTCCAATCCCCCGATGTTTGTTGTGATAGTTTAACCTGTAAAAAAATAAATACCTCCTTCAGCCTCATGGCCATATCAGAACATCCAACATGATATAAATATAATCACAAATTCATCTATACATATGAATCACAACAACATCAAGGCAATCAACAATATCACTTACAATTTATATCAACAACTATATCATCATCATATAATTTCCATTTTCTAGGTCTACTCACAATATCCAAACATCACATGTCTGAACAACATTCATAATATATCCATGTCAAATAGTATATCATCATCCACATATGAAGTGTCTCTAATAATCATCATGCATCATAACTAAATCAGATCAACAATAATCCATGGTCCAACATCTAACATCGTACTAAATAAAAACCATAATAATGTCCATAATGTAATCAAGAGTATCAAGATCAGTATCAAAAGGTGTCAAAGGGAAGTGGGCACTACATCCCCCTCCCCTTAGACTCGACTTCCTCCTAGAAGTCACTGGTAAAAAATGTGGAAACTGAACCCGCAATAATGTAGCATCCTCCCATGTAGCTGCAGTCTCGTCATATCTATCCCACTGCACCCAGAACTAATCAATCTCTCTACCTCGAAGGCCCAAGGTTCTATGATCTATAATGTGAATGGGCATCCACCATCACCTGCCCCTGATCCTACACCTGTAATGAGGTCCAATCCAACACATGAGAAGGATCTGTAATATATATCCTAAGAACTAAAACATGAAACACATCATGTATGTGAGACAAGTCTAAGTGGCAACGCTAGACAGTAGGCTAAAGGGCCGATACGCTCCAAGATCTTGAAAGGACCAAAAAATTTAGGAGCTAACTTAGAACCTTTTCAATAACTGGATAGGGCTCTTATGTGGCCTGACACGAAGAAACACCTTCATGCCCACATCAAAACTATGGTCGGTCCTATGCTGATCTGCATACTTCTTCTGTCTATCATGTGCCTCCTGTAGTCTCTGTCTTATCAAAACCACCTGCTGCTCCATGTCCTACAACAAATTCTAGTCCAAGAGAAACCCTATCCTCTAGCCTGTCCCAGCTAAGAGGTGTCTTGCACTCTCTACCATACAAATCCTGAAAAGGAGCCATGCCTATAGAACTCTAAAAACTATTATTGTAGGAAAACTCCACTAAGTATAGGTACTCCTCCCATCTAGACTGCTGATCCATCACATACATCCCGAACATGTCCTCTAAAATCTGATTCACCCGCTCAGTCTTTCCATCTGTCTCAGGGTGATATGTTGTGCTGAAATTGATCTTCATCCCGAGGGTATGCTGCATGGTAGTCCAAAAATGGGAAGTGTACAAAGGATCAGGAGTCACTAATGATCTTCCATGGAATCCTATGCAACCTGACAATCTCATCCAAATACACATCGTGCCACTACTCTAGCTGTATAAGTGGTCTTCACCGGAGAAAAGTGAGCCATTTTGTCAATTTATCAACCGTGACCATGATGGCGTCATGGTGATATCTTGACATCAGTAGCCCAACAATGAAGTCCATGGAAATGGTGTCCCATTTCCACTCCAGTATCACATGAGGGAAAAGAAGGCCAGCTAGATGCTGATGCTCGGCCTTAACTCTCTGGCACTCTAAACATCATGACACGAACTAGGCCACGTCTCTCCAAATTCCTCTCCAATTATATAACTGTCTCAAGGTGGCGTGCATCTTCTTCACCCCAGGATGGGCTGAATAGGGTGCACAATGTGCCTCTGCCAAGATGTCATTACCTCAAGCCTCCATCTCTAGGAACATAAATCCAACCTTTGTGCCTGAGAAGACCATCTACCTCTAAAGAAAACCATCAAACTTCCCCTCGAGGGGTCTCTGAGACTCGATCCCTGCTCGAACTACAACGTAGAAGTTGTCGAGAAGAAGCTGCTGAAGAATCCTGCTCTCGCAAATCTGTGCTCACTGAGGTGGCCATAGCCACATGTCTCCATCTACTGAGATTTTCTACCACCACATTCTCCTTCCCTTTCACATGCTCTATCTCCATATCATACTCACATAGAAACTCCATCCAACACCACTGACGAGCATTAAGATTGGGCTTGTGTGAAGAGGTGGCAAAGACTCAAGTGATCTGTCCCAAGTGTGAATCTCTGACCAAGAAGAAAGTGCCTCCATTGAACCAAAGCATGCACAACTAGCGCAAGCTCAAGATCATGAGTAAGATAATTAAGCTTCGTAATATTTGAGTTTACGAGACTCAAAATCCACTACTCTATCCCTCCTGCATCAACACACCTCCAATCCCTGCTAAGGAAGCATCCGTGTTTAAAGGAAAAACTCACCATGTGGATCCAGCACTAGTAAGAATAGGTGTTGTAGTGAGACATTCCTTCAGTGTACTTGAAGGCCTGCTCACATTTATCTGACCAAACAAACTTCTTCCCTTTCCTCTGAAGGGAAGTGATGGGGTGTGCAATCTGAGAGAAATCCTGAACAAATCTCTTGTAGTAACCTGCTAATCCCATGAAGCTGCGCACCTCCGTCATAGTAGTGGGTGCTGGCCAATCCATAATGGCTCTAATCTTGGAAGGATCGATAGTGATACCTTCCCCAAAAATGATATGACCCAAATACTATCACCTCTGTCTAAAAGAATGCACACTTCTCCAAGTTCCCAAAAAGTTGCTGCTCTCGAAGACACTGAAGAACCTGGCGAAGGTGCCCCTCGTGCTCCTCACGCATACATGAGTAAATCAAAATGTCATCAAGGAAGATGAGCATGAAGTGATCTAAGAAGGTCCCGAATACCCCATTCATCAAACTCATAAACATTGCGGGGGCATTAGTCAAACCAAAAGGCACCACTGTGAACTCATAGTGCCCATATCTCGTATGGAAAAGAGGTCTTATGAATATCCACCTCTGTAATCCTCAACTGATGATAGCCTGACTTAAGATCAATCTTAGAGAAAACTTTGGCTCCCTTCATCTAGATCAAACAAATCATCAATGCGAGGAAGGGGATAATGATTCTTGATCGTTACTTTGTTCAGCTGGTGGTAATCAATACACAACGCAAGGATCCATCCTTCTTCTTCACAAAGATCACCAGTGCACCCCAAGGGGATACACTAGGATGGATAAGGCCTTTCTCCAAAAGGCCCTCAAGTTGCAACTTGAGCTCACAGAGCTCTGGGGTGGTCATCCGATAAGGTGCTCGTGAGATAGGCTCTACTCCCAAAACCAGGTCTATATGAAAATCAATCTCACGTGGGGGTGGTAACCTCGGTAGCTCCCCCAGAAAGACATATGAAAAATCTCTCAAAATGGGGTGATCATCTAGCGATGGTCCACTAGACCCATCCTCTGATATGTCACTGACTGTAATAGCATACATCTGGCAACTCCGTTGTACACACCGCTTAAGCTGCATAAGCCGTAGATGGTGTGAATAGAAACGGGTCTCCTGACCCCTGAAATCATTGACTCCACTCCCAGATCATCTTCACAAGATATAATCTTGTGGTAACAATCCATCTCTAGTCCTGTGTGTAGATAACCAATCCATACCCAAAATGACTCCATAAGAGCCCAAAGGAAGGATACAGAGATCTGAGGTAGTGGTGAAAGGTCCCAAATCCACTACACACTCCTTAACTAAGGAGTCTATAGAGATCTTGGCTCTAGAAGCCATCTCAACATCCCAAAAAAGACCTCTGCCTAACTGCCACCAGCTTGCATCACTCTACTAAAGATGGTGCAATGAAAGAGTCAGAAGAACTAAAATCAAATAATATAGAGGTAGGAATACCCCCAATGCTACCTATAGTCTCAATGACTGTACTCTAATGCTTGGCCTGGTATTTCTCAACCACTACATAAATCCTGTGGCTACATCCCATGTCACCAACAGTCAGCTCTGAGATATGTGTCTTACCCTTGTTAGGGTTCTGAGGGTAGTCTCTCCAAAAATATCCTACAAATCCACAACCAAAACAACCACCTGATCCTCTCCAATGAGTAGCACCTCCAGTAGGTGCTCTAGAAGTCTGTGCTATGGATCCTGATGAGTCCAGTGGTAGTCTACTACGGCCTCTACTGGTCAAGCTCCTGTTTACTGAGCTCTAGGTCCACCCTGTGTCCTGATGGGACCCCTAGGAGGAGGCCCCATACTCCGACCTCTCTGTACATCAACTCTCTATGGAGGTCTATAAGGTGTATGAGATTACTACTGTTGCTACTACTGGGGTCTAAATGATGAATGTGAAGAACTCTAGCCATCATGAGGAGGAGGAGCTGACCCTCTCGATCTACTATCCCGTATCTATTGTATGTGGCTCCAGACTCAATCTCTAGCCTGTTGGGTCTTCCCCTCGAGTCATCCTCTACTATGTAGGCCTTCTCAATGGCCTCTACTAAAGTTCTATGGGTAGTGGATCCAAACTAAACCTCTGATGTCTAGGTTCAGGCCCAGGATGAACCTGTGGATCTGCACCTACTCATCCTACATGTACTCAACATACTGGAGTAGATCAAAAAACCTACTCTCATACTCTACTACTGAAAGAGAATCCTATCGAAGGTCATGGAACTCATTGATCCTTTGCTGTATGAACCTTCATCACAAATATATGCTCCTAAACCTCTCCTTAAATATCTCCCAGGTCACTATCTCAGAATCTACATTAAGCTTCTACTCCTCTATCCTCCACCATACTCCTGCTCCATCACTCAGTAGATGGATCGCAACACAAGATTTCATGTTGCTAGAACAAGGAAAACGCTTGAAGCAACCACTCAAGCTCACTAGCTAGGCCTCTTCCTAAAATCAACCTATGTCACTAGAATAATGTGATGGATGAAGCTTCAAGATCTCCCTGATGTGATCTGCTACTATGGTCTGGTGGCCTCTAGGCATCTCTGTATGCACGTCCCTAAGCCTAGGGCTCTGAGACCTCTCTTTATGATCTGAAACTTGGTAACCTTATCCCCTCTATGGTGACTCATCCCTGGCTAACTCTGCATGGGAGTTTTCTCCTCCATGCTCCTCGCTCTATTGAGGAGATACTTGACCCTCAATGGAAGAGACTCGGTCATGTCTGGTTGCATGCCCCCCTACTGATGCTCTACGGAGAGTGGCATTAACATCCTGAAGAGTCTACAAAATCTGGGGTAAGATGGCTGCTACAATATGATCTAGTGGTGGTAATTTTAGGTCTATGTGAAAATTCCCCTCGTCCCGTCAGTGCCTTCTACATAGACCAAGGTGAGAGTTCATTTTTCTAAGTTTTATTTAATTTCCATGTTTACTAAAATATCCAAATTCTAAACTAATTTGTTTTCTATATTTTAAAGTGTGCTAGGTATAAGTTTCTTATCTCAAGTTTTTTTTTTTCTAGTGTGCCCAATGGTCTAAGATTTTGAACCAATTCTATGATACCAAGTGCAACTACCATTAAAACAACCTACTTGAGATCCAAGAACAACCTAGGATTAGTTAGGAAAAATTATGGAATAATTTTTTAAAAAAGTGTTTAAAGGAATCTACAACCATGTTACAAGACAACAGTTATCACTAATAGGTTCTAGAACAATTCTAATCTACTAGAGTATACTTTTATTTTTATTAATAATTATTAGAGGTCACAAGGTCAAAAATTTAGGGTTAGAAGTTCCAATTAGGTTCAGAGGGAAGATTCCTCACCATACCCACTCTCTAACAGGATTAAAGTTTCAACTTGATTTTTACTCATAACTTAATACATTCAAAATTTCCCTAAATCACTCCCATTGGATAGGAAATTTCCTTACCTTTCCATTTATATAAATAAGTCCTCCTAACTCCTCATATTTTTCAAGTTATGGGCCGATGGGCCTTGGGGTGAAATTTGTCCCCAAGGGCGGGCCTGCGGGCCTAGGGGAGAAAATTTTCCCAAAGGGCAGGTTGGCGGAGCCATGGGGAGACCTTGAGAAAAAATTTTACCATGCAGGGAAAAAATCACATTTTCATCGGTGCTCTTGTGGGTCCGCGAGTCAAGCATGGGACACGTTTCGCTCCCTAGTGCAGCACGGGGAAGAGTGAGGAAAGGCAGTGGTGGCTAGGAGAGTTTTTCAAATTCTCATGTGTGGGGTGAAAAGTCAGCTTTTATCCCATGCTCATGGGATACCGCAAAGGAAATGTGATCATCTACCTAGGCTAACGTGGGAAAGGTGGGGCAGCGTGTCAGAGATCTGACTTAACACTCCAAAGGGCTAAGAGGGTACAGAGACATGTGCCTCCGCTGACACCTCGCGATGCCACATTTTAGCCCTTGATTAGCTGTGGGCCGGCAGAACAGAAGAGAAAACATGGAAAACTTCCCACATTTTTTTTTGAAGACGTGAAGGACAAAAATGACGCCTGTTTCCTCCATCGATGCCTCGTGATTGGCCACGTGGCATCACCTTATTGGTTGCAGGTTGGGGAGGAAAGTTAAGAAAATTTTCCCAAGAAAATTTTTCCAAAAATGCTAAGGTTGAAAAGAGGTGTCGCACCCATCCACTGTCACCTCGTGAGTGCCAAATGGAAGCTTCTAATTTTTTACGGGGTGGGCGGAGAAAATTTTGAAATTTTTCCTAAAATTTTTCCTAAGCCCCAAGGGAAAAATTCAGGCCGCGGACCTGCCAAGGAAATTTTTCCCAAAATTTTAATGCCAAGTGAAGAAAACTTTAGAAGGCCATAAATTTTGATAGAGAGTTCAATTTTGGGAAAACAAGGACTTTTAGGAAAGCTCTCAACATCCTCTTTTCATAGAGCTCATTAAGTTTTTGTTTTGATAAAGTTTAAGGGGTAAATTTTAAGCAAACTTCCTGCAAGATTTTATAGTGTGATCTGGTAAATTTTAACTTGTAAATTTTGTTCAATTTTGTCATTCATTCACTTTCAACATGTCAAAAAAACATGGGGAAATGTTCTTAGATGTATTTCAGGAATTTTTCAAGATCCAATTGGTTTAATTTAGTTGTAAATTAAATTTTTACTGTCTCTTGATAGCAAAACAAATGTAAGAGGTTTTGACCGATTTTGTAATGTTTGAAGGATTTTTCCCTAAGTGTTTTAGCCCAATTGAGTACATTGATAACATAGCATGCTAGATTTTAATTTTTTAATGATGTCATTTTATTGCTTGTAGGTTTAAACTCTGAATTTTAGAGAAGTATTTGCTAGTTTTAAAATTTAAAAAAAAGATCAGATTTAAAAGGGCTATTTATCAATTTTTCATCTTCCAAATATGGAGATTCATTTCCATTCCAGCCTAAGCATTTAGTTGATACAAACAAACCATTTAACAGATAAAATGCAAGGTCTGATTTGCAATTTTAACATATTTCAAAAGAACAGAGTTCCATATATTTCCTTCATACGTATTCCTCTTTCAATTTTCCAAATAGAGGGTTTCAAATCACAAATTGATGATCAATTTCAATGCAACAATGAAAATTGAAGAAAAGTATTACAATCCTTTATTGATTTAAAAAAAAAACAATACAACTTTACATCTTTCAATTCCTTGAATGCAAATAACAAATTTCTAATTTCTTTCTTTCAGATGATCAGAACAGAGTATATCTCTTTCACAACTTGGAATACATAACTTTCATAGCTTAATACAAATTATCTTTCCATTACAAATAATATACAGATCATCCACTTCAAGGTGGGAAAGGTTACAATGAGATTTCATTTCACATGGAGCTATCAAACTATCTTTCTCCTCTACTCCAGAACAACAACATAAATTTCTCCTTTTGGATCACAACAAAGGTAGGGGAAAGGCAACACTCTCCACCCAACCAAGAAATCCAATGAAGAGGAGAAGCCATCCTTCTTCGTTGGCATCCGAGCCCCAACCATAATGCAATAAAACATGTGATTCAACCCATGGCAATAAGGCTTCCACAACACACATGCAACATTTTCACATTTAAACACAATTCAAAACAGAATGTAGTTTACAACTACATTAAAACATACAAACAAGACTAAGGCTCCATCATTTAAGCCAAAGGAGAAAGGAACTATGGGGGAAGCTGCTTATGCCTCCTAATGGGAATTGGGAATTCACCTGTAATATACTGCCAATATAAAACATCTCCCATCTATCCTTATGCCCCCCACAATCCATCCTTATGCCCCCCACAAAGTAAGAAATGCAATTCCATTTATTTTCCAAGTTAGAAACCCAATTCCAAATCCCTCCACACAAATTTTGATGCCACTGGCATTCCCTTATTCCCCCCAACATGGATTCCCCCTAGCATTCTTCTACACCATTCCTAGGCAATCTACCCAAATAGCCCACAAACATGCTAAAACATTCACACAATAACATGTACATTCATAAAGAAAAAGAGTATTTCAAGAGCCAAGATATTACCTCTCCAAGAAGGATTTGTATAAGTTTTAAACCAAAATTTTTTATAATGCCAAAATAAAGTCTAAAATCAACAACCAACAAGCATGCAAAGGTCTCCGATCTCCTTCCAAAAGCAAGAGCTCCACATAGCAAAATTTCACCCAAAAGAAAGTATGCAAAATGTTTAACAACCCAAAACAAAGGAAGGAGTTTTAATTTTATAGAAGAGGGAAGAGAAGAGGATGAGGTGGATGCATGTAGGATGCCACATCACACATCCTCAACTCCAACAAAAAAGTCAAATTCATTCTCGAATGCAAAATAAAGAGGTGGGTGAATAATATACCAATAAACTTACACACTCCAAAAAGCCCACACCCCATAAGGACTGAATTTAATAAAATGTAAGAAGAGTGCAATTAAAAATAACAATTAGTCATATCAAAATGCATAAGGAAGGTCTAAATTTAACCCTCCAACCATAGGTATGGTTGGTAAATAAAATTAAGAGGTATGGGACAAGTTTTATTTGTCCCACAAGCCTCGAAAATTAGCCTCCAAGGAAAAATTCGAATTTCCAAGAAGGTGGAGTGTTTCACACTCAGAAGTAAACTTACACATCACTTACAAGGTCACTTACACATACTTACAACATTTAATACAAAATCCAACCACTTCACTAATTACTTTTTTATGACATATTGATTTGTTTACTTTAACAACATGATTATTCACAACATTAACACAACATTTAATAACTAATGAAAAAGGGTAAAAACACCACAAAATAAACACATGCAAACATTAATAAAAGAAACCACATTAATAAATACATAAAGCCCCTTGGTCACATTCAAAGGTAATCCCCCCATGGGAATCTCTAACAAAAACAACACACACACACACAAAACATGTTGCCATGGTGACCTTGTTGAATTCATCTAGAATTCCAATGTGGTTGGTCTCTAATCCCTTGATGTTTGTTGTGATAGTTTAACCTGAAAAAACAAAAAAAAAAAATACCTCCTTCGGCCTCGTGGCCATATCCAAACATCCAACATGATATAAATATAATCACAAAATCACCTATACATATGAATCAGAACAACATCAAGTCAATAAACAATATCATTTACAACTTATATCAACAACTATATCATCATCATATAATGTCCATTTTCTAGGTCTACTCACAATATCCAAACATCACATGTCTGAACAACATTCATAATATATCCATGTCAAATAGTATATCATCATCCACATATGAAGTGTCTCTAATAATCAACATGCATCATAACTAAATCAGATCAACAATAATATATGGTCCAACATCTAACATCGTACTAAATCTATACCATAATAATGTCCATAATGTAATCAACAATATCAAGATCAGTATCAAAAGGTGTCAAAGGTAATTCAACACTACAAACTGATCGTTGGATTCATACTGTGCTAGGAATTTTTTGAGGTCTTCAAATACTGTTGTATCTAGTATGAAGATGTCATGAATGGGTCTTCTTTTATCATCATGAAAAATTTTCATTAAGCAGAATCTATTCTATCTAAGACTAGATGTTAGTGACTATCCTAATGAATTCCAACTTTGGTAGAGGAATAAAGAAAATTAGGGGAAAGATTAGTTGGCATCTCCATTAGATTGGATAGTATGCAAATTTTAAAATAGATGCATCGATACACATAGATGGAAATGGCATGGAGAAAAAGGAGGGAACTTTGGTCCTTTGCATTTAATGACTTCGTTTTTAGCAAAGACACCACCTACGAAAATTCATAGTGATTTTTTGCATGGTTGTTTTGGTCTTTAAGTTCATTGCGAGCTCGAGCTCTACATGATGTTTTTTCTATTCATCAAATCTTCAGTTTGACTCTACTTGGCTAGTTATTTTGCATTACTTGGAGCTATTTTGGTCTCTGTGGAAACTATAAGAAGAAGAAAGGGGAAAGTGTGAAGTTTTTTATTGATGATCATTGAAAGGAAGAAGCTATTGAATTTTTCTTTAAGATCTATTGTGAATAGAAAAAAAATAAGTGCTATCAAGAATGATAGGCTCTACGCATTAAGATATTTTGATTTTACTTAAACATTTTCATTAAAATAACTATGTTGTTTGGAAATGAATGGGTTGTTGATAAATGTTATGATATTTCTTTTGATGCTTGTTTTATTCAGTATGTATTTCTATTTGAATCCACTGTCATGGTGGAATATCTATTCTGGGTTTAAATTCCTTGTTAAGAAATGTCAAAGATAGGCTTAAATTTTGTTTGCATTGGGAAGAAGATGTAACTGCTTACACTTTTTTTGAGCTTGTGTGTAACTTGTTTTTCTTTAATTATCGAACTTGTTTTATGGGATGTTGTAACACTTCTATGAGAATACTTCAATATGTAAATTATAGATTAAATTGAATCTTTTCTAAGCTTAAATGAATTCTTGAGGAAAATAGACCTTTGTATTTCTGAGTTTGATTTTGTGCACAAGACTTGGGACCATGCTGACGTTTCTTTTATCTCTCTTTGTGGTTATGAATCTGGGTTGGGGTTTACCTCTCCTATTTCAGTTTTCTATTTCAGTGGTTATTAAGGATGATGCATCGTTCTAATTTTGGCTTGAAAGGAAGTTTTCACCTGTCAAGACTTGTTATCACTTTTTCGTTCACCAACAAGGGATGGGTAAGCTTAATCTCCTTAAAAAGGAAATCATTGCTTGAAAATGGGTAAATTAAATAAATGTTATTATGTCTTCTATTCTTTGGGAAATTGGGTTGATTTATGAAATTGATTCAATTACTACTTAGAAACGATTTTTTTTTTGGTTTGTAGCTTATTGTGTTACAGTCGCTATTATCGATTGTAAGTTTGAATAGTTCAGTGGGCTTAAATGGTTTCTTGGGATTAATTAATTTTCTTGTCCTTGGGTAATCAAATTTGTCTTCAGTTCCTTTTCTCACTTAGGAAAGGGTACCTTTGGTAAAGGAATGTGTATTTGAGACCTCATCTATATCGCCATATGGTTATAACTCCTCTTTTTGTTCTAAGTTAGGAAGACAAGGTAGACTTACTCTTTGGATATAATATTCCTTCTTCCTCTATATTTGTTAGGATATGGTTACTTGCAGCCTTGAGGATTAAGGTATTTAGAATTGTGTCCTCTTTGAATTCTGGAAGGTAAATTAATGTTATTCTTTGATGTTTCTGCTTCAAGAAAACTATCATCTTATTAGATCCATGATCCAACCTCTGTTTGGATTTTTGATCAAGGATAGTAGAGAATGGACTTGTCTATAATATCCTTTCTTGGATCTAGAGTGAACAATCTCTTTCTATATTTTCTTTCATCTTTCACCTATATCAAACCTAAAAATGGGATTGGCCAATTTATTTTTTTCTTAATACCTTCACTAAGACTTGCTTGAATAATTAAGCCCAAGGGTGATAAGATAGGTTAGCTGAAGCAAGGGATTGTATAGTGAATTAATATGATTGGTTGGAAAATTTAGAGAAGTCTCTTATTCAGTGAAAGCATATTTGAATTTTGTAGGAAATGTATCTGATTGTTAAAATCCCTTCATTCACTTATTTGACTTTATCCTTGGTGTTATTGTATCTCATATGAGATTTTGTGATTATTTTCAATTGCGTGATAAATAGATTTCATCCTTTGTAAAAAGTCTATTTAGAGCTGGACCTAAACTTAGATTGGTTTCTAATCCTGAGATAGGATGAAGAATTCTTAAATAAGAAAGTCTTTACTAAATATGTATTTGATTCATCCTAAGTTAATCCAATGTTTAATTAAACTTGGAATCTCAAATTCTACGATGTAATTAAGAAAAATAAATTATGAGATAGAGGTATTATTGTGATATCAAATGCTGACATGTTCCTTAAAGTTAGAAAGGATAGTTATCTTCTCATGATAGATAGGATTAATTGAGAAGTGAATTATGAGATGAAATTTGAAAGGAAAAGTGTAATTTGATGAAATCAGTACTTATCCAGATTAATGGTTAATTGTTTTTATTATAAAAATATATATGAAATTTTAAGTTGTTTACAGTATGAGCTATTATAAATTATGATAAGGGTTATTACCTTACCTCTCTTTATTTCTTGTGACTATTATTCCTTTTGGTATGACTTTCTGTAATGCTTTAAATATTTCATAAAAGAAGAGTTATCTTTATGAAACAATTAGCTAAAAGCACATCTTTTTAATGCTTAGTGCTTATCATGCTCAGTTCTATGAATGGACCCGTGCTAGCAATTTTTGCAGATAGACTTCGTAAGTGATGAAAGGATAAAATACCTTTAAGAAATTATATTTTTTTATCAAGAGGTTGGATATTTTATGATGAAATATGGATCATTATTAAAATATATTTCTTGGAAATGGAGGTTGTCTTTGTAATTTATCTTGATATTGTTATTTGACTCAAGAAATGTATGAGTTGTGTGGACTTAAATGTATGAATCCCATTTTATGAATGAAATATTATGGGTTTGTTTTAACATAATGTGTAATATTTGTGGGTATTATGTGAATGGAAATGATAAGTTTATTTCTAATTGTTATATATATGTATATATGTATATATGTATATATATATATATATGTATGTATATATGTATATATATATATATCTGTAATATACCCTCTTGGGTTTGTTATAAAATGAATTAAAGGTTAAGGGTACTGAATGTACTACCCTTCTTATTAATGGAAACTTATGAAGTTGACATATGTGTTTGGGAATTCAACTAAACCAATATGGCTTAATAAAACAATGGTGTTGAGTATATGAAACCATGATAAAAACTTGCAATATTATTATGGGGTTATAAATGAAATCTAACCCTTTTATAGTGAAAAATCAAAGGAAACTCCCATGCAATGAATATTAGACTGTTTTAAATGTAATAAGAATTGAACCCAAATATTATCTTGGATAGAGAAAGGTATGCCTTCTCTTGATTAATTACTTAATATGATTAAGAATAATGTAAAGAAGATATTAAGGATTAGAATTCATCCCAATGAAGCCTAATAGGGAAATAATTGATGTGAACTCAAACAAGTTAAGGCTTGGATATGCAAGTTAAGTTAATATCACTATTAAGTATGTTGAATCTGTTTGTGAAACATAAATAAGAATGTTAATGGATTAAAAATAAAAACTTATGAAATGGTTAGGGGGTCAGATGTATATGTATACCAACTCTAATTGCATATTTTACTTGAAACCCTAATGGTTAATGAGCCTAGTGTTCAGTAGGGCTGATGTAATTAACTCTTTAGAAGGAAAATTGAATAAGTCCTTAACTTCTTTCCATGGTATGTTCATCCAGGCGGGGGTGAACTCAACTAGATATTGGCACATGAAAAATGTAGTGCAGTAACTTCATGAAAAATTGGGTATTCATTAGGATATTGTGTTGCAGTTGACATTTTGCAACATCCTTTAGAGTTTAGCCATCCAAATTTACATAAATATGACTTGGTCACAGTTCTTCCCTAGGTAGAGTTAGCGGTATGATCTAGTGTTGGGTTCATCTCATGATGAATTAGGGTAACTATACACACACAATATAATTAGGTTGATTTACTATGTATATGTACCCTTAGTCACCTTGAGTAGTCCTCCACACTAGATTATGTTGCTAACCTTGGCTAGGGATAATTCTTGAACAAGTCGAATGACTAGGAGTAAGTAAAGAAAAATCTAGATAATAGATGAAGTTGGGTGAAGGAAATATTTCATTTGAAGAGTATGTCATCTAAGAATATAAATATGAAAAATATGTTTAAAAATATTTGGCCAAAGTATCACAATTTGCTGGTTGCGTTGTCCTATATCACCTAGTTTAAGAATAGGGATTTGAGATGAATGTTGGTGAGATATATTTAGATAGGCCTCTTAAATAGAACACTTAATACTCAAAAAAGGGTAAGAGAACCACGTATACACAATATACAAATCAAAAAGTTAATATTAGAGATCGGTATAATACCGAGTCATGGAATGAGAGATCGGTGTTCCACTGAGTCATTTTCTGCTGCATATGGTTTTCTGTTATGAGATTGATTAACTTAAAATGTGTTTTCTAAATTATGATTATTTAGAACATATAACATTTTTAAAAAAAAATCCCTTTGTTTCTAAAGTCTTAAAATGGGGATGTTACATCTTGGTATCAGAGCTGAAGGTTGCATCTATAGGACCCATTGTGTCCATATTCTGATAAAAACTTAAATTTTCTTGTTAACATAAAATGGTTAAAAAAAGAGGAAATGTGGAAAACAACCCACAACATAGTAGAGAAGCAACTACTGCCCAAAAAATTGATGAGATCTTTTCTTCCCTGTTGGACACAAGCGCTCATCTGGCTTTACTTGAACAATAAGTAATGGGAAATGATGAGGAAGAATAAGATGTTAGTAATAACAATCAGCCACCTCTCATGGACAACGCCAATGCTGGAAATTTGGGTGTTGATAACAATAATGCATCCAATGCTAATGTTAATGTACCTAATTAACCTGATAATAAAAAGGAAAGATTGGTAGCTGAACTCACTAATGATATAAAAAGCATAAGTCCATGCAAGTTTGATGGCACTACACTATGAGATGGATCTGAGAATTGGCTCAACGAAATGGAGAAGTACTTTGTAATAAGGAACTTCTCTAAGGAAATAAAAGAAATATGGGGAGCTTACCATCTTTCCCATGAGGCATCTTCTTGGTGGGATAGCCATAAGGATGAGTTAATCATTGATGAAACAAACATCACTTGGGATCAATTTAAAAATTATTTTGGGAAACGATGGGTGCCAAAACTTTACTACAATCAGAAAATGACTGAATTTCATAACTTAGCTCAAGGAAAGTTAACTGTAATTGAGTACTGCAAGAGATTTAATAAGATCCTTAACTATGTACATCAATATTAAACTGATGAGAAGTTTAGGATATGAAAAATTATCATGGAATTAAATCCCAGTATAGGGGGTGAAGTGGATGTTCATAGCCCAAACACTATGGAAGGGGTTGTTGAAAAATCCATAAGGCACGAGTAGAAATTGGAAGCGTTCTTTTCCCATAAAGAAGAAATCAGAAAGAAAGGTCCAAATTCTTCTTCGTCTGTTACACCCAAAAAGGGGCCATGGAAGAAATTTGGTATGAAAAACAATTTTTTTGCTGATAATAATAAGAAAAAACTGCAGAAAATAAACCTATTGCTAATGTATGAAACAACTTTATCAAAAACAATAATAATGGACATAAGTCCTATGGGGGTTAGAATGATAACCCTAAGGCTGGAAATAAATTTGAGCCTAAGAAAGGACTTGTAGGAGGCCATTACAATTGTGGCAAGGATCATTATGTAAATTAGTGTCCTTTGAGGAAGGATGACCACACATCAACAACATAAGATACACTACTACGGTAGCTGACAAACAGGCTGAAAAGCAAGTTACGCCCATAAAAGTTCTAGGCAAGTTATTTAGTATACCTATAACTATACTTTTTCATACTGGAGCTACTAAATCCTTTATTTCTACTAAATTGGCTTTGAAATTAAGAATAGGAAATATGGAAAAATGGATAAATCATGGGTTGTCCATTATGGAAATATTGTTGTTCACATAGCTAGTATATGTCTTTTTGGAAGGAGTCCTTGAATTGCCTAGTTTTTCCACTTAAGTTGACCTTTATGTTACTCCTTTGGGGTCTCATGATGTAATCATAGGTGTCAACTGGCTAGCTTAACATAAGGACAAGGTTGATTTTTTTGAAAAACATATTAGTTTTCTGGATGACCTGCATAAAACAACAGACATTTAGGGGATAAATTGTGAGACTTTAGTTAGGAAATTGTCATCTATGCAACTGAAAAAGGCCAATATAACAAAGGGTGCACTTTGTATGTAGTAAAAATTTATGAAACAACTGATGAAAGTAGTGACTTCTTGGAAAGATATCTGTTGTGATGAAATTTTAGAGATGTGTTTCCAAAGGAGTTACCTGGTCTTCTTGCATCAAATGGGAATTTGACTTCACTATTGAGATCAAACTAGGAACGGAACCTATTTCCAAGGAACCATATCGAACTGACTATACCATTAAATTAGTAGAGCTTAAGGCACAATTATAAGGTCTTTTTTCTAAGGGTTTGATAAGACTGAGTGTCTCATCTTTGGGAGCATTGGTAATTTTTGTGAAAAAGAAGGATAGAAAAACTTAGATTGTGCATTAATTATAGGATGTTGACACAAAGAAAAAATTAAAAGACATATATCCACTTCCTAGAATTGATGATTTGTTTGATTAGATGTGTGGTGCATTAGTGTATTCTAAAATAGTTCTTCAATTTGGATATCATCAGTTAAGAATACAGGATGAAGATAGTCATAAATACAACTTTTAGAACAAGGTACAAACATTATGAATTCACATTTTTACCATTTGGATTAACAAATGACACCTGCAAGCTTTTATGAATTGAATGAATAATATTTTTCAAGAATACTTGGAAAAATTTGTGCTTGTATTCGTGGATGATATTCTCATATATTCTAAAAGCATTGAATGATCATCATGAGCATTTGAAAATAGTTATAGAATATCTTAAGAAAGAGAAGGTTGTATGGTAAGTTTGTCCAAATGTTCTTTCTAGGAAACGAGAAGTGCACTATTTGGGTCATGTCATAAGTAAGGATGGAATAGTTGTAGATTCCTAAAAAATTGTAGCAATAACTAAGTGTCCTGCACCTAAGAATGTACATGAAGTTAGAAGCTTCATGGGTCTTGCTGGTTACTATAGGAAGTTCGTAAAAAGAATTTTCTAAGGTTGCTTGCACCAATAACTTTGTTGCAGAAGAAAGATAAAAAATTTCTATGGATGAGAAAATGTGAATCTACATTTAAGACTCTAAAAGATTAGTTAGCATCTACACCTATTTTGGCTATACCTGATCCTAATGGATACTTTATTGTAGTAACAGATGCTTCTGAGTGAAGGTCTTGGAGGTATTTTGTTGCAAAATGATCATGTTATAGCTTATGAGATTAGAAAAATCAAGTTACATGAACTAAACTATACTCCACATGACCTAGAGCTTACTGCCATTGTTCATGCACTTCATGTATGGAGGAATTATCTTCTTGGTAGACCTTTTGAACTAAAGATTGATCATCTTGGGCTGAAGTATATTTTCACTTAGCCAAATCTGAATGCAAGACAATGAAGATAGTTAGAATTTCCATCTCAGTATGATTTTGATATAAATTATATTAAAGGCAAGGAGAATAGAGTGGACAGATGCACTAAGTAGTAGGAAGCATATTTCTACCCTTATAATGTTAAGAACTTAATTTAAAGATGCAAGTAAAAAGCATCATGGAATCTGATTCTTATTTTTAAAAAGTAAAAATAACACTTGTTGCAGATCCAAATGATTTGAGATATAAAGGTTTTCACTTTGATACATGAAGGAATTTTGAGATATGATAATTGAGTATATATACCTTTGGTGAATGAATTAAGAAAAAACTTGTTAACTAAATTTCATAATTCACCTTTTTCTGGAAATCTCTAGCATTATGAAAATGTTTGTTGATATGAAAACACCAATATTTCTGGAAAGATATGAAAAAGGACGTGATTGATTTTGTCACACATTGCTTAGAATGTCAGTGTGTTAAAGTATGAACATATGCATCCCATCTAGTTTATTGTATCCTCGTAGCATACCATAGTATAATTGACAAGTAATTAACATGGATTTTTTTCAAGGGTTGCCTATGTCAATAAATAAACATGATGTTATTTTAGTTTTTGTTGATTAACTAACAAAAGTAGCACATTTCATTGTTGGTAACCTTAAGGATGAGTCACCTATTTTAGCAAAAATATTTGTGCATGAAGTTTTTAGATTGCACGGAGTACCTGAATTGATCATATGGGATAGAGATCAAAGGATGAAATATAGATTTTTGCAAACACTTAATGCAGCCTTAGGAAATAAACTAAATTTTAGTTCAACTTACCATCTGGAGAAAGGAATGGGTAGACCGAAAAGAGTTAATCAAGTTTTAGAGGATATGCTACGAATGTATTGCATGGATCAATAGTATAAATGGGAAGATTACCTTCCATTAGTTGAGTTTTATTATAATAACATGTATCACACCTCTATGAAAATGGAACCTTTGGAAGCATTATATGGAAGGAAATGCAGAACTGTAGTAAGCTGGGATAACATAGAGGACTGAGAAGTAATTGGACCTGAAATCCTTACGAAAATGGAACAACAAGTTAAAATGATTTGTGAAAATGTTTGAAGGAAGTAGACAGATAGGAAAAAGAGTTATGCAGAACTTACAAAGGGTTGACAAGAAATTAGAACTTGGTGAGAAGGTCTTTTTTGGGTCCAAACAAAAAAAGAGTCTCTATAACTTTTGGAAAGGTTGCCAAGTTATCACCTCGTTATGTGGGACCCTTTGAAATTGTTGAAATAATCAACCCTGTAGCTTAACATTTAGCTTTACCTCCTACTTTATCATGAATGCATGATGTTTTCCATATTTATTTTCTTAAGAAATACATTTCAGATTTATCACATGTGTTAAATTGGAATTCCTTGCAGGTCTAAAGACCCAGGAATAATCATGGTTAAACCTATTCGAGTGATAGAAACTCTCCAGTTGCACTTAAGAACTCATGAAATAAGTCACTGTATGGTCCAGTAGGACCAGTTTAACAAAGAAAGTGCAACCTGGAAAACCTAGAGGATATGAAAACTTATTTTCCATATTTTTTTGAACAGAATTGATTTTGTGGATTGATAAAAAATTAATATTTTTTTCTTTGTATATCAATAAATCTACCAATTTTGGGTAGAAAATAAATTCTTTAGTACTGAAACAACTATTTTAATGCTGAATAACTATGAAAATTTGAACTTTTCAAATCTAGTTTTGTTAAAAACTTATGAATAAAGAAATTATAAATTGGTTATATTCTTTATTAAATTATTGACTGAGTTAATCATCGGGATGATGATTCTTTTTAGTAAGGAGGTATGTAACATCTCTAGTATGACTATTACTATGATGACTTCCACTCTTGATGCTGCAAACATTGACAGGTGATTTGGTCGTAGGAAGGTGTACTCTTATGACTTTTGGAAATCATATTTGCATTCAATAATGAATCCTTTTGTTGAAAAGGTTCACTCTGTTGTGATTTTTTCTTGCTTGAAAATGAGGACATTCATCTCTTTGTTCAGCTTAAATTCAATTTTAAAAGATGATGAACTTTTATTTTAGTTACCATAACTTATTAAGTGTAAAAAACAACACCTTGGATCAATTCCATTGATCTAAGGTATGCTTCAGTTCTTCTTACCTTTCATCTTGTTGTATTGTCATTCTGAAAGGAAAGAAAAAGATGTACTGGGCCATATTTTGGTTACAGTTGTGAAAGAACCTTCTTCAAGGATCCCTTCTTAGCATCAAGCTTTTGATGATAGGCATGGGTCTTTTTTCTATTGTTAAGGCGGTGAGTGGTATACATGGACCTTGGACCTAATAATATAACACTAAGGTTGAGACCCTAGCCCAAGGGTTAAATCTAACCTAAGTTGGTATGTTCTATGTTTATTAAGTTTGAAAATAAACTAAGTGACTTAACTAAATCCTTACCTAAGAACCTATATTGATTTTCTAACCTAATGTTGATATAACCTAAGGCATTGCTAACCTAAGGGGTACCTATGGACAACATGAAAAGTTGTATTGTCAGTGGCATCAGTTTTCAAGGCATTAAATGTGAATTTATTTCGGTTTTAATATGAAGGATTGCCAAATTTGGAAGAGGCATAAAGAAAATTAGGGGAAAGCTTAGATGACATCTCCATCAGATTTGGAAGCATGCAAATTTGAAAATACACGCATTGCCAAACATAGATGGTGGTGGCATGGAGAAAATTGAGGTAACTATGGTCCTTTGCATTTAATGAATTCATTTTTGGTGAAGAAATCACCTAGGAAAATGCATGATGGTTTTTTTATGTTTGTTTTGGTCTTTCATTTCATTTCGAGCTCAAGCTCTGCATGAGGTTTTTTCTATCCTTCGAACCGCAAGATCTATTCTTGCATGACTGGGTATTTTTACATTGCATTGAGAGTAATTTTGGACTTTGTAAAACTATAAGAAGAAGAGAAATGGGAAAATGTGAAGGTTTTGTTGACAATCATCGAAAGGAAGAAGCTATTAGGGTTTTCTTGAAGATCTCCTACGAATCAAAAAAGAAGAAGAACTATCGGGCATGATAGGCTCTACCCATTAATCTTGTTTTTCTTTTACTTAAAAATTTTGAGAAATGGATTAAAAGAATTCTTGTTTTATTCACTATGCATTTTTGTTTGCTTGAATGAATCCTTGAATTTCAAAATAGGAAACCTTTTGCATTTATGGGTTTGTTTTTCATATCTTCTGAGTTTGGTTTCATGCACAAGACTCTTGGGATTGTGTTGATGTTTATTTTTTTATCTCTATACGTTGCGAAGAAGTTGGTTTTGAATGGGATCTTAGTTTGGGTTTTATCTCTCTTGTCTGAGCTTGAATGAATCCTTGAGGAAAATAGACCTTTAGTTACTTGTTTAAGTGGTTATTGAGGATGATGATGCTATCATTTTGATTTTGGATTTGAAAGGAAGTTTGTGTCTTTTAAGACTTGTTATCACTGTTTTCATTCACCGAAAAAGGGATCGGTAAGCTTACCGTGTTATCTCCTTAAAAAGGAAATTATTGCTTGAAAATGGGTAGAGTAAAGAAGTGTTATTATGTCTTCTATTTTGTGGGAAACTGGGTTAATTCTTGAAATTGATGTAATTACTATTTAGAAAGGAAAATCATTTTTGGTTTGCAGCT
This sequence comes from Taxus chinensis, assembly GCA_019776745.2. Classification (NCBI taxonomy): domain Eukaryota; kingdom Viridiplantae; phylum Streptophyta; class Pinopsida; order Cupressales; family Taxaceae; genus Taxus; species Taxus chinensis. Next base: position 567,062,371 of record CM034147.1, read on the forward strand.
TATTATGTTATAGTCGTTGTTATTGATTGTAAGTTTGAATAGTTCATTGGACTTAAATGGTTTCTTGGGGTTAATTGGTTTTCTTGGCTATGGGCCATCAAATTTGTCTTTCGTATTTTTTTTGAACTTAGGAAAGGGTACCTCTTTTCAAGGAATGCGTATTTGAGGCCTCATCTATACCATTATTTGATGATATTTCCTCTTTCTATTCTGAGTTAGGAAGACTAAGCAGACTTACTCCTTGGGTATACTATTCCTTTTTCCTTTGTATCTATTAGGAGATGGTTACTTGCAGTCTTGGTAATTAAGGTATTTATAATACTCTCCTCCTTGAATTCTAAAATGTAAATGAATGTTGTTTTTTGTTATTTCTACCTCAGGACAACTACCATCTAATTTGTGCCCTAATCTAACCTTTGTTGGGATTTTCGGTTGAGGACAATTTAGACCATATTTATCTATGATATCCTTGTTTGGATCTAGTGTGAACAATCTCTTTCTCTCTTTCCTTTCATCTTTCACCTATATCAATCCTGAAGAGGGAGATGACCAGTTTGGTTTGTATCCCTATACCTCCACTAGGACTTATTTGAAAAACTAAGACCAATTATGACAAGATAGAGTAGCTGAAGTAAGGGATTGCATAGTGAATCCTTATGATTGGTTGGAAAATTATGAGAAGTCTCTTATTGGGTGAAAATATATTGGAATCTTGAAGGAACTATATCTGATAGTTAAAATCCCTTCATTCACCTATTTAAATTTATCCTTGGTTTTATTGTATCTCATTTGAGATTGTGTGATTCAGTTTCAATTGCTTGCTAACTTGATTTCATCCTTTTTAAAAACTTTGTTTAGAGCTGGACCTAAACTTAGATTGGTTTCTAATCCTGAGTTATGATGAAGAATTCTTAAATAAGAAACTCTTTACTAAATGTGTAGTTGATTCATCATAACTTATGCCAATGTTTAATTGAACTTGACATCTCATATTCTAGGATGTAATTAAGTTAAATAAATGACTGGGATATAAGGTATTATTGTGATATCAAATGATGACCCATTCCTTAGACTTTGAAAGTAAAATTATATTCTCATGATAGATAGGACTATTTAAGAAGTGAATTATGAAATGACATGGTTGCAAGGACAAAGTGGAATTTGATGAAAGAAGTACATATATGGATTAATGCTTAATTGATTTTATTATAAAACAATATTTGAAATTTGAAGTTTTTTACATTGTGAGCTATTCTAAACTATTATATAGTTTATGAACTTATTTCTTTTTATTTCCTATGGCTAATATTCATTTTGGTATCTCTTTCTATAATGTTATTAACTGTTTCATAAAAGCATATTTCTCATTATGAAAACAGTTACCTAAAAATCACATATTTTTAATGCTTAGTGCTTATCATGCTCAGTTTGATGAAATTAAACTGTGCTAGCGACTTTTGTAGATGGAATTATGGAATTTGTAAGTGATTAGATTGAGAAATATACCTTTAAGAACTAATATGTGTTTATCAAGAGGATAGATATTTTATTATCAAATATTGGATCACTATTAAAATGTATTTTTTGGAAATGGAAGTTATATTTGTAATTGATCTTCATATTGTCTATTTGACTTTAGAAATGTATGAATTATGTGTACGTAAATGTATAAATCCTATTTTATGAATGAAAGAGCTGCGGGTTTGTTTGAACATAATGTATAATCCTTGGGGGTATTCTATGAAAGGAAATGATAAGCTTATTTCTATTTCTTTTATATAAATTTGTAATATACCCTCTTGGGTTGGTTTTAAAAAGAATTAGAAGTTAAGAGTACTAAATTTAGTACCCTTTTTATTAATGGAAACTTATGAAGTTGACATACATGTTTGGGAAATTAAAATAAATCAATTTGACTTTCTAAAAGAATGGTGTTGAGTATATGAAACCAATGGTAAAACACTTACAATATTATTGATGGGGTTATAAATGAACCCTAACCCCTCTATAGGGAAAAATGTAAGGCAAATATTAAGGATTATGACTTCATCCCAATGAAGCATAATAAGTTCTATAAGAATTTATCTGAACTCGGACAAGCTAAGGCTTTGATATGCAAGATAAGTTAATGCCTTCACTTGTTTAGTATACTTGAATTTGTTTAAGAATACATATATAAGAATGATATTGAGGATTAGAATATCAAAACTTATGAAGCATGAATGGGGGGGAAAATGTATCTGCACACTAAATCTAATTGCATATTTTAGGATTGAAACACTAATGGTTAAGTGAACCTCATTGATCAGTAGGGTTGAATGCTATTTGTGAACCCTTTATAAGGAATGTTAATGGATTAAAAATCAAAACTTATGAAATGGGTAGGGAAGGAAGATGTATCTGCATTCCAAATATAACTTAAAGATTTTACTCGAAACCCTAATGGTTAATGAACCTATTGTTCAGTACTAGATGCTACAATTAACCCTTTATAACAAAGGTAAAATCAGTCCTTAGACTTCCTGTCCATGGTATATTCATCCAAGTGAGGTGAACTCAACTAGATGCTAGCACATGCCAACTACAATGCATTACCTTCTTGAATACTTGCATCTTCATGAGAATACTATATTGCAGTTGACATGTTACGACATCCTTAAAAGTTCAGTCATCCAAATTTACATAAATTTGACTTGGTCACAATTCTTCCCTAGATAGAGTTAGGAGTATGATCTACTGTCAGGGTCATCATCACGATGAATTAGGGTAGCTAGATAGACATGAAATCAACTTAGGTCAATTGGGTATGTCTATGTACCCTTAGTCACCACGAGTATTCCTCCACACTATAATATGATGCTAACCTTGGTTTGGGCTAAACCTTGATTAAGTGGAATGACAGGAGTCAATAAAGACCAATATAGATAATAAATGAAGTGGGGTGAAGGATGTATTCCATTTGACGAGTATTCCATCTAGAAATATGAACATGAAGAGTGTGTTTAAATTTTTTTGGAAAAAGTATCGCAAACTGCTGGTTGTGCATTGTCGTATATCACATAGTTTAAAAAGTGAGGATTTTAGAGGAATGTTGGTAATAGATATTCCGATAGGCCTCTTAAACATAACACTTAATACCCAGAAAAGGGTAAGTGAACCAAGTATACACATATATAAAAATCAACAAGTTAACATGAGAGATAATTATGATACCAAGTCATGGAATGAGATATCGATGCTCCATCGAGTCATTTTCAGTTGCATATGGTTTTCTATTATGAGATTGATTGGCTTAAAAATTTTGTTCTAAATTACGATTATTTTGAAAGAAGAAAATTATTAAATAAATAAATAAAACTTCCCTTGTTTCTAAATTCTTAAAATGGGGATGTTACAAATTCGGACTCTCTTGAGATTATCTTTTTGTTCACGAATGATACATTCATTCCTAGCTTTCCATAAACCCTAAAAGAGATGTGGGAGGGAAATTTTCTAGGCCATCACAAAAATGGGGAACTTGAAGGGGCTTTCCCATTGTATGAAAAAATCCTCAATAGTCTTTCACATGATCCAATTAAATTTTAATAGTTCCTGGATAGTCACATAAAGCTTTTGAGAAAAGAGGCACTGAAGGAGAAGATGATTGAAATTTTCCTCTTCTTTCCTCCAAAGTGAATATCTATTGGGGAGATTCATACCACGTTTCTTGATATTATCCACCATAAGGATCCTATTTTGGATCACCAACCAATAGAATATATTTACTTTATAAGTAATATCCTTCACCCAGAGTCTACCCCAATATTGTTTCTTAATAGAATCTTTAAAATTTAGTCTGTAGGATGATTTAACCAAATAATTCCCAGATTTTTCCTCTTTCAATTTAATGGAATCTTCCTTGTTTTGTAAATTGGGTAGGTAGAAATTCCTTAATTTTTTGTTGAGTTCCCGAAAAGGATAGAGGTCCCCATTATAATCCGGAGGGGGAAAAATGACCTCCTAGCTAATGGATCCCTCTTGAATCCAAAATTCCCATATCCAATTTTTTTCCCTATCTTCGTAGTGTTGTGCTACCATTTTCCAAGACTCCCTGCTAGCTAAAGGATAATCTTCAAGCCAAATATCATTCCAAAAACTGATTTTATTACCTTTTCTAATCTCCTAGATTGAACCCTTGTTTAGAATGTCCCTAGAAGCCACAAAGGAATTCCATAATAAGGATCCTCTAGGCAAGTCATTTTGGTTGAAAAAGGAGTTCAATCTTCCTATATTCTACAAGTATTTCTTCTTGATGATGTCCACACAAAGACCTCTTCTCAAACAATCATCCAAAAATATTTAGCTATCAATGCCTCATTCATGAGATTGATTTTTTTTAATCCTAGGCCACACCATAACTTGGGTTTTGTAACTTTTTCCCAAGCCACAAGTGGAAGCTTAAACTTATCCTCTTCTCCCACCCATAGGAATTTTTTCTGAATTTTTTCTAGAGACCCTATGATTTTGGAAGGAATATTAAAGAAGGACATTAAAGAAATAGGAATTCTTTGATGGGAACTTTTAAGTAATTAAATCTTACCTTCCTGAGAGAGAAGGATACCCTTCCAAGAAGATAGTTTTCTATTCACTCTCTCTAATAGGGTATTCCATATTATAATTGAAGGTAGATATCATCTATTTTAGAACATAACATCCTTGATAACAAATCTTGGAAAATATTACCTCAGTCTCTATATAAGGATTTATGTTATTAGATGACTATTTTCATATAGAAAAAAATTCTTAATGATTCCTCAAAAAACTAGTTCTATTCTGATCATAAATTTTCCTCCTACATTATATAATGTGTGGGTAATTAGTTCTCCTATTTTACCATATAAAAAATTATATTATACTCTTAGATATCACAATTGTATGTATATTTTTATCCATAAAACACATAGTGTATGGATTTTAAAAGTTGTCTAGCCTAGCGTATGATGGGACTTAAATTTTTCTCCTACACACAATAATTCAAATATTGAATAGAATGGAAGGTTATAATGTTATTGTTTTCACTTAAAATTATGAGTGATTAAAATTCCAAGTGTGAATTCTCATACTTAGATGTCTAAGTGATCACTCTTTGTAGTATGAGTCGAGGATTCACACATCTAAGTGAGATCACTCGCATGTCAGAGTGAGAGCATTCACACTTCCAGTTATGATCACTTTGAATTCAAAATGTGACCAATCACAGTTGAAGAGCATGGATTGAAGAAAACTATTTATAAAATTATTAATCACATTAAGGAAAAGTTTAATTTCCTCCAATTTAAGTTTAGTATATGTTTAGGGCCATGAATATTGTGTCAAAGTAATTCGTTACTGTATTCTACTCTGTACTCATATAGGTATGTTTATTTGATAGTATAGAGTTCAAATTTAGTCTTTATTTGATTAATGGTGGTGTTATATACTTTGATTCAATTATGAGTGTTAATTGTTTCTTAGGTTTCTAATCTTACATAGTCTTTTAACAATATAAGTTTATTATTAATAATTGTATACAATATTGAGTATAAGTAACCCATGCTACATAGTTTATTATTCATAATTGTCAATATTAAAGACGTAATTTTAATTAAATTTATGTATGTCAAATTTAAGTTTCAATTAATATCCAAGTTTAGTTTTCATACATTAAAAATAAAATTATAAAATTCCTACCTTAATTCGTTACAATACTAATTAAAATTTTATGTAATGTCAACTGTTAATTAATATTGTGGTTCCCTCAACATTAATTGGCCATTAAACTGAATAATGTGAAATCCTCCAATTTAAAATATTTTTTGTACTATATTTAATGTAAAGTGGTACAATATTAAATTTTAATCCATGCAAGATTTGTTAACATGTTGATTCAATGTAATAAAATGGAAAAATTAATACTCATTTTGAAGGAAAAAACACTAGAACAAGGAGCACACATACAAATGGGTGAAAAGAAAATTTACAAAAAATTAAAAGAGGTAAAGCATTGTTATTCTATTTTGAATAATTTCATTTTGTGCACCCATTTCGCAATGAGTGTCAATATTGCTTTTATTTATTAGGTAACCTAATTTATAAATTTTCTCCATATTTTTTGATTCTGTATAATAACAGAGCACTAGACCTACTATATATTATTGAAAAATTAAAAATGAGATGAAGTTTAGATAGAATATGTAGTAGGAAAATTGTTTCATTTTTGAATGTTCACAGTAACTAATTATTTTATAGGATATAGAAAATTACCATTTTGTAGGATTATTTTCACATATCTAATCCAAATGTCTCAAATCCACTCCAAGAAACCTTGAAGACAATATCATTTTTTCAACACAACTAAGCAACTTCCATGAAAAGGAATTTTGCATGCAAAACTTTGATGGAAATAGTGTCTTAATTTTGCAAGAAAATACAATGGGTGCACAAAAATTGGTTCATTACATTCCACATTCACAAATAGATATAAATACTCAATATATTGTTGATTATATTGATGACTCAAAAATGGAAGAAACAGTTTCAATAACCCATGCATATAACAGTGATATATCAAATGAGGAGCTAAAGAAAGAATAAAAAGAATATCTTTGACAAAAACCTTCTATGAAAACATTGATTTCAAAATTTGAAGATGTGTATGGAGATTTAAACCATGGAAATATTGGAAAGAAACATTGGGATAAAGTAATAGATGGTTTTAATAGTGTTTGTGGAAAAAAATTCATTGGGATGTAATGCAAATACAAGTTGAGAAAGTTGAAGAAAATATTCAAGAAGGATAAACAATTAGAAAACAAAAAAGGGGAAACACCTTCAACATGGATTTTCTATGAAGATATGGATCACATTATAAGGAAAAGAACCAATTTTATTGGTCTTATGGGAGGTTTCAATGGAAAATAATGGGTTAATATAAGCACTTCTACATCTAAGAAATAAATGAAAGGGAAATTACAAATCCCCTCAATCAACATTCAAAATGTTGAAGGAGTAAACCAAGATACCCCTTTGAATAAAATTGAAATTAAATTCAAACGTGTAAAGAGAAAAATAAACTCTTATGGAGATTTGAAAGATATAATAGAGAATAACATGCATCTATTCACTTAGAAAATGAAATAAACTGAGAAGGGAAGAATTTAACTTGGGTGTGAAAAAACGGAACACGAGAGTAAGTGAATGGAAAAATATTTGATGTACAACTTCAAATTGTAAGTATTTTTACCTAGGTAAATTACAATTTTTTTAACCATAATAACATAGTATTGCATCATACATTCCATTATAAAATATGGTATAAATTATGTAAGAAAAAAGATCATGCATTGCAGTTAGATTGTTAATAAATGGCTTTAATAAGTAAGGAGAAAAAGGATATGTAGAATCCCATATAATTTGTGGATAGATAATGCTTCCTTCAATTTAGAATGTTGGTGATGTTAATACTTATCTATTTTGCATTCTTATTTTTTATTTCAAAACAATTCTAATGATTGGCATGATGGGCCCCAACAAGAGCATTGATACACACATCCAAAATATTTCTTGTGCAACCAAAACATTTTAAAATGATGTCGGTAAACATGTATATTTTTTTTTGGAGCAATATGATAATGTAATATGTGTGAAATCAATTGTACAACATATCATTGGAAGTAGAGTCAAAGTATGGAATACTTGTAAATCACTATGTAACTTATAGATCACAATATTGAAAATGATTGTGGTGTTATTTTTTATGATAATATTGATAATATTAACAATGATTCTCCTACACAATATAATTATGTTATTATATTAGGCAATAAGATGCAAAAAAAGACAAATAAATTTTATAGATTATATCAGTTCTCTTAAAAATTTAACTCTATTGGCATGTGGCATATCTGGTTAATATTGTGGTTCCCTCAACATTAATTTTCCATCAAACCAAACAATGTAAAATGTGCCAATTGAAAGTACATGCGCTATCTAAAATATGTGCACCATTTGAAGTATTTACTCTTTAATGGCCATTAATTAGCCATTAAATCTAAAGCAATGTAATTTCATACACATGTTTTTTTTTATTCGTACATGAAATAAATTGGTGGTTAGAAGTTTCAGTTATATGTCACTATAGATATTCAATTATGTTATTATATTAGGCAATAAGATGCAAAAAAAGACAAATAAATTTTATAGATTATATCAGTTCTCTTAAAAATTTAACTCTATTGGCATGTGGCATATTTGGTTAATATTGTGGTTCCCTCAACATTAATTTTCCATCAAACCAAACAATGTAAAATGTGCCAATTGAAAGTACATGCGCTATCTAAAATATGTGCACCATTTGAAGTATTTACTCTTTAATGGCCATTAATTAGCCATTAAATCTAAAGCAATGTAATTTCATACACATGTTTTTTTTATTCGTACATGAAATAAATTGGTGGTTAGAAGTTTCAGTTATATGTCACTATAGATATTCATTTTTTTAGTATAATTTTTGGACACTAAATTTTTCTAAGCTTTGGGAAAGAAAATTGGCATAAGCAAGTCACTTCACTCATCCATTGGAAAATATGATCACGATTTGATTTTGAAAAATATGAGCACGGTTTGATTTTTTCAACGTGGAAAAAATCAGTATGAATTCTCACCTTTATTGCTTCTATAAATTTGAAAATCTATAATTATATAATTTTCTATAGCATTTTCAACAAAAGCCTATTTTGTATGCTTCTAGTAGTCAATTTTTTCCATGATACCATATTCTTTTATTTTTTTAGCAAAAACTTCTCAATTCAAAGGTTTTGGCATCATTTTTTCATTCAATCTGTTGATCACTAAATGATTTATGAAATACATGTATATTGTGCTTGTATGAAATGCACAAACATGTTATGGGCATTTTTTTCACAAGAGGACTTAGAACTATTTCTTAAAATACCTGACATGGCTAGAAATTATTTTTGAAAGCAAGAAAAATGGGTGTTGTTGAAAAGGATGAGGAAAATAGATTTTGTTCAATTAGGGATTTTATTCACTCATGGATTTTATAGAAAATTAAACTAAAGTGAACTTTAGGATCACTATTAGCAAGTTTCTCTAAGCATTTCATTATAAATTGATTATTAATATTTGTATTGAATTTCAAAGTTTATTGTTCAAGATTTTTTGTAATCGCAAATACATTATTAGGGAAATTTTTGTGAGCGCAAATGCATTATTGTGATTTAGAATGTAGATTTTGTATCAAATAAAGGATTTCAATAATAGACTCAATTCCATTATTATTTGATGTTAAAAGATAAAGGTAAGGGTTTTTGATTCCTTAGTGAAGGGTGGTTTAGTAAAATAACGTAATGAAATAGTGATAGTAACTTCCAGAGGATGACATGTTCTTCTTTTTCTTAATGAGGTTGTATAGAAAGTTTCCTTAGTAAATTTGATATTAAGAGACTAAAAAGATAAGTAATTGTTTTCTTTCATAACGAAATTGTGGGAAATAAATTTTTATAAAATATATATATATATATATATCTGATGGCCAATGAGAAAATACAAAGGGGTTAGTCTCTGTAGGTTCCACCTAGAAAAAAGTGAATCGGAGAAGTATAAAACTTGCAATTTGAGAATGAAGGCTAAACATGATTTTGAACATTTAATCACCGAATAAATAGTTCTGAGAAGACACATGCAACAATTATAGATTAAAATTACAGGATCTATATGTTTTAGTTAAATAAACTAATGATATATCAACACAGAAAAGTATAAGATGACAAGATTTTCTTCCTTAATCGCACTTTAATAAATGTGACGAAGGTTTTTTACTAAAGATATTGATAAGAGCTAGAAGAATACCACTACGTTACATGAAAAGTGAGGTAAGTGAGACAATATAATTTATTCCTTGTTTTTATAGTGGTAGGTGGAAGTGTAAGGAAATTGTTAGATTTAATATCTTGTAAAATTGTGATATTTAATGACCAGGGAGATTATACATAGGATTCAAAGTCTGTATGTTCATACTAATGCTAGAAAGAGTGTGGTCATTATATTTAAACTCATTATACCCATGTTTATAATGGATAAATTGATGCAAATAGTATCATGATCAAAGAGGTTTTCTCTTCTTGAAAATTTCTCTATTTTTTAAAACTTTAATGATCACATAGGAGTTACAATTCAAGATCACCTACACTACCAAAAAATATACGTATGTATAAAAAATAAATCCCTTCAAAATAATCCAATAAGTACTCTGTGTTGATGGACAAATAATCTTATTATTGAATAATTTACTTCAGTACTTTTACACATCATGAGTTGATCATCATGAAGTTGTAGAGTACCCTAGGAGCTTTGGCAATATTTAACATTTTTACCGACTAATCAGAGACTTCTATGTCCTTTGAGACTTCATTTATCCTTAAAACTGTGTAATTATAATTTGTTCAAAAATCTTAATATATATAATGAGACCAATA